>CANXME010002497.1:1982500-2379479 GCA_948144175.1 Closterium sp. NIES-65
GGACGGCAACACTCACGCCGCCACGCCCAGGGTCTTCGTTCCCGCCGATGGTGCCGTCGTCAGAAGGACCGGGCTCGAGGGCAGCAGTGGCAACATCCGCATCGCTCCTGACGGCCGAAACACGCTTGCGTGCCGTTGGTTGCTTCCCCTTGTCCTCCGCCTTCTTCCCGGGCTTCTGCTTTCCCACCTCAGCCTTTTTCCCCGCCGCACGTTTCGTTTGATTGGTTTGCGCGGCGGCCTTTTTAGTAGCCCTAGATCTGGCCCCACCCTCTTGGTCGGTCTGATGCAACATCCTTCGTGTCGTGCGTCATTTCGCCTCCTCCTGCTGCTTTTCTGTTTGCCGAGTAGCATGTGTCATGAGGGTGGTACGAATGCAAGTTTTAAATTGCGGGATTGGGTAGCTGAGTTATAAAAAAAAAACCGGAAAGGTTTGTTGCTATTTGACCCCGTCCCGGTGAAGCCAATACTTTTTCACCCTAAATCGGAAGGTACAATTACACCTGAATTAGTAGCTACTAAGCACATGGCGTCAGCCCTTTCCTTCGTCGCTACTCCGTCTAACTGGCGATTTGGAAACTCCTGTGTTCAGCAGCGAGCGGCGTCAAGGTAGTGGGTATGAGGGTGACGGAAGCTGGTGAGTGGGGCACGACGGTAGTTGGGGTGGTTTGCGAGTCTATCGAGAGGACTGTAAGCAGAACACGCACCATCAGATGGTCTACGATTTGCCTCCCGATCAGAAACGCACTACACGCTTGATCACAGTCGCTGCTTCCACGGCGAATGTCCAGCTTGGCTGGTGCGGTAGTGGGGAGGGTCGTTTGAGATGCGTCGGCCAATCAGCGCCAACGCATCAATCTCCACAGAATCTAGTACCGTTTCGACACCACCAATCATCACATCCTGCAAAATACAGTGCCTAGTGCATTGATCAAATTTTAACATAGTAGCTGAATACACTTGCAAAGTACAACTAAGACAATTTGAAGTGAATAGCCGTTTATGGTGTCATATGGTGTGAAGTTTAGTGAGTGCATGGGGCTTAGGACGCACTCTTTGTGCTTCCAACTCGTGGACTATGGAATGCTATACTGAGCACACATTGAGAATGGGCGACGGATACTGGTCGTTGGAAGTTGTTCAAGCACGACGTGTACTAGTGCCAACTGGAATGGAGATGTAGTGTGGTGTTGGCTTGGGCTCCATTCTTGCGTGGGCCCTCGACATGGTGAATTGAGGGTGTGGGATGAAGCACAGGCCCAACGCACGAGCGTTGATGCGCAATCGACATCGCTGTTTAGTTTGGCGCCGTTGCTGCGTTCGCATCCATACAAGGCTTGTGCGACCAGGCGAATCCGTTGTGGAATGGTGTTGGATGGGGCTCCATTCTTGCATGGGCCCTCCGCCAGGTGCATTGAGAGTGTGGGATGAAGCACAGGCCCAACGCACGAGCGTTGATGCGCAATCGACATCGCTGTTTAGTTTGGCGACGTTGCTGCGTTCGCATCCATACAAGGCTTGCGCGACCAGGCAAATCCGTTGTGGAATGGTGTTGGATGGGGCTCCATTCTTGCATGGGCCCTTCGCCAGGTGCATTGAGAGTGTGGGATGAAGCACAGGCCCAACGCACGAGCGTTGATGCGCAATCGACATCGCTGTTTAGTTTGGCGACGGTGCTGCGTTCGCATCCATACAAGGCTTGCGCGACCAGGCGAATCCGTTGTGGTACGGTGTTGGATTGTCATCTAACCTTGCACGGACATTCAAGTAGGTGCCTCAAAGGGGTATGAAGTAGAGCCACAACGCACAATCGGCGATGCGTTATCGTGAGGGCACGAAGTTCTTGTGTACTTCCCGTATGTTGCCAGACCACACTAGAGATCTTGTATGGTTTTTAGACTGTCACGTTGTCAACTAGGGGTGGATCTCGAGCAGGCATTTTCATGTGACCGTGTAGTAGTTATCATCAACGAGTTTAGTGTATAGATTAAATGCAATTGTACAATGTAATATCCTGCGCTGTATTTTGTCCGTTGTCGAGCTCACCACTGTGAGCTCACTAACGTGAGCGCGATCTCCCCCGTATAACAATTCGCAACTGAACTACAGATCCAAACGGATCTCTTCCCGCTCTTCCTCATCCCACTCGACTCTCACGCACCAAGAGTGCGTGAATCCACAGGCACGTCCTTCTCACCGAGCTCGCAACGCACACACAAGACCTACCGTCTTACAATCAAGCGCATTCTCCGCTGCTCACGTCGTGGTCTGTCAAAACGGGGGCGACACGCCTTGTAGGGAAGACGACCCGCCTTGAACAGTGCGCGGTTTGGCGATGACCGTGTTGCATTACCAGCCTTCTTGCACGGAGTACTTAATGCCTTCTCAAGCTTCCCACGACGCTCGTTGCTTCACAGGCCATTCCTCAACACTTAGACAGATCCGTACCGCATGGGCTCCTTACCTGGCGTCGTCTGCGAGTTTTGCAATAGATGGTTCCCCAACGCCCAAGTTTATGGCGGTCACAAGTCACAGCGGACCCCTTGCCAAGGCCTTTCCGCCGTGGCAAGGCCCTCGCAATCTGCGCCATCCGCCGGACTACACGCACTGCTATTCGTGCAAGAGATTCTGTCGGACGCTCCCGCTGCTCCCGCTTCACCTACCGCGTCTAATGCGTCCAACACCGACGCTGTGAATGGTCCTCCTCGCGTGCATGAAGCTGAAGATGACGCAATACCCTCGGCTGGGAACGTGGGGGCTTCTGAAGCTGAGCATCAACCGCCACCCGGAACACCTGCAGATGACACGAGTGCGGATCCGGGGTGCCGCCCTGGAGTGAGTCACGCGGCCCCGCCGACAATCATCTCTGGGGAGAGCAATGCGACGCCCCTCAATCCGATTGCGTTGAAGCTGCTGCACTTCGTGAGGCGTGTAAATGGCGGGATGGGCATGGCGGAGATCGACATCAATGGCCTGCTTCAGCTCGTGGTGGAGCCCGGCCTTGCGCCTCTTGTGATCTCAGAGATCCGGAACTGCAAGGATCTGGAGAGGTTCGAGATGGAGCGCTTGGTAGGGCTCAATCGCGGATGGTCAGTGGCAACCTTCGAGATTGAGGGTCATCCTCCACAATGCCTCCTCTTCCAAAACTCTGCGCAGGTAAGCCGGCCGTGGATGCGTGGCTGCGAAATGCAGATTCCGCCTCCATTTGGTCCATGTGTGCGATCCGACCCTTCCCCGCTCCCGCCACTAAACCCCTGTTTCGTTCTCCCCCGCTCTTGATGCCGTACTCCAGGCTTTTGCTGAACTGTTTGGGCACACCAACAACGCGCCCGGCTTCAAGCTCAAGGCTCGTGTCGATGAGGACCATGGCACAGGCAAGCGTCGCTATACCACGCCAGAAACTGGAACGTGGTGGAACGATGCTCAGGTATGTAAATACCCCGCTGCCACCCAAAACCACACGCGTGCGCCGTCCTCCGTTGACGCGCTGATGTGTAGGGAGCATCTTCAGTGCGACATGTTAGTGGGGAGTGTTATGTACCATGCTTAATCCGCCAGGCGACACATTACCTTGGTGGTGTTTGACCGTGGGGGTTTTCCATCTTTGTCGTGCATGCAGGAACACTTCGGATGGTCTGAAGTCGTGGGGGGTATCATCCTATATTCGGATGTGACGCACATGAGCAACAACGGCCGGAAGAAGGCGTGGCCGCTCATGATGACGCTTGCCAACATCTCCCAGGCCAAGCGATGGGGGAAAGCCGGGCACACGCTACTTGCTCTCCTTCCTATCCCCCCTTCGGCAATGTCTGCTGTTGAGAAGGTGATGCTCTTCCAGCGATGCGTCCTCACCGTGCTGCAGCCGCTTCTGGATGGCATGGACAGGTCTGTACTCGATTTCCGTCATGCTATGTCGTCACCGTGTGCACAGCATAGTGTGCGCAGCGCTTTTGTATGTTGCATTACCCTTTGCCCCTCCTCGCTGATGCACAGAGTCGTCATGGCTGTTGACGTTACCACTCTACCCGTTCCTTGCAGCGGCTTCCGTCTCAGGGACCCTTTCGGTGATTGGCAAACAGTGCGGCCACTGCTGTACGCCTGGGTGTGCGACTACCCCGAGAGCGGCAAGATTAGTTGCACACTCTCGCATGGATCGCGGATGCCGTGCAGCATCTGCTATGCTGCAAAGGTGAGCAAACATGCCATGTGAGCGCCTTCAGCGCCATCGTCATCTGACTGTCACATGACGGACCTCCTAATTTTTTCACCCTTACCAGTTCATCCCATCCCACCCCCCGTGCTACACCAGGAGCATTTAGTTGCTGTCAAGGCACGGAACACGCCGCGCACGACTGAACAGCAGCAATGGATCGAGAATGAGGCGGCTGGGTTGACATCAAGCCAGGCCGACCCATGCAAGACCTACTCGACCTACCCGGTTGAGGTGAGCGACCTGTCCACCGCGCTACTTTCCTGTCTAAGCACTCCGTGTTGAGAAGCCCTGGGGGAGATGTGCACTGCCATTGCACTGCCCCACATGTTGGCCGAGTCTCTCATATACCTTTCTCTACCATTCCCCACCACACCCCCTCCGCCAGTGTGTGCTCTGGAAATGGGATGTCCCAGGGACCGTGTGGGGCAATCCCTACCTCGTTATCATGCCTGACATCATGCACCAGGCGGACCTGGGCATGATGAGCCACATTGTGGCTGTCGTGCGCAAGATGAAGAAGCGGCGCGTCAAGCAGATGGACAGGTCAGTGCCTTGGGGGATTACTTTCGTGTCAAGAACACTCCAATACGCACTCTCCTCCTACTTACATGCCCATGCATTTGTGCCGGCCTTGAACTCGGATGTATGCGCAGGCGCCTGTCCCTCATTCGCGACCGCACGCGCCTGAACCACCTGCGCCTGCCAGAGAGCGCCTACTTCGAGAGTGGAGCATGTGTCGCGGCCTATGAGCACAGGGCCGTCATGCAGGTGAGGAAGCCATGGTGCACGTGATCCTCGTGAGCGACAGCATGCACCATGCTGAAACAGGATGCTGATTCCAGGCTACAACACCCCCCCTGCTGCATCCTAGTACCCATTCTCCCGCTCTCATCAATTCCGCCCCCTAACCTGTTTGTTAATCGGCACACGCATGTCCCAACTACTCATGCCCACCTGCCGTCCTTAACCCTGAAATTTGCAGGTCATGGTGTTCGTATTTGCTGGCCTGCTTCGCCAGCCCCAGATGGATGTTGTTCGTGCCTATCTTGGCTGGTACCTCTTGTGTTGCCAGCCAACGGGGCACACCGAGCGGTCCCTGCGGGATCTCAAGAAGAAGACCTCCCGGTACTATTGACATGCATGTACAACCCTGGGGATTGCATGAATGCCTGGCCACGGCACCTAAGCTGTTGTAGTAACATATCTTCTGAGGTTGTTGCTGATAAACCATGATAGTGTATCAAATAAAGTAGGCTGCAGTATGCTGTAGTAGACTCTGATGTCCTTGCATGCTGTCAACTCCCACTCCCATCAGGCTGGTTGAGCAGTTGCAGGCTGCTTTTCCAAAGCAGCCATCCTCTTGGTGCCTTGTGAAAACCCATCTCATGTCGCACTACATCGACTCCATTCGCCGTGCGGGACACGTCACGGAATTCAGCACCAACATGTTCGAGCACTTGCATGGCCTGTTGGTAAAGAGGATCTACCGGCGGTCCAACAAGCGCAATGTAGATGGGCAGATTATGAAGTTCCATGCTAGGCGCATCCCGGACGTTGTGCCGGTGGACGATCCCCTTGGCCGGGACACTGCCATGCGGCAGGTAAACCTGTCTAGTGATTGAATTGCAAAGATATGCATGCATAATGTAATAAACTCGCCACTGTTCGTTGGCAGGCCATTGAGACAGGCACAAGGACTCTTATCAAAGAGTCCTACTTTCTCCCTGTGGAGTTACCAGAAGAACCCACCTCCACCAACTGGTTTGCAAGGAAGTGGGCCATGCAACACCCAGTTGCACAAGCTGCCCTCAAGGATGCGCTAGTACGTTATGCTGGATGCGTCCCCAAGATCAGAGTAAGTACTTCGTGGATCATACAATCATTTTTTTCTTGCCCCAAACCCTAAACTGATTACACACTGCAATTGTTATGCAGGCCCATGCATCGTTGGCCATCCCAGCGGCAGATGATGCCAGCTTCTCAAGAGTTTCTCACTTCGTTCGAGCGACCCCTGACTATTTTGAGAGGCCGTGGTACTCGGATGTTGCAGTGGAGGGTGTAAGGCATGGTCGGAGAGAGGAGTGGTATGCAAGGTTGCTCCTGTTGTTCCATACAAAAATACGTGGAGAGAGGAAGGAGCTAGCCTACGTTAGATATTGGAACGCAAGCGGAGAGGATGCTGCAACCGGATGGCTTCGCCTCAAGTGGACAACAGGAATGTACGCATACTCTGTGATTCCGATGGAAGCGCTGCTCCGTCACGTCCATGTGGTGAAGGCATTCCATCTGGACAGTACCTATCTCCTTAATAAGTATCATATGTGATGCATTTATATTGTAATAAAATGGCCTGTTAAGTTATCCAGCACTCACATTTTACATAAGTCAAAACAAACAAAACCAATTACAAATGGATCCCAAATTTGGCACGATCCAAATAAACAACAATGTACCGGAGTCGCGGATTCGATTTAGACTCGGACAAATAAACGCGGTCCGAATTCATTCCGTGATTGGTCGCGCCTTTGTTTCGGAACTTCGCCAACCAAAACACCTGAACTGTACCCCCCTCCGAACCCCCTTTAAAAACCAAGGTTTTTTGTGATGATGTCGCCCTGCTGCCTGCGTTGCCCTGCAGCCCGCACGCCCTTCTGCGCATGTTGCCCTGCTGCCCGCGTCACCCTGCAGCCCGTGCAACCTGCTGCCCGCGACGCCCTGCAGCTCGCACGCCCTGCAGCCCGCGTCTCCCTGCTGCTCGCGTCAACCTGCAGCCCACGCGCCCTGCAGGCGGCGTCGCCCTGCTGCCCGCAACGCCCTGCAGCTCGCACGCCTTGCAGCCCGCGTCACCCTGCTGCCCGCGTTTCCCTGCAGCCCGCACGCTCTGCTGCCCGCGTCGCCCTGCAGCCCGCGTGTCCTGCTGCCTACGCGCGCCCTGCGTTGCAGCCCGCGCCCCCCTCAGCCCTGTAGCTCATGCGCTGCCCTGCGCTACAGCCTGCTCGAAGCTCTACCCTGCAGCCCGCACGATGCCCTTCCTGCTGCCCGCACGCCCTGCAGCCCGCGCGCTGCCCTGCCCTGCAGCCCGCACGTCGCCATGCCCACGCAACCCTGCAGCCCGCGCGCCGCTCTGCAGCCTGTGCGCTCTGCAGCCTGCGCCTGGCAGCCCTGCAGCCCGCGCGCTCTGCCTGCGCGCCGCCCTACAGCCTGTGCGCTGCCCTGCCCTGCCGCCCGCGTCGCGGCCCTGCCCTGCAGCCCGCGTTGACCTACCGCCCGCGTGCCTGCGCTGCCCGTGACCCACTGCTAGCCCGTGCCCTGCTGTCCACGCACCCTACTGGCCTCCACAGCCACTCCAACAGACACTACTGCTGTTGCAGCCATAGCGGCCTCTGCTACTGCTAAAGATACAACTACAGGAGTCGCTACTGATGCCCTTGCGCCGCTGCTATTGACTGCCACTGCCTGTCATGGCCACTATCACAATCGTAGCAGCGTCTGGGGGAGAACAGCAGCAGCACCGTCAGCCAAAGACTCTATCGCCACAGCAGCTTCGCGAGTGGGTCATTCGGCGATGCCGCTCTAGTCATGGAGCTTGGGACTTCACTCGTGCTGGAGGTACTGGACAGCAGTGGCAGTAGCGTCGCCAGGAGACTCTCTTGCCACAGCAGCATCGTGAGTGGGTTATTCAGTGAGGCCGTCCCGGTGGTGGAGGTTATAGTGCTGGAGGTACTGTACAGCAGCGGCAGTAGCCTCAGGAGGAGACCCTCTCAACGCAGCAGCTTCACGAGTGGGTTTCTCAGCGACGCGTCTCTGGTAGTGCAGAGGCTACTAGTCTAGGTGCCTGTGAGCCTGGTAGCACAGGTATGGTTTCTGCAGAGGCTTTGCACACCTTCACGCTTGACTCAAGCACGACTCTCTGCTTCTTCCGCGACTGCACCAGGTAGCTGCGTCGGGTCAATTAGCTGCGTCTTGTTCGTGCCGGCTACTCTCGCACCAGACTCTCCTCTGGCACCACCGTCTTGGTCACCCCTCCCCGCCGCGCCTGCGTGGCATGCACTCTGGTCTCCTTGTCTCTGGCCTCCCCAGGTCCCTGCCCTTGCTCCTGTGCTCACTTGTACCGCCGTGCCTTCCTTCGTCAAGGGGCGGCAGCACGCCGCTCCTCACTCCTCCTCGTTTCCACCGACCAATGCTGCAGACTCTCCACATGGATGTGTCGGGCCCGCGTCCGTGGATAGGACCAGGAGAGCTACTATATGCGCTACACCGTGGTCTTCCCCTTGCGGAACAAGGCAGATGTCTGTGGTGATTTGTTTGACTGGATCATCGCTATTCATCACCATCTGAGTGCTTTGTTTCAGCAGGACGTTCCAGTCCTGCGTCTACACTCTGACACAGGCGGTAAGTTCTCGTCCAGCCTCCTTGAGACCTTCTGTCGTGCAAGCAGAATGGGATTGCTGAGCGTCGCATTGGCTTGATCATGGAGGTCGCTCGTACCTCCATGATCCATGCAGCTACTCCCCATTTTCTGTGGCCGTTCGCGGTGCGATACGCCGTGCATGAGCTCAACCTCTGGCCCCGTGTCTCTGTGCCAAAGACCTCGCCCACACTACGTTGGTCGGGGGAGGTTGGTGATGCGTCAACGTTTCGAGCCTAGGACGCACTCTCCCTTATATATGATACCACCGTGAACAAGCTCTCTCCTCGATTATCGTGGCTTTCCCACCGACGCCCCGCCGTGGCAGTTTTACCACCCTGCCTCGCGCCGCTACCTGTTCTCACAGGACGTCACCTTTGACGAGTCGGTCTGCTTCTACCGTCTCCACCTGCACGTGTTCTCCCCACTCTCCCCGCTGCCCCTCTTCCTAGTCCCAGGTCCCCCCCCCCGGTAGACCCCCTCCCCCCACAGGGTCCTGCTCCCTCAGGTGTGTCTCCGGTAGACCCACCCCTCTTGGTTGAGCCTTTGGTGGTCTCCTCTGACACCTCTAGCCAAGCTGAGGGGGGTGACCCTGCCGCTGACAACATGGCGGCCACCCGTCGCTCTCCACGCTTGGAGACCCCTCCTCGTTTTCTGCCTCTACCGTCTTCGCCGCCTCTGCAGCCTGTAGCTGTGGACTCTGGTGACACAGGGGGTGAGGGCTCTGGAGGTGCTGGTCCTGGGGGTGCTGAGACTGAGAGTGAGGGTTCTGGGGGTGTTGACTCTGGGGGGTGCTGCGAGTCCTAGTGGTGGCGGGGCCGTGGGTGCTCCTACTGCAGGTCCTGGCGTTGGACAGCAGTCGACGCCTAACCGACTCGAGACACTCTCACCGCAGCAGCTTCGTGAGTGGGGCATTCAGCGAGGCCGCTCTGGTAATGGAGCTTGGAGTTTTACAGGTCCTGGAGCTGCTGGTGCTGGGGGTACTCTTGGTGGTGCTGGAGGTACTACTGGTGCTGAAGGTACTGCTGGAGGTGCTGGAGGTGCTACTGGTGCTGAAGGTACTGCTGGAGGTGCTAGAGCTGAAGAGTGGGCACAAGCCCAAGAGCAGTCCAGAAACGCTGATGATCACCAGACCCAAGGGCCTTGGTGAAGACATCAGAAGTGTTGGCCCGAGAGGCCACGTAAGCAAGGTGCAGCTGACCACGCTGCTGCAGCTCATGCGCAAGAAAGTAGCAAAGAGCAATGTGCTTTGTTTTGTGCTCCAGTCTCTGCTCGCGACACAAGGCAAGCATTGCCTTGTTGTCAACGTACAGAACTGGACGAGAACGAGGCCGCTCTCCCAAGTCGGTCAGCAGGTAGGTCAGCCAGCGTAGCTCTTGTGTAGCCATGGCCCCAGCGTAGATCTCCGCCTCGCAGCTGGAGCCAAGCACAGAAGAAGAATGAGTGGACCTCCACGAGACAGAACCAGAGCCAAGACTAAAGGTGTAACCTTGTGACGAACACTGAGTCGCCTGGTCGTTGGCCCAAGAAGCGTCAGAGTGTCCTGTGAGTATCACCGAACTATGTCCTCCAAGCACGAGCCCCATGCCCGATGTCCTGCACAAGTAACGTAGTACCCTCTTCGCAGCATCAAAGTGCACCTCTGGGTGTCTACCAGGTGCCACGCAGCGAGCCAGAAGGCTGAGAGGGTACGCGAGGTCAGGTCGTGTGCACGTCATCAGGTACATGATGTGAGAACAAGAACGAGAAATTACTAGAAACATGGCAATAAAAGGTTTGTAAAGGCAAAACCTAACAATACTGTACCCCACAAGGAGTGCCCCACTACAGCCTACAACATAGTTCTAGCCCACCCCCATAGGCAAAGTGGGGGACAAGCAAGAGAACAAGGCAAGGTCAAGCCCAAGGTGGACAACAACGTCACTATACAATCTGAGCACAAGTACAAGGCCACAAGACATGCAGGATTATAAATCAAGGTGAACAAGCAAGACAGTGAACTCAACCTAGCAAGGGCAAGCATGCAAGTGCAGGTACATATATAGATCACAGTACAAGCAAGGTCAAGAGGTAAGCAAGTGAGGCCAGGTAGGCACAAGACCTAACAAAGGACAAAAACGCTGATGATCACAAGGCTGAAGGGCCTTGGTAAAGATATCAGCAGTGTTGGCCCAAGAGGCGACGTAAGCAAGACGAACCTGACCACGCTGCTGTAACTCTCGAGCAAGGAAGTAGCAAAGAGTAATGTGATTCGTTCTGTACTCCAGTCTGTGCTTCTGACACAAGGCTAGCATGGCCTTATTGTCGACGTACAGAACGGGAGGAGAACGAGGCGCCTCTCCCAAGTCGGTCAGCAGGTAGGTGAGCCAGCGTAACTCCTGTGCAGCCATGGCCCCACGGTTGATCTGATCCTCACAAGTGGAGCTGAGAACAGAAGACAAGCGGGCAGACTGCCACGAAAAAGAGCCGGAACCAAGGCTGAAGGTGTAACCCTGTGACGACCGCTGCGTAGCCAAGTCGTCAACCCAAGAAGCGTCTGCGTGACCAGTGAGGACAACTCGAGCCCGTCCTCCAAGCACGAGCCCCATGCCCGACGTACTGCAGAGGTAGTGCAACACCCTCTTAGCTGCATCCATGTGCTCTAGTCGCTATCTCCGAGGAGCAACATAGCGTGCCAAGATGCTAAGAGGGTATGCCAGGTCAGGTCGTGTGCAGGTCATCAAGTACATGAGGCAGCCAACAAGCTCTGGGTATGGGCCACTCGGCTCTACGGACTCATCCGAAGGCAAAGCTGAGAGCGAGTGGCGAGTACACAGAGGAGTGGCCTTAGGCGAGGATTACGTGAAGTTGAAGCGCTTAAGGACCTGCTGCACCATGTGTGACTGAGTCAAGGCAATGGTGCGCCATGCTCTGTGTCCCGGGTGATCTGCAAGCCAAGATAGTTGCGTAGCTCACCCAGGTCTGTGCACGTGTGTCTCTTCTGCAACTCCGACTTCACGTGGGCGAGTCCAGCAGTGTCAACAGTGGCAAAGATCAAGTCGTCGACGTACACGAGGATGTAGAACGGCGGCTGAGTAGTGTCAGTGCGGAGAAACAGCGATGGGTCAGCAGTGGATGGAGCAAAACCAAGAGCCGCAAGTGTAGTCCTCAGTGTGTCGTGCCACTGGCGGGGTGCCTGGCGGAGTCCGGAGGCTCAACTGGGTACCAGGAGGAAACGACCCAGTGAAGCCAGGTGGGCGGCGCAGCCAGATCTCCTCGTGCAGGATCCCTGTAGGAAAGCAGTGCTGAAGTCAAGCTCGTAGTCACACTGAGCATCGACGTGCAACAGAACCCGAAGAGTGGTCATCTTTGGGGTCGGGGAGAAGGTCTGGAAGAAGTCAACTCCCTGTTGCTGACTGAAGCCTCGAGCTACGTAGCGCGCCTTGAAGAGTGGCGGAGAACTCGGCGGCCGCTTCACCCTGAAAATCCACATGCCGCTAACGATTTCCGCCCAAAGAGGGGGAACATCGTCGACGTAAGTGCTTGTGGACTTCCAGGATGCCATCTCTACGTCCATGGCTGACTGCCACTGAGAGGAGTAGGAACCCTCTATCGCCTCTGCGTAAGAGCGCGGGGTCGGGATGTCTGATGCATCCGGGTCTCCCTCAGGTGGAATCCGCAAGGATACGAGATGAGGTACAGCAGCTGCAAAGCACTCAAAGTCCTCCTGTTTTTCCGCAAGGACATCCGTGCCAAGAGCACATTCATCCCCGACGGACGGAGGACAAAGAGACTCAGACTCAGCAACAAGGCTAGCGGCGTAGTCTAGACGACAGTGAGCAGCAAAGTCGACAAGCTCAGAAACTAAGGCAGATGCAGAAGTGGACTCAAAGGAAGGGTCAGTGACTACAGTGGCCAGGAGACGCGTGACAATAGGACTAGCAGCACGAAGGGAGGCTGACTCCGGGTCAGCAAGGGCAGGAAGAGAGGACGCAGGAGGAGACGACAGAGGGACACGCTTCGGAGTAGTGGACGGACGCAAAGCCATCTGGTGCGTGCCAGGGAGAGGAGGAGGACGCTGACGTGAACAACGATGACTAGTGCGAGCAGCACAAACAGGCGACGCAAGACGAGACTCAGGCTCACGACGCTCCGTAAGACTTCGGGTCGGACCAGTGTAAGGAGAAGGAGCTGGCAGTGGGAAGGCGAGCTGAAATTGTGACTACGAGTGGACAGGCGGTGGACACTCTAAGGAAGGAGCAGGACTAGTAGAAGGCGGGAGACCAAGAATCTGTTGAAGGAGCGGAACGAAGTATGGCCGTGGCCGCGCAGCGTCCCCAAAACCAGCAAGGACAGCACCAGCACCCCCTGCATCAGCTCCAACTCCAGCAGCACCACCAGCTCCAGCAGCACCTCCAGCAGCTCTAATAGCGCCAACTCCAGCACCCCCAGGTGTTGGATGCATGTCATTCTGAGTGCATGTCATCCTATCATCCTGCAAAGTCGTGCTATTTGTGCTTGCATGATTTGCATGAGCGTATGTCATTGTACATGGCTGTTGGATATTATCATCTCTGTGTTTTTCTCCAAGTCTAAATGCTTGATCATGCAGGAGAAATCCAGAGCTTTCCAACGACACCAAGATCGCCTTATTCCGACCAAGATCGCCCAAGTTACAAGATTTCCAAGATTTGGATTTCTTATTACCTTTTGGGGTTATATCTAATTTGGGTGATTACTTGGGACATGACTGTAAAGGGATCTTTGGTTGGGTGGTTAGGAAGGCAACTTTGACTTTTGGATTGGGGTGGCTAGAAGTTTCTAGCATGAGTTGCAAATGTTGCAACACCTAGGCAAAATCCAACTAGATTGGATTTTGTATGTGACACCTCAAGGACCTCATGATGAGGGTTGCATCCTTGCTGCTGGGAAGGTTCCTACCATCCTTCCCTAGCTCTTGGAGAACCCCTTCTCTCTCATGGTTCTCTAGGAAAGTACAAGCAACCCCAGGCGCAACACCCCCAGACTCAGCACCCCCAGGCTCCACACGCTCAGGCTCAGCACCCCCAGACCCGGCACCCGCAGGCTCAGCACCCCTAGCAGCACCAGAGTCAACAGCTACCTCGACTTGCTCGACTGCGTCTACCTGGGACACACCTGAGGGAGCAGGACCCTGAGGGGGTAGGGGTTATACCGGAGGAGGACCTGGCGCGAGGAAGAGCGGCGGCGGGAGGGGAGGGGGGCAGAGCGGTAGGGAAAGAGACGGTAGTAAGGAACCAACTCATCAAACGTGACGTCCTGAGAGGACAGAACACGACGTGAGGTGGGGTGGAAGCCAAGGAAGATGCATGGAACAGCACGGGAGGACAGCTTGTCCGCAAACAAGTCGCGGACGAAAGCTCGAGATCCCCAGACACGGAACGTAGACGCATCGCCAACCTTCCCCGTCCACCGTAGAGTAGGTGTGGTCTCCAGCATGGAGACCTGGGGCTGGAGGTTGAGCTGATGTGCCGCGTACTGAACCGCGAACGGCCACAGAAAATGGGGAGCAGCCGCATGGATCATGGATGTACGAGCGACATCCATGACAATGCCAATGCGGCGCTCAGCATTCCCATTTTGCTGCGGAGAGGCCGGAAGAGTGAACGTCTGGCGGATGCCCTTCGCACGACAGAATGCTCGCAGAAGGTCGGAGGAAAACTCTCCACCTCTGTCGGAGTGCAGACGCAGAACAGGAAGGTCCGAGCCAAAACTCTCGCAGAACAGCGCGGATTCACTCGGTCAGCACCTCAGTGACCTCACCCTTGCGGCGCAAGGGGAAGACACTGGTGTAACGGGAGTAGTCATCAACGACGAGCAGAAAGTAGCGCTCGTGACCCTGTCCAATAACGCGGGCTGGACCCCACACGTCCATGTGAAGCGTCTGCACGGGAGCCTCCGTTGGAGGAAACTCGGAGGAGTGAGGAGCGGCGCGCTGCCGCCCCTCGACGCAAGGAACGCAGGTAGGGGCAGGCCCTGGGGGAAGGGGAGGGAGAGACCGGGGAAGACGTGCGGTCCCTCTATGGCCCCGTCTAGGCCCCTTGCGACCCCTCCGCGGCCCCGTCAAGGCCCCTTGCGGCCCCTCTACGGCCACGTCTAGGCCCCTTGCGGCCCCTCTGCGGCCCCGTTGCGGCCCCTTGCAGCCCCTCTGCGGCCCCGTCGCCGCCACCTGCGGCCCCGTCGCCGTCACCTGTGACCCCGTCACCGTCACCTGCGGCCACCCCGCCGCCACATGCGGCCCCGTCGCCACCACCTGCAGCCCCGTCGCCACCAACTACGGCCATGCAGCCGCCACCTGCAGCCTTGTCGCCGTCACATGCGGCCCCGTCGCCGTCACCTGCGGCCCCGTCGCCCTCCCCTAGCGGCCACGTCGCCGCCTCCACCAGCCCAGCAGCCGAGCCGCGCAGAAGCCGCGCCGCCCAACAGCCAAGCCGCCCACCTGCCAAGCAGCCGAGCCGCCCAGCAGCCAAGCCGCCCACCTGCCGAGCAGCTGAGCCGCACAATAGACGAGCCGCCCAGCAGCCGAGCCGCCCAGCAGCCGAGACGCCGAGCAGCCGAGCCGCCCACCAGCCGAGCCGCCGAGCCGCCCAGCATCCAAGCCGCCCAGCAGCCGAGCCGCCCAGCAGCCGAGCCGCCCAGCCGCAGAGCCGCCGAGCCGTCCTACGGTCGATCCTCTGCTGTTCCTACTAGTGAGCTCACTCCCTGCTAGGCCACTGCAGTCAAGGCTACCCCCAGTGTCCTTACTTTTGATGCTGAGGGCCGTGCCGTTGACTTTGAGGTCTGGGTCGATGACCTCTAGCTGTTCCTCCAGTGCAATAGGGCAGACGGCCTCTCTCTGTTCGACCAAACCTCTGGTGCCTCCCCTGCCCCACCTGCTACTGCTCACAGTGGGCGACATGCGATGCTGCTGCCTGCTTGCTGTGCGTCGCCACTTACCGACCATTGAGCGTGCACACTTTAGCCAGTACAAGAGTGCTCAGACCTTGTACGATGCTGTTGTTGCACGCTACTCTTCCCCTGCCACTGCTGCACTGAGCCGCCTCATGCTACCGTACCTCTTCCCTGACCTTGCTGCCTTTCCCACTGTCGCTGACCTCATTACGCACCTCCGCACTAGTGACACTCGCTACCACGCTGCGCTTCCTGTTGAGTTCTGCGCCAAGGACCCCCCCCCCCATGTACATCACCCTCTACTACATAGTCACCCGGCTCCCTGACTCTCTCCGCGTAGTCACGGACCACTTCCTCTCAGTTTGCCCCACCACTCTCACCGTTGACCTCCTCGAGAAGGGCCTCCTAGCAGCAGAGAAGAGCATAGTCGCTGTAGGAGCCTCTCGTGGTGACCCTCGCACCCCCGTCTTTGAGGGGTGTTCCCCCTCCCCCCTCTTGCCCTTTGTTGCTTCTGCTGCTGCGGACCTCGTTGGTTTCTACGGGGTCGGTGCTGCGTCTGCCCCGAGCGGGAGACGCCGTACCGGCAAGGGCAAGGGGGGCAAGGGCGCTGGAGGAGCTGGCGGGGGCGGTGGAGGTGGTGGTGGAGGCAGTGGAGGGGGTGGGGGTGGTGGTGGGAGTGGTGGCGGGGGTGGCAGCGGCGGCGGCAGCAGTGGAGGCGGAGGAGGCGGCGGTGGTGGCGGAGGGAGCGGAGGCGGCGGAGGTGGCGGAGGAGGCAGAGGTGGGTGAGGCGGCGGAGGCGGCGGCGGCGGCGGTGGTGGAGCGGGTCTCGATTTGCGCAGAGGATAGGGTCAGATGGTGGTCCGCGTCAGCAGCAGCGGAGTGGTGTGACTCTGTCCCCTCAGCAGCTTCGTGAGTGATACGCTGCGCGTAAGCGCGGTGGGGGTACTGGTCCCTGCACTTACGGCCTCCGTACCGGCGACTGAGCTGGTGAGCAGTGCAGGGGCCCGCACTCCACCCGGTGCTGCTTCGGTAGCTTGACGGACGCGTGGCGTCGCCAGTTCCATGAGGCGTCAGAGATCCCTCGTTGGGGAGATCTGTCTAGGGCGGGGGTTGCCATCTTTGATCTTGACTATGATGCCATCCTTGCTGCCATGTATTCTGTGACTACTAGTGTTGAGGGTGACTGTTACCTGTGTCTACCGCCTGACCCGGGCATTGATTCCGTAGAGTTGAGTGGCCCGTACCCGGAGCTTGTTGGCTGCCTCATGTACCTGATGACCTGCACACGACCTGACCTTGCATACCCTCTTAGCATCTTGGCACGCTATGTTGCTCCTGGGAGACACAAACAAGAGCACATGGCTGCAGCGAAGAGGGTGTTGCGCTACGTGTGCAGTACGTCGGGCATGGGGCTAGTGCTTGGAGGGCGACGTCGAGTAGTCCTGACAGGTCACGCTGACGCTTTTTGGGCTGACGACCAGGCTCTGCAGCGGTCGTCACAGGGTTACACCTTCAGCCTTGGCTCCGGCTCTGTTTCGTGGCGGTCTACCTGCTCGTCTTCTGTTCTCAGCTCCAGCTGTGAGGTTGAGATCTATGCAGGGGCCATGGCTGCACAGGAGCTATGCTGGCTCACCTACCTACTAATTGACCTAGGAGAGCCGCCTCGTTCTCCTCCAGTTGTGTACGTAGACAACAAGGCCATGCTGGCCTTGTGTCGGGAGCGTTGACTGGAGCACAGAACGAAGCACATTGCTCTCCGCTACTTCCTGGCTCGTGAGCTGCAACAGCGTGGTCAGCTCCGTCTCACCTACGTGGCCTCTGAGGCCAACACTGCTGATATCTTCATCAAGGCCCTTCCGCCTTTTGATCATCAGCGCTTCTGTACTTTGCTAGGTCTTGTGCCTACCTGGCCTCACTTGCTCACTTCTTGATCTTGTTTGTACTGTACTCTTTCTATACCTGCACTTGCTTGTTTACCTTTATATAGATGTTCTTGCATGTGAACCGGCCTTGTGGCCTTACTCTTGTGCTCGGACCGCGTGGTGACTTTGTGATCCACCCTAAGCTTGCTTTGCTTTGCTTGAATGGTCTTGTGACCGCTTGTTCTCCCCCACTTTGCCTATGGGGGTGTGTTAGAACATTATAGCTTATACATTTGTGTAGGCTGTAGTGGGGTAGCCCATAAGGGGTACAACCCAATTAGGGTTAGTACTTGCACCCAACTGTTTCATAGTTCATTCATCCACTCTCATTTCTCGTCAATTGTCTCTAGTCTCCCCCGGTCTCTCCCTCCCCTACCTCTAGGGCCTGCCCCTACCTGCGTCCCCTGCGTTGATGGGCGACAGCGCGCCACCCCTTACTCCTCCGAGTTTCCTCCGACAGAGGCTCCGCTGCAGACTCTCCACATGTATGTGTGGGGCCCCGCCCGCGTTCGTGGACAGCGACACGAGCGTTACTTCCTGTTGGTAGTTGACGACTACTCGAGTTACACCACAGTCTTGCAGCAAGGGTGACGTCACTGAGGTGTTGATCGACTGGATCCACACAGCTCGTCTCCAGCTCAGAGAGAGTTTCAGCTCCGACTTTTCTGTCCTGCATCTTCACTCGGACAGAGGCGGGGAGTTTTCCGCTGCCCGTCTGGGAGCCTTCTGTCGGGCACAGGGCATCCGCCAGACCTTCACGCTTCCGGCCTCTCCACAGCAAAATGGGATTGGTGAGCGCCACATTGGCATGGTCATGGACGTCGCTCATACGTCCATGATGCATGCGGTTGCCCCCCATTTTCTGTGGCCGTTTGCGGTTCAGTACGCCGCGCATCAGCTCAACCTTCAGCCCCGGGTCTCCTTGCCTGAGACCTCCCCCACTTTGCGGTGGACGGGGAAGGTTGGCGATACGTCTGCGTTTCGGGTCTTGGGATCTCGGGCGTTTGTCCGCGACTTCTCTGCGCACAAGCTGTCCCCTCGTGCTGTTTCTCGCGTCTAACTTGGCTTCCCCCCTGACGCGCCAGGGTGGCAGTTTTACCACCCCACATCGCGCCTTGTTCTGTCCTCCCAAGACGTCACCTTTGACGAGTCGGTGCCTTACTACCGTCTCTTCCCCTACTGCGCTGCGCCCCTTCCCCCGCCGCCACTCTTCCTTGTGCCAGGTCCTCCCCCGGTAGACCCCCTCCCCCCTAAGGGTCCTGCCCCCTCAGGTGTGTCCCAGGTAGACGCAGTCGAGCCTGTCGAGGTAGCTGTTGACTCTGGTGCTGCCAGAGGTGCTGAGTCTGTGGGTGCCGGGTCGGGAGGTGCTGAGCGTGTGGGTGCTGAGTCTGTGGGTGCTGATCCTAGGGGTGCTGAGCTTGGGGGTGTGGAGACTGGGGGTGCGGAGCCTGGGGGTGTAGAGCCTGGGGGCGCTGGGTCTGCTCGTGTGGCCGCCGGCGGTACTTCGTCGAGGCGGGAGCCACTCTCTCCGCAGGAGCTGCGCGAGTGGTTTGCCCGCCGCTGGAGTCGTGCTGCTGGAGCTGGAGGCACTACTAATGCTGCTGGTTCAGGAGGTGCTCGTTCAAGCGGTACTGGAGCTGCTGGGACTGGGGGTGCTGCTGGAGCTGCTGGAGTTGGTCCTACTCGAGCTGCTTGCGGTGCTGGAGCTGCCGGTCCTACTGGAGTTGGTACTACTGGAGCTCGAGCTACTAGGGGTGTTGGCGCTGGTGTTTCTGCTGGTGGTGGTCCGTCTGAGGGTGCTGGAGCTGATGCTGTTGGAGCTGGAGGTGCGCCTGGCACTGGTGCTACTGCTAGGGGTAGTGGTGCCGTCCCTGTTGGTTCTGGAGGCGCTACACGGCCGAGGCCGTACTTCGTTCCGCTCATTGAGCAGGTTCTTGGTCTCCCGCCCTCTACTGGTCCTACTCCTCCCATAGAGTGTCCACTGCCCGTCCAGTTGAAGTCACAGTTACAGCCCGTCTCCCCTCTTCCTGCTCCTTCTCCCTACACTGCTCCTACTAGAGGTCTTGCTGAGCGTCGTGAGCCTGCGTCTCGTCCTGCGTCGCCTGTTCGCACTGCTCGCACTAGTCCTCGTGTTCCGCGTCCTCCTGCGGTTCCAGGCACAAACTAGATGGCACTGCGTCCTTCCATTGCTCCTCTGCGTGCTCGTTGCCGTCTCCTCCAGAGTCCTCTCTTCCTGTCCTTCCTGACCCTGAGTATGACTCTCTTCGTGCTGCCAGTCCTACTGTCACGCATCTCCTGGCCACTGTTGTCACTGACCCTTCCTTTGAGTCCACTGCTACGTCTGCCTTAGTGGCTGAGCTTGTCCATTTCGCTGCTCGCTGTTGTCTAGACTACGCCACTAGTCTTGTTGGTGAGTCTGAGTCTGTCTGTCCTCCGTCCATCGGGGGTGAGTGTGCTCTTAGCACGGACGTCCTTGAGGACAGGCAGGAGGAGTTCCAGTGTTTTGCTGCTGCTTTGCCTCATCTCGTGTCCACGCTGATTGCCCCTGAGGGAGACCCGAATGCACTAGACATCCCGACTCCTCGATCGTACGCTGAGGCGATCGAGGGTCCCTACTCCTCTTAGTGGCAGTCAGCCATGCATGCACAGATGGCTTCCTGGAAGTCCACAAGCACCTACATCGACGAGGTTCCCCCACCTGGGGCGAACATCGTCAGTGGCATGTTGATTTTCTGGGTGAAGCGACCGCCGGGTTCTCCGCCTGTCTTCAAGGCGCGTTACGTGGCTCGAGGCTTCACTCAGTGGCAGGGAGTTGACTACTTTCAGACCTTCTCTCCCACCCCGAAGATGACCACTCTTCGGGTGCTGCTATACATAGCCGCTCTGCGCGATTACGAGCTTCACTCTCTTGACTTCAACACAGCTTTCGTGGAGGGCAGCCTACACGAGGAGATCTGGCTGCGCCGCCCACCTGGCTTCACTGGGTCGTTTCCTCCTGGTACCCACTGGAGCCTTAGGCGGCCAGTGTACGGTCTCTGCCAGGTGCCCCGTGAGTGGCACGACACACTGAGGACTACACTTGCGGCTCTTGGGTTTGCTCCTTCTACAGCCGACCCGTCGTTGTTTCTGCGAACCGACACCTCTCTGCCGCCGTTCTACATCCTCGTGTACGTCGACGACTTGGTCTTTGCCACTGCTGACACAGCTGGACTCGCCCACGTGAAGTCTGAGCTGTAGAAGAGTCACACGTGCACAGACCTGGGTGAACTGTGCAGCTTTCTTGGCTTGGAGATCACCCGGGACAGAGCACAGCGCACCATTACCCTGACTCAGTCACACATGGTGCAGCAGGTCCTTCAGCGCTTCGGCTTCATGTACTCCTCACCTCAGGCCACTCCTCTGTCTACTCGCCACTCGCTCTCAGCTCTGCCTTCGGATGAGTCCGTAGAGCCGAGTGGCCCGTACCTAGAGCTTGTTGGCTGCCTCATGTACCTATTGACATGTACACGACCTGACCTTGCATACCCTCTTAGCATCTTGGCACGCTATGTTGCTCCTGGGAGACACCGACCAGAGCACATGGCTGCAGTGAAGAGGGTGTTGCGCTACGTGTGCAGTACGTTGGGCATGGGGCTAGTGCTTGGAGGGCGACGTCGAGTGGTCCTCACAGGTCACGCAGACGCTTCTTGGGCTGACGACCAGGCTTTGCAGCGGTCGTCTCACGGTTACACCTTCAGCCTTGGCTCCAGCTTTGTTTCGTGGCGGTCTACCCGCTCGTCTTCTGTTCTCACCTCCAGCTGTGAGGCTGAGATCTACGCGGGGGCCATGGCTGCACAGGAGCTACGCTGGCTCACCTACCTGCTGACTGACCTAGGAGAGCCACCTCGTTCTCCTCTAGTTCTGTACGTAGACAACAAGGCCATGCTGGCCTTGTGGCGGGAGCACAGACTGGAGCACAGAAAGAAGGACATTGCTCTTCGCTACTTCCTGGCTCGTGAGATGCAGTAGCGTGGTCAGCTCCGCCTCACCTACGTGGCCTCTGAGGCCAACACTGCTGATATCTTTACCAAGGCCCTTCCGCCCTGTGATCATCAACGCTTTTGTGCTATGCTAGGTCTTGTGCCTACTTGGCCTCACTTGCTCACTTCTTGACCTTGTCTGTACTGTACTCTTTCTTTACCTTCACGTGCTTGTTTACCTTTATATATATGATTTTGCATGGGACCTTGCATTGTGGCCTTGCTCTTGTGCTCGGACTGTGTGGTGACGTTGTGATCCACCCTGAGCTTGCTTTGCTTTGCTTGACTAGTCTTGTGACCCCTTGTTCTCCCCCACTTTGCCTATGGGGGTGTGTCAGGCATATATGCTATAGTCTGTGTAAGCTGTGGTGGGGCAGTTCATATGGGGTACAACACTTTAGGGTTTACTACTTGTACTCCTCATTCTGCTCAATGCATTCATTCCTCGTTTCTTTTCAGAGAGTTTGGTGAGACCAGAGGCGACACGAGCAAGGGGCAGACTCAGGACCAGACCGGGACAGTGCAGCAAACACCTGACCCGACGCGGCTACCTGACCAGACTCAGCAACCGGAGGAGACACTGCAGTCAGGGTGTATAGGCTCGACCCAGGCTAACGGGTGAACGTGGCCAGGTGCTGGCTCCTCCGAGTACACGAACAATGGGTCACCCGCTGACCTCCAGGAGTGAACTGGTCAACCTATGCGTCCTCAAGGTCAGCTTCACTCACCAAGTTCGTGGAGAACGAGGGGAGGTGGAGGCCAGAGAGAGAGAGAGCCAGACAGGACCGTTGGACACTGTAGAACCGTGGAGGAGTGTGCAAGGACCGGACCCCCAGAGGGGTCAGCCAGAGAGATTGCCACTGGCCGACTAAGCGGCGAGAGTGTGGTGCAGTCACGACAGAAGGAGCGGGAAGCACCCGAGTCAAGGGTAAAAGTGTGCAAGGCCGCACAGGCGCAGTACCAGAGAGAGCAGACTCACCAGCACCTGGAGGAGTGGACTCACTTGGAGCAGGAGACGCACCAGCACCTAGAGTAGCAGCCTCACCAGCACCTAGAGTAGCAGACTCTATACGTGGGTCACGCAGCACAGACAGGTAACAGGCACCCTCAGCACTAGTAGGCAATGCATACATGACAGTGAGCATAGCATCATAGTCAAGAGCAAAGATAGCTACCCTAAGCAGCTCCAGCCAGGAGGGGAGCTCAGCATCAGCGCCAAACTCTGTACGCCAGGCGTCGCTCATACGGGAGAAGCAGCGGGACTCTGTGTGACCAAACGTCCCGCAATGCTGACCAGCCCGAGCACTAGTGCGAATGACGTACGGGCAGCGAGCAGTACTCCGTGACCCTCTACTCTAAGCGTACCACTCACGAAGCTGTTGGGGCGAAAGGACCGCGCGCGGACGCTACTGCAGCTGCACCTGGTCACTACAAGAAGCTCCCGAACGACCCGCTTCAGGGCGACTCCCACCACGGCCACCCCTACAACCCCAACTAGTGTACCACTCACAAAGCTGCTGGGGCGAAAGAATCTCGCGCGGACGCCACTGCAGCTGCACCTGGCCACTACAGGAAGCTCCCGAACGACCCGCTCCAGGGCGACTCCCACCACGGCCACCCCTATAACCCCAACTAGCGTACCACTCACGAAGCTGCTGGGGCGTGAGGGACTCACGCGGACGTCGCTGGAGCTGCATCTGGCCACCGCCATGCGCAGCAGTAGTAGTAGTAGCAGCAGTAGCAGCAGTAACAGCAGTAGCAGCAGTCGCAGCGCGGGCAGGGCAGTGCGGCTCAGTAGAGCACGGGTGCATAGCCTGGCAGCACAACGCGGCTTGGCTGGGCGGCTCGGCACCGCTGAGCTGCACAACGAGGCTCAGCTAGGCGGCGCGGCTCGGCTGGCAGGCAGGTGCGGCAGGTAGGATGGTATGCCAGCGCGGCTGCACGCTAGTAAGGCAAGCGCGCGGGAAGCGCGGATAGGGCAGGTGCTCACCAGTGGCGGAAGGCCAGGCGCTCGCCAAGCGGGCAGGGTAGGCGCACGACGGCGGCGACGGTGGGGCCGCGACAGCTGCAGGGCGGGGCCATGACAGAAGTAGGGCAGGGCTGTGACAGCAGCAGGGGGGGCTCCGCTGCAGCTGCTGCCAGGGCGGGGTCGCGACTGCGGCAGGGGGGGCTCCGCGGCAGCTGCTGCAGGGTGGGGCCGCGACTGCGGCAGGGGGCTCCGCGGCAGCTGCTACAAGGCGGGGCCGCGACTGCGGCAGGGGGCTCCGCGGCAGCTGCTGCAGAGCGGAGCTGCGACTACTACAGGGAGGGGCTCCGCGACGAGCAGGGACGGCGCCAAGGGGGGGGCCGCGACGAGCAGAGACGGCGCCCAGGGGGCGCCGCGACAAGCAGGAACGGCGCCCAAGGGGCGCCGCGATAAGCAAGGGCGACGCCCCGGGGACACTGCGACAAGTAGGGGCCGCGTCCAGGGGGCGCCGCGACGAGTAGGGGGGACGCCGCGCGGGTCCCGCAGGAGCATCGCGACGAGCAGGAGCGATGCGCGGGTCGCAGGAGCAGCGCCCACGGGCTGCAGGGGCTACGCGCGGCTCGGAAGGGCGGCGCGTGGGCTGCAGAGGCAGCGCCCACGGAGTGCAGGGGCGACACGCGGCTCGGCAGGGCGGCGCGCTGGCTGCAGAGGCAGCGCTCACGGGCTGCAGGGGCAGGCACGGCTGCAGGGGCAGTACGGTCGCAGGGGCAGTATGCGGGCTGCAAGGGCAGTGCGGCCGCAAGGGCAGCTAAAAAAACCAAAAAAAGAATGAGGTAGGGCAGGGCGGAACGTTTGGTGGGCCCTAGGAACAATTCTGCTCTAATACCATGTGAGAATAAGAACAAGGAATAACTAGAAACAGGGCAGTACAAGGTTTGTATAGGCAAAATTTAACAGTACTGTACCCCACAAGGAATGCTCCACTATAGCCTACAACATAGTTCTAACACATGAGGCAACCCACAAGCCTGGGTACGGACCACTTGGCTCTACGGACTCGTCCGGTGCAGGTGAGTCTCTATTGCAACTCCACATTCACTAGGGCCAGTGCCTCAGTGTCAGCAGTAGCAAAAACCAAGTCTTTGACATCCACCAGGATGTAGAACGGCGGAAGGGTAGTGTCGGTGCGTAGAAACAGCGACGGGTCAGCAGTCGAAGGAGCAAACCCAAGAGCCGCAAGTGTCGTCCTCAGTGTGTCGTGCCACTCGCGGGGCGCCTGACGCAGGCCGTACACTGAGCGCCGTAGGCTCCACTGGGTACCCTCAGGAAACGATCCAGCGAAGCCCACTTGACAGCGCAACCGGATGGCCTCGTGAAGGCTACCTTGTAGGAAAGCTGTGGAGAAGTCGAGGGAGTGCAGCTCGTAGTCGCGCTGTGCTGCAACGTTCAGCAACACCCGAAGTGTGGTCATCTTCGGGGTAGGGGAGAAGGTCTGAAAGAAGTCGACCCCCGCACGCTGACTGAAGCCTCGAGCAACATAACATGCCTTGTAGGCAGGCGGAGAACCAGACGATCGCTTCACTATGAAAATCCACATGCCATTGACAATGTTCGACCCAGGTGGGGGAACCTCGTCAACGTAGATGCCTGTGGACTTCCAGGAAGCCATCTCTGCGTCCATGGTTGTCTGCCACTGAGATGAGTACTCACCCGAAATCCCCTCTCTGAAAGAGCGCGGGGTGGGGATGTCAAGTGTATCCGGGTCTCTCTTAGGGGCAAGCAGCATGGTCGCAAGATGGGGTGCAGCAGCCGCAAGGCACTCCAGCTCCTCCTGCCTGTCCTCAAGAACGTCACAGCCAAGGGCAGTACAGCCAAGGGCAGTCTCACCCCCGACGGACGGAGGACCGGCAGGGACAGGGTCAGAGACAAGGCTCGCAAGGTAGTCTAGGTGGTACACAGCAGCAAAGTCAGTGAGCTCAGCGACTAAGGCAGACGTAGCAGGAGACAAGAACGAAGGGTCAGTCACCACAAGAGGGTGGACTGGACTCACAAGCAAGGTCAGACGGAGGGTCAGCAACGTCAGGAAGAGAGGACGCAGGTGGTAACAGCAGGACAACACACTGTGGAACAGAGGAAGGACGGAGTGTCATATCGTGAGTGCCTGGGATAGCCGGAGCACGGTGACGACGAACACGAGGAACACGAGCATGGTCAGCGGCTTTAGGCTCGGGCTCAAGGTCAAAGCTAGACTTAGGCTCTCGACGCTCAGGGGTGGAAGCACGAATCTCAGGCTCTCGACACTCAGACAGGGACTGTGTCACCGCAGTGTAAGGAGTAGGAGCAGGCAGTGGGGAGTGCGGTAGCAACGGCGGCTGGGAGTGGTCGGCCGGTGGAAACAGTAACGGGGGAGTAGTACCTGCCACAGGGAAGTCAGTAGCACCTGGCGGAAGACTGAGAAGGTGGCGAGGAGCACCAGCAGCTCCCGTACCTCCAGCACGAGCAGCTCCACCTGCACTCCTAGCAGCACCTCCAGCACCAAGAGCACCAGCACCTCCAGCACCACTTGCTTTGGCAGCTCCAGCACCTCTAGCACCAGCAGTCCCTCTAGCACCTCCAGTGCTAGTAGCTCCAGTAGCACCTCCAGCACCAGTAGTACCACCTGCTCCGGCAGCTCCAGCACCTCTGGTACGAGTACCTCCAGGACCCGCAGCTCCAGCACCTCCATTACCTCCTGCTCCAGCTCCAGCGCCTCCAGCACCAGCAGTACCTCTAGCACCTCTAGTGCCAGCAGCTCCAGTAGCACCTCCAGTACCTCCAGCACCAGCAGTACACCTTCTCCGGCAGCTCCAGCACCTCTATACGAGCACCTCCAAGACCAGCAACTCCAGCACTTCCAGTGCCAGCAGCTCCAGTAGCACCTCCAGCACCTCCAGCACCAGCAGTACCACCTGTTCTGGCAGCTCTAGCACCTCTAGTACGAGCACCTCCAGGACCAGTAGCTCTTGCAGCTCTAGCACTAGTAGCACCAGCACCTCCAGTGCCCGCAGCTCCAGTACCTCCAGCACCAGCAGCACCTCCAGGACTAGCAGCTCCAGTACCTCCAGCACCAGCAGCAGCTCCAATACCTCCAGTAGTACCTCCAGGACTAGCAGCTCCAGTACCTCCAGCACCAGCAGCACCTCTAGTACCTCCAGCAGTACCTCCAGCACCTCCAGCACCTCTAGGACTAGCAGCTACAGCACCAGCAACACCTCTAGGACTAGTAGCTCTAGCACCAGCAGGACTGTACCCTCCACCACCAGGACTGCCTCGCCGAATGACCCACGCACGAATCGCCTACGGCAAGAGTGTCTCAAGTAGAGCAGGCTGCGGTGGCTATCCAGCTCTAGCACCTCTAGTAGTGGTAGCTCTAGCACCTCCAGCACCAGAAGCACCTCTAGTACCTCCAGCTCCAGGACCTTCAACAGGGTCACCCACAACTCCACCGCCACTAGGACTCGTAGCACCCCCAGAGTCAGCACCCCCAGTCGCAGCACCCCCAGAACCAGCACCTCCTAGCACAGCACCTCTAGAACCCTCACCCTCTGTCTCAGCACGTGTAGTCTCAGCTCCAGAGTCCACAGCAGCAGGATGCGGAGGGGGGGAAGATGGTCGAGGCGGAAAACCCGGGGGGTTCTCCGAGCGTGGAGACCGGCGAGTGGCCGCCGTGTCGTCCGCAACTGGGTCACCCCCCTCAGCTGGGCCAGAGGAGTCAGAAGAGATCTCCACTGGCTCATCCAAGGGGGGTGGGTCAACCTGAGACACACCAGAGGGAGCAGGACCGTGTGGAGGGAGGGGGTCTACCGGGGGGGGGGACTGGCACCAGGGAGAGGGGTGCTAAGGGAACCGGGTGGGACGCGTGCAGGTGTAACTGGTAGAAACAGACCGACTTGTCAAAGGTGACGCGAAGACTCGACATGAGGGCAGGTGGTAGAACTGCCACGGCGGGGCGTCAGTGGGGAAGCCAAGGAAGACTCAGCGCAGAGTGCGGGAGGAGAGCTTGCTCGCGGTGGTATCGCAAGGAGTGACGCGAGGTGATGAACGTGGAGATCAGGGCACTCGAGTCATGCGATACCTGGGTGCTCGTTGATCAAGCAGCAGTCAAAGGGAGGAGGATCCTCTATAGGAAATGAGCTTTTCGAGTTAAAACCGCAGCTGACCGTACAATCGAATGATTCAAGGCGCGGTGGGTCGTGCGTGGCTATAGTCAGAGGCACGGGGTCGACTTCGATCAAACGTTCGCACCGGTGAACCGCCACACCTCCGTCAAAATCCTCCTCACCATCGCTGCCGCACGACATCTGCAACTCCGACAAATCGACGTGAAGAACGCTTTCCTGTACGCGTTAGTAGATGCTGTGATCTACGTGCAGTAGCTGCACACATACGGCGAAGGAGATTCACGCGTCTGCCAGCTACGAAAGTCCCTTTACGGGATCAAACAGGCGCCAAGGCTCTGGCAGCATTATCTGCACAACATACTGCTCGAAATCGGGTTCAAGCAGCTACCTCACGACCTTGGAATGCACCGCCGCGATTTCTGCGGCAAATACATCCTGCTCACGGTCTACGTCGACAACCTCCTTTATACAGGCTCAAGCAACGAGTTGCTCGAGCAGTTCGAGAAAAACATTGTGGGGCGCGTCGACATCACTTGCAACCACAACGTGAAGCAGTTCCTCGGCCTCAACATCACTTACTCACCAGATGCCATTCACCTCTCAGCAGCCAAGTACGCAGAAGAGCTTGGCAAGCGCTTCAACATCGCCCCTGCACCGCTTTCCACCCCTTACCGTACTACAGGACTCAACCACAATCCTGACAACAAAGCCCTGTCCCCTGCTGGGCTTTAGACATACCAGCAGCAGTTGGGATGTCTGCTCTTCGCCCCAGTCACCTGTAGGCCAGACCTCTCGTACATCGCGAGTCAGCTAGCACAGTACTCCCGCAAACCAACGGCTGAAAATCTCTCAGATCTTCTGTGGGCGCTTCAATTCTTCATTTCCACGCCCAATGTTGGGCTCTGCTACTCCACCATCCCAACCGCATCCTTCAATCTCATCAGCTACGTGGATCTTGATTATGCTGCCGATCCCGACAATCGACGGTCTAGGACAGGATTCCTCTTCCGCCTCGAGCCAAGCGGCCCCATCTCCTGGAACTCACAGAAGAAGGAACTAGTTGCCCTATCATTGGCAGAAGCGAAATCCATAGCAGCGACTGGTTGTCCTATCATGGCAGAACCTCTACCGTCTTTGCCGCCTCTACAGCCTATAGATGTGGACTCTAGTCACACTACGGGTGAGGACTCTCGAGGTGCTGGTGCTGGGGGTGCTGAGACTGAGGGTGAGGGTTCTAGGGGTGTTGACTCTGGGGGTGCTGCGAGTCCTAATGGTGGCGGAGCCGTGGGTGCTCCTACTGCAGGTCTTGGCGTTGGACAGCAGACGACGCCTAGCCGACTCGAGACACCCTCACCGCAATAGCTTCGTGAGTGGGTCAGTCAGCAAGGCCGCTCTGGTGCTGGAGCTTGGAGTTTTGCAGGTCCTGGAGCTGCTGGTGCTGGGGGTACTACTGGTGGTCCTGGTGCTGGAGGTACTGCTGGAGGTGCTAGAGGTACTACTGGTGCTAGAGGTACTGCAAGAGGTGCTGGAGCTGCTGGTTCTAAAGGCGCTGGTGCTGATGATGGTGTTAGAGGTGTTGCTCATGCTGGAGGTGTTCGAGCTGGAGGTGCTGGAGGTGCTGCTGGTGCTGGAGGTGCTGGTGGTGTTGGTGCTGCAGGTGCTACTGGAGCTTGAGGTGCTAAATGTTCTAGAGGTACTGGAGCTGCTGGCACTGGAGGTGCTAGCGCTGCTGGTACTAGAGGTGCTTGTGCCAGAGGTGCCGGAGCTAAAGGTGCTGGTGCTGCTGGTGTTGGAGGTGCTGGAGGTGCTGCTGGTGCTAGAGGCGTTGGAGCTAGAGGTACTAGGCTAGTGCTGGAGCTGCTGGAGCTGCCCTCGGTACGGGTACTGCCCTCGCCGACTGATTTTCTACCCGCAGCCGCAGTTGTCACTACTTTTCTCGGCCCTTCGCCAAGGTCTTAGTCCCCCATCTTCCACTGGCCTCACTCCACCTCTCCTATGTCCACCGCCTACCCCGTCTCAAACACAGTTGCCACCTGGCTTCCCATTGCCTGCTCCTTCTCTCTACACAGAGCTGTCACACTCCCTGACTGAGCGTCGTGAGCCTGAGTCTCATGCTCCCACACCTGTTCGTGCTCGTCGTGTCGCCCGTCCTCGTCCTCCTGTTGTCCCAGACACTCACGTTATGACTCTTTGTCCTTCCTCTGTTCCACAGCGTGTTACGCTGCCGTCTCCTCCGGCGTCCTTTCTTCCTGACGTTCCTGACCCTAAGTCCAACCTTGCTCGTGCTGCCAATCCTACTACCACTCGTCTCCTCGCCACTGTCATCACCGACCCTTCCTTTGAGTCTAATGCTGCGTTTTCCCTAGTTATTGAGCCCGTCGACTTTGCTGCTAGGAGTCGTCTCGGCTACGTCGCGAATCTTGTTACTAAGTCTGAGTCTGTCTGTTCTCTGTCCATCGAGGGTGAGCCTGCCCTTGGCTATGACTTGAGGACAGACAGTTTGAGCCTGAGTGTCTTGCGGCCGCTTTACCTCATTTTGCATCCATGCTGCTTTGCCCTGAGGGAGACCCAGATGCACTTGACATCCATACCCTGCGCTCTTACACTGAGGCGATCGCGGGTGAGTACTCCTCTTAGTGGCAGATAGCCATGGACGCAGAGATGGCTTCATGGAAGTCCACAGGCACCTACGTCGATGAGTTTCCTCCTCCTGGGGCGAACATCGTCGATGACATGTGGATTTTCAGAGTGAAGCGGCCGCTGGGTTCTCCGCCTGCCTTCAAGGCGCGTTACGTTGCTCGAGACTTCAGTCAGCGACAGGGGGTCGAATTCTTCCAGACCATCTACCCCACTCCAAAGATGACTACTCTCCGGGTGTTGCTGCACGTTGCAGCACAGTGTGACGAGGAACTGCACTCCCTCGACTTCTCCACAGCTTTCTTGCAGGGCAGCCTTCACGAGGAGAGCTAGCTGTCAGAATGTTATTCTCTAGCCAGTAGTGGGGTGCTCTATAGTGAGTAGAACCCATCTAGGGTTTGCTATATGTATCCTTATTGCTGCTAGTGAAAACATCTCTTCTTCATTTCTCGTTCTATTCTTCACATGCTATCAGAGCATTTACGGTCCTGGCCTGTGGGCCCACCTAACTGCTTCCGCTGCTACTCTGTGTTCGGCACGCCCCGTGGCGTGCCCCTCGCCCTACTCTTAGCGGCCCCATTGCAGCCCTTCCAGGCCCCTCGCGGCCCCTTCGCGGCCCCGTCGCCGCCCCTTTCGCGGCCTGTCGCCGCCCTTCCAGGCCCCTCGCGGCCCCTTCGCGGCCCCGTCGCCGCCCCTATCGGCCCCGTTGCCGCCGCCAGTGGCCCCGTTGCCGCTGCCAGCGGCCCCGTCGCCGACCCTAGCGGCCCCGTCGCCGCTCCTATCGGCCCCGGCCCCGCCGCCAGCGGCCCCGTCGCCGCCGCCAGCGGCCCCGTCGCCAACCCTCGCGGCCCCGTCGCCGCTCCTATCGGCCCCGTCGCCGCCACCAGCGGCCCCGTCGTCGCCGCCAGCGGCCCCGTCGCCGCCTCCATCGACCCCATCTCCGCCACTTGCGGCCCCGGCCCCGCCCCGGCCATGCCCCGTCGCTAGCCGCGGCGCACCGGGGGCACGTGCACCCCCCCCCCCCCCCCCCCCCCCCTTTTCCTGTCGCCTGTCGAGGGGCGACCTGGGGGAGGGGGGCGAGCATCGCCCCTTCTGCCGCCTGTTTTGGCGCCCTGGGAGACCGCGCGTCGCCCTCCCCCCCCCCCCCCTAACCTCCCTACCCGCCGTCCCGCCCTGCCCTGTGTTAGGGTCTGGGGGTGGCGAGTAGGGGGTAACGGGTGTGTGGTCTCCCCTGCTCCTCCTCCTCCTTCGTCTCCCACTGTCGCAGCTGTCGCTGAGGGGGGTGAATGTGTGGGAGCCTGGGGTTTAGGGTTTAAGGGGGGTGCTGTGGGAGTGGAGCTAGGGTTTGAGGGAGGTGGATGTGTGTGAGCCTGCGGTTTGGGGTGTAAGGGGGGTGCTATGGGAGTGGAGCTAGGGTTTGAGCAGGGGGTGTGTGTCGAGAGGTGTGGGGCAGCTGGAGGAGGTTGGTTGAACGGAGGTTGTCATCGTGTCGTCAGCAGCACCAGTAGTCCGGGGCGTTGCTCCGGTAGCCTAGTCGTAGCCACCTGTGCCAGTTGCCCGTGGGTCCGTTGCTCGTCTGCCGCTAGTCTTAGCCGCGGAGCCAGTTACTCCAGTAGTCCGGAGCGTTGTTCCGCTAGCCGCTGTGCCAGTGTGACTCCTGTTGCCCGTGTGTCTGCAGCTTCAGCCGTCGCCTCCTATCTCCTCTCCTCTTACAGTCTCGCCTCCTCCTCCTCACTTGCCCTTTGTGAATGAATCTAGCTTTGCTCGCTATTGTGAACTCCTGCTCTATGCCTGCTTGCTCATTGTGCTGATTACACCCCACTTTGGCTATGGGGGTCTGTCAGAATGTTATTCTCTAGCCTGTAGTGGGGTGCTCTATAGAGAGTACAACCCATCTAGGGTTTGCTATATGTATCCTCATTGAAAACCTCTCTTCTTCATTTCTCGTTCTATTCTTCACACTAGCTGCGCTGCCCACGTGGCTTCACTGGGTCGTCTCTTGGGGATACCCAGGGGAGCCTCGAGCGGCCAGCCCACGGTCTCCGCCAGGCGCCCCGCGAGTGGCACGACAAACTGAGGACAACACTTGCGGCTCTTGGGTTTGCTCCTTCCTCTGCGGACCCGTCGCTGTTTCTACGCACCGACACTTCTCTGCCGCCGTTCTACGTTCATGTGTACATCGACGACTTGGTTTCTGCTACTGCTGACACTGAGGCGCTGGCCTTAGTGAATGCAGAGCTGTAGGAGAGACACACCTGCACTGACCTGGATGAGCTGCGGAGCTATCTTGGTTGAAGATCACCTGGGACAGAGCACGGCGCACCATCACACTAACTCAGTAACACATGGTGCACCAGGTCCTTCAGCGCTTCCGCTTCACATGGTCCTCGCCACAGCCCACTCCTCTTCCTACAGGTCACTCGCTCTTAGCTCCACCTTCGGACGAGTCCGTAGAGCTGAGTGTCCCGTATCCAAAGCTTGTGGGTTGCCTCATGTACCTGATGACGTGCTCACGACCTGACCTCGCGTACCCTCTCAGCCTCCTGGCTCACTACGTGGCTCCCGGTAGACACCGAAAGGTGCACATGGATGCTACGCAGAAGGTACTGTGTTACTTGTGCAGTACATCGGGCATGGGGTTTGTGCTTGGAGGACGGGGCTTAGTCGTACTCACATGTCACTCACGACGACCAGGCGACTCAGCGGTCGTTGAAGGGTTACACCTTCAGTCTTGGCTATGGTTCTGTCTTGTGTAGGTCTACTCGTTTGTCTTCTATGCTTGGTTCCAGGTGTGAGGCCAAGATGTACGCTGGGGCTATGGCTGCACAGGAGCTACCTGCTGACCGACTTAGGGGAGCGGCCTCGTTCTCCTCTAGTTCTGTACGTCGTCAACAAGGCCATGATTGGCTTGTATCACGAGCAGAGACTGGAAGACAAAGTGAAGCACATTGCTCTTCGCTACTTGCTTCACCTGCTTGTCTCTTGATCTTGCACTTGTTGTATACTGATATATGTATATATATTTATACCTGTATGTTTACACTTGCTAGGTTGTGATCATTGTAATGCCTTGCAATCATAACTCTGCATGTGAACTGGCCTTGTGGCCGCCTACTTGTGCTCAGAATCCGTGGTCATCTTGAGATCCACCCTGGGCTTTTCATTGCTTTGTTCTCTTGCCTGACTAGTCTTGTGACCGTTTGTTGTGTTGGCTATCCCACATTTTGCTTAGGGGGCTGTGTCAAAACATATATATATGTTGTTAGTTCTACTAGGTTACAGTGAGGTGCTTAATATAGTGTACAACCCCAAATTGGGTTTCATACTTGCATGTCCTTGTTCGTAGTAATTCCCCATTCCTGCCTAGTGATTCTCACAGTAATGAATTTCGGACTTGATATGTTGGAAAAGTCTTATTCAGACGAAGTCCTTTTCAGACTTGGTGTCTTGGCAATTCTTATTCAGACTTCAAAAATTCGTTTGTCCGACGCATCAGACTAATGCACTTTGTACATGCTTTTGCACTCGTATAAAATGCTCTTTAGAATAGAACAAAGAAACATATAATTAAGACAGTTCAAGAGTCAGAATAAGAATTGCCATCACTACCCTCCCAGTCCCCACCAGCACAACCCTCCTCCTCATACCCATCCACGTCATAGCTGAAGTCACAACCTGCTCCTTGCCCTTCCTTGTCTTCACGGGCACCCTAGGTGTTACTTGCGAAGTGCGGGGCTTGCGCTTCTTGTCTCGCCTCCAAATTTTCACAACACTGTCCCAATCGACCTCGTACTCCATGAGCGTCATTCTTATGAGGTCGCTCAACATCGCATTCTCGATGTTGCAAAGGTTCCAGCTTTCTATGACATTCTGCCTTCCACTCCATGCACTGACTCATCCTCCCGCGTTTTGACAGTGGCCACACGCCCAGAGTGATACACGACCGCGGGCGCAAACTGTTTGCACACGCGGATACAGCTATCATGGTCGCCACCCAGAACGTCTTCATGCAGGCTCTCCGTCCTACCGCTCGCCTTCAGTGGTGACATCACGGTCGTCTTGGTGCTCATCATGGAAGGCAGAAATCAGCGGCGACAATCCCCCGCCGAACTCCTCGCCATAATCGATGTAGCGCTGTTTGATGTACACCAACATCCACCAAACCACACCTTGCAGGACAGTGAGGTCAATCTGCGAGGTACTGAGTGCTTCGTAGTTTAGGGTTGGACACACATCTTACGACCAACCTCGCAATGCTGAAAGGCGGGTTGAGGCCATTAAGAAGGTCAAGCATGTCTTCCATGAACTACATATATACATGAAACTTGTAGGAGGCGACAAGCTTGTACATCTCCTCATCGTACTTCATCAGCAGCAGATCAACAGCGGGCAGGACCGCAACTAGGCTTGAAACCGCTGCCCCGCGAGACAGTCACTAGATATGAAGAATGCCTTGAAGCTTCAGATTCGTCTCTGTGAACACCTCCTGCAAGTCCCGGAACTTGTTGGGAATGTTGCTAGATCGCCCGAGCTGCTCCGCCAGGGTGCTGATGACTGTGTCAATGACGACCAACTCAGGGATGTCTATAGTCGCATACCCTTGTAGCAAGCGTCTCTCTGTGCATGGGGGGTAAAGAAAATGTACGGTTAGCAAATAGAAATTAAGTGTCAGGACAGAAGTTTGACGCACACACTATACCTGTGCGCAATGCAATGTGAGGCACATATCGTCGGATGCGAGCAACTAGCCCGTTTGTTCCCCCAATCATGTTCAACGCCCTGCCATTGCTCATTCCGGAAAACAGCCACTAAGGTATGCCAATTGATTTCTGGTGTGCTTCGACAACTGCAAAGAGAGAGGCGAAGTCACATTTCATCACCGTCAAGAGTGTAGGAAACTTAGTCATGACTCGATTGTCCCGCAAAAAGGTGATGAACAAGGTGAGGTCGAGGTAGTGGCTCGCTTTGGTGTGCTCCATCTGGGTCGCATGCAGCCATTGAGAAATGGCACGAACAATCTACACTAAGCCATACCTGCAAGTCAGAATCAACGCGGTTGACACTTGTCAAACAAGCGGGAACAGGGGGTTGACCGGTTTTAAAAAACCATAACTTCTCACATTGAGTACTAGGTGTTGTATCCCTTACTTGGAAAGCATGAACACTTCCGTAAAGCTAAAGATTGCACGAGCTTCACCCAAGTTTCAATCGTGTCGCATGTGCAGATGAATTGCAAGACCTACAGCAAGGAGATGACACGCCCCTTCTCTGCATCGGTAACTTGTAAGAAGTCGCAGATGTGTTTCTGTTTCTTCACCTCCCCCAGCGCTATCTGCTGCCTCTCAAGTCTCTACTTGTACTTGTTGCAGCGAGCGTGCTTCTTGATTGTTTGCACCTACACGTCAATGGCACGTTTGTCAGAACATATAGCTTACTTGTTTCTGTAGGCTATAGTGGGGTATCCCATAGGGGGTACAACACAATCAGGGTTTCCTATATGTACTCACTTCATTCATAGTTGATCCATTCTCGTTCATATTTTCTCATGGAATCAGAGCAGGTCCCTTCCTAGGGACTGTTCCTAGGGCCCATCGAAGCGCGCCCCGAGGCGCGCGTTTTTTTTTTTTAGCGACCCTCCGTGTCGCCCTTACCGCCGTCCTCCCGCTTAGGCCCCTCGTCGGCCCCGCTTAGGCCCCTCGTCGGCCCCGCTTAGGCCCCTCGTCGGCCCCGCTTAGGCCCCTCGTCGGCCCCGCTTAGGCCCCTAGTCGGCCCCACTTAGGCCTCGTCGGCCCCGCCTAGGCCCCGTCGGCCCCGCTTAGGCCCCGCTACGGTCCCGCGTCGGCCCCGCTTAGGCCCCGTCGGCCCCGCTTAGGCCCCACTACGGCCCCGCGTCGGCCCCGCTTAGGCCCCGTCGGCCCGCCTAGGCCCCGCTACGGCCCCTCGTCGGCCCCGCCTAGACCCCGTCGGCCCGCTGTCGGCCCCGCTATAGCCCGCCGTCGGCCCCACTACAGCCCGCCGTCGGCCCCGCTACAGCCCGCCGTCGGCCCCGCTACAGCCCGCCGCCGGCCCCGCTACAGCCCGCTGTCGGCCCCGCTCCTGCCCGCCGCCGGCCCCGCTACAGCCCGCCGCCGGCCCCGCTACAGCCCGCCGTCGGCCTCGCCGCCCGTGCTGCAGCCCGTCGCGCCACCGTGCAGCCGCCCGTGCAGCCGCCCACCGTGCCGCCCGTGAGCAGCCCCAGCCGCTCGTGAGCTGCCCGTGCAGCCGCCCGCGCCGCCCGTAAGCCCCTGCGTCACCCGAGCCGCGCGAGCCGCCCGAGCCGCCCGAGCCGCCCGAGCCGCTCGAGCCGCCCGAGCAGCCCGAGCCGCCCGAGCCGCCGGAGGAGCCGCACTCCTGCTCCTGTGGGGCCACTGCTGCTCCTGGGCTGTGTTACTGTGCCGCTGACCTACCCGACTTTTCCTGCCCGGTGAGACTGTCAGCTGCTGTCATGGCCACCCCCACTGTCCTAGCTTTTGACGCTGAGGGTAGAGCCATTGACTTTGCAGTCTAGATTGAAGACCTGCAGCTGTACTTACTGTGTGATGCGATCGATGAGGTCTCTCTCTTTGACTTTGTGTCTGGCGCTGTCCCTGCCCCTCCTGCTGATGCTGACCCCGCCGTTCGCTCCAAGTGGGCCACACGCGATGCTGCTGCACGTCTTGCTGTGCGTCGCCACCTCCCTTCCTCCGAGCGTGCCCACTTTAGTCAGTGCAAGACCGCTCAGGCCTTGTACGACGCTGTAGTTGCACGCTACTCCTCCCCTTCCTCCGCTACGCTTAGCCGCCTCATGCTACCGTTTCTCTTCCCTGACCTGGCTGCCTTTCCCACTGTCGCTGACCTCGTTACCCACCTCCGCGCTAGTGACGCTCGCTACCGCGCTGCCCTTCCTGCTGAGCTCCGCGCCGCAAACCCTCCTCCCATGTACATCACTCTCTACTTTCTCGTCACCCGTCTCCCTGAGTCCCTTCGTGTCGTTAGGGACCAGTCTCTCTCTCTCTGTCCCACCACCCTCACTGTCGACCTCCTTGAGGAGTCCCTGCTAGCGGCTGAGAAGAGCATTGTCGCTGTAGGGGCCTCTCGGGGTGACCCTCGCACCCCCATCTTTGAGGGGTGTTCTCCTTCCCCCCTGCTGCCCTATGTCGCCTCTGCCGCTGCGGCCGACCTCGCTGGTTTTGAGTCGGTCGGTGCGCCGTCTGCCCCCAGCGGTAGACGCCGCACTGGCAAGGGCAAGGGGGGCAAGGGAGCGGGTGGAGCTAGAGGGGGCGGTGGCGGGGGAGGTGGGGGTGGCGGGGGGAGTGGGGGTGGCGGTGGAGGTGGTGGTGGGAGTGGAGGTACTGGTGGAGGCGGTGGAGGCGGAGGTGGCGGCGGAGGAGGTAGCGGAGGAGGAGGGGGTGAGGGTGCCGGTGGGGGCGGTGGCGGTGGAGATGGGGGTGGCGGTGGAGGCGGGGGTGGCGGTGGCGGTGGGGGTCGGAGTGGCTCGTCTCACCGGAGCAGCTCTGTGGGTGGTCAGCGCCAGCAGCAGCAGCAGCAGCAGCAGCCACAGCAGCAGCAGCGCTCTCGCACCGTCCCCGCTTCTCAGCAGCTCCGTGAGTGGTACTTGCAGCGTCAGCGTGGTGGTGCGTTTGGTCCCTACCCCTATGTTCTTCGCACCGGCGACCGTGCGGGGGAGAGGTGTGGAGGCACCCACACAGCCCGCCGCTGCTTTGGCCGCCTGACCGACGCCTGGCGTCAGCAGTTTCCGGAGGCCGCTGAGATCCTTCGCTGGGGGGAGCTGTCTAGGGCTGGTGTAGCTATTTATGATCTTGACTTTGATGCTATTCTTTCTGCTATGTATGCTGTGACTGGTAGTGATGAGGATCACTGTTACCAGTGTTTCCCGCCCGACCCGGGCATTGGTACTGCTGCGTCAGGTACTCGTGAGGCTGCTGCTCTAGGTGCCAGTGCGTCTGTGCTCTCAGGTACTAGTGAGTCTGCCCTCTCAGGTACTGTGTCGGCTTCGGCCTCTCACACCTTCACCCTTGACTCTGGAGCGTCTCGCTCCTTCTTTCAGGACTGCACCACTCTCACGCCGCTGAGTCGGCCTGTTGCAGTGTCCCTGACTGACCCCTCTGGGGGGCCTGTCCTGTCTCGCTTCTCCACAGTCCTCCCGTGTCCGGCGGCTCCCTCTGGCACCCTGACTGGTCTCTACCTCCCCTCGTTCTCTACGAACCTGGTGAGTGGTGCTGACCTACAGGATGTGGGTGTCCACCAGTTCACTCCTGCTCGTCAGCGGGTGACACACTGCACGGAGGCTGGCACGGGTCGCCACCTGGCTACGTTTACACGTCGGCCGGGGTCGAGCCTGTACACACTGACCACTGCTTCTCCTCCAGGTACTGAGTCAGGTAGGGTCCCTTCGTCTGGTCAGGTGTTTGCTGCAGCGTCCAGGTCTGGCCCTGAGTCTGCCCCCTGTTCGTGTCGTCGTCTGTCTCACGAGACCCTCCTCTGGCACCACCGCCTGGGTCACCCCTCTCTGCTTCGGCTCAGAGGCATGGCCTCCCGTCTTCTTGTGTCTAGTCTTCCCCGGTCCCTCCCTCCCCTTCCTCAGGGCCCTTGCCCTGCCTGTGTCCCCTGTGTCGAGGGGCGCCAGCGTGCTGCCCCTCACTCCTCCCAGTTTCCTCCGACAGAGGCCCCGTTGCAGACGCTTCACATGGACGTGTGGGGCCCAGCCCGCGTCCGTGGACAGGGTCACGAGCGCTACTTCCTGCTGGTGGTTGACGACTACTCGCGTTACACCGCAGTCTTCCCCTTGCGCAGCAAGGGTGAGGTCAATGAGGTGCTGATCGACTAGATCCGCGCAGCTCGTCTTCAGCTCAGGCAGAGCTTTGGCTCCGACTTTCCTGTGTTGCGTCTGCACTCGGACAGAGGCGGAGAGTTCTCCTCTGGCCTTCTGCGTGCCTACTGACGTGCGCGAGGCATCCGCCAGTCCTTCACGCTTCCGGACTCTCCGCAGCAAAATGGGATTGCTGAGCGCCGCATTGGCATGGTCATGGACGTCGCCCGTACGTCCATGATGCATGCGGCTGCCCCCCATTTTCTGTAGCCGTTTGCGGTCACGTACGCAGCGCAGCGGATCAACCTCCACCCCAGGGTCTCCAGACCGGAGACCTCCCCAGCCCTGCTGTGGACGGGGAAGGTTGGCGATGCGTCGGCGTTCCGGGTCTGGGGATCTCGGGCGTTTGTCCGCGACCTGTCTGCGGACAAGCTGTCCCCTCGCGCTTCTCCCTGCGTCTTCCTGGGGTTCCCCCCCGACGCCCCTGGGTGGCAGTTCTACCACCCCACCTCTCGACGTGTTCTGTCCTCCCAGGACGTCACGTTCGACGAGTCAGTACCCTACTACCGCCTCTTCCCCTACCGCACTCTGTCCCTCCCACCACCCCCGCTCTTCTTGGTACCAGGTCCCCCCCCGGTAGACCCCCTCCCCCCTCAGGGTCCTGCCCCTTCAGGTGTGTCCCAGGTAGATGCGGTCGAGCCTGTCGAGGTCACTGGTGACTCTGGTGCTACTGCGGGTGCTGAGCCTGGGGGTGCTGAGCCTGGGGGTGCTGAGCCTGGGGGTGCTGAGCCTGGGGGTGCTGAGTCTGGGGGTGCGGAGTCTGGAGGTGCTGAGCCTGGGGGTGCTGAGCCTGGGGGTGCTGAGCCCGGGGGTGCTGAGCCTGGGGGTGCTGAGCCTGGGGGTGCTGAGCCTGGGGGTGCTGTGCCTGGAGGTGCTTCGTCTCGCCGTGAGCTACTCTCCCCACAGGAGCTGCGTGAGTGGTTTGCCAGGCGCTGGAGGCGTGCTGCTGGTACTAAAGGTTCTTCGGCTGCAGAGGGTACTGCTGCCGAGCGTCCCGGAGGTGCTCGTACTGTGGGTGCTGGAGCTGCTGGGTCTGAGGGTCCTCCTGGAGCTAGTGCTGCTGAGGGTGTTGGCGCTGAGACTGCCGCTCGCGGTCCGCCTGGCAGTGCTCCTGGTGGTGCTGCTGGAGGTTCTGGAGCTACTGGAGGTGCTGCTGGAGGTGCTGCTGGAGCGGGTACTCCTGCTGGGGGTATTGGTGCTGTCCCTGCTGTTTCTAGCGTCGCCGCGCGGCCCCGACCGTACTTCGTTCCGCTCCTGCAGCAGGTTCTTGGTCTTACACCTTCTCCTGGTCCTCCTCCTCCTCCCTTAGAGGGTCCACGGCCTGTCCAGTCACAGCCACAGCTACAGCGTGCCTCCCCTTTGCCTGCTCCTTCTCCCTACGCTGGTCCGACTGGAGGTCTTACTGAGCGTCGTGAGCCTGCGTCTCGTCCTGCGTCGCCTGTTCGTACTGCGCGCGCCAGTGGTCGCGGGTCGCGTCAGCGTCCTCCTCCGGTCCCTGGCACGCACCGGATGTCACTGCGTCAGTCTACTGCTCCTCTGCGTGCCCCTTTGCCTTCTCATCCCGCTTCCTCTCTTCCTGCTCTTGCCGACCCGGAGTCGGACTCTCTTCGTGCTGCCAGTCCTACTGTCATGCGTCTCCTTGCTACTGCTGTCACTGACCCTTCCTTCGAGTCGTCTGCTGCGTCTGCCCTTGTCACTGAGCTTGTCGACTTTGCTGCGCGCTGTCGTCTAGACTACGCTGCCAGTCTTGTCGCTGAGTCTGAGTCTGCCTGTCCTCCGTCCGTCGGGGGTGAGTGTGCCCTTGGCACGGACGTCCATGAGGACAGGCAGGAGGAGTTCCAGTGTCTGGCCGCCGCTTCACCCCATCTCGCGTCTGTACTGCTAGCCCCTGAGGGAGACCCGGATGCACCAGACATCCCGACTCCGCGCTCTTACGCGGAGGCGATAGAGGGTCCCTACTCCTCTCAGTGGCAGGCAGCTATGGATGCAGAGATGGCTTCCTGGAAGTCCACAGGCACCTACGTCGACGCTGTTCCCCCTCCTGGGGCGAACATCGTCAGTTGCATGTGGATTTTCAGGGTGAAGCGGCCACCGGGTTCTTCGCCTGTCTTCAAGGCGCGTTACATGGCTCGCGGCTTCAGTCAGCGGCAGGGGGTTGACTACTTTCAGACCTTCTCCCCCAACCTGAAGATGACCACTCTTCGGGTTCTGCTGCACGTTGCTGCTCACCGTGACTACGACATCCACTCTCTCGACTTCAGCACCGCTTTCTTGCAGGGCAGCCTGCACGAGGAGATCTGGCTGCGTCGCCCACCTGGCTTCACTGGGTCTTTCCCTCCTGGTACCCAGTGGAGTCTCCGGCGTCCAGTCTACGGTCTCCGCCAGGCGCCACGTGAGTGGCACGACACACTGAGGACTACGCTGGCGGCACTTGGGTTTGCTCCTTCTACTGCCGACCCGTCGCTGTTTCTGCGCACCGACACCTCACTGCCGCCGTTCTACATCCTCGTGTACGTCAACGACTTGGTCTTTGCCACAGCTGACACTGCTGGACTCGCCTACGTGAAGTCCGAGCTGCAGAAGAGACACACGTGCACTGACCTGGGTGAACTGCGTAGCTACCTTGGCTTGCAGATCACCCGGGACAGAGCACGCCGCACCATTACCCTGACTCAGTCACACATGGTGCAGCAGGTCCTTCAGCGCTTCGGCTTCACGTACTCCTCGCCTCAGGCCACTCCTCTGCCTACTCGCCACTCGCTCTCAGCTCTGCCTTCGGATGAGTCCGTAGAGTCGAGTGGCCCGTTTGCAGAGCTTGTTGGCTGCCTCATGTACCTGATGACCTGCACACGACCTAACCTTGCATACCCTCTTAGCATTCTCGCACGCTATGTTGCTCCTGGGAGACACCGACCAGAGCACATGGCTGCAGCGAAGAGGGTGTTGCGCTACTTGTGCAGTACGTCGGGCATGGGGCTAGTGCTTGGAGGGCGCAGTCCTGTGGTCCTCACTAGGCACGCAGACGCTTCTTGGGCTGACGACCAGGCTACACAGCGGTCGTCACAGGGTTACACCTTCAGCCTTGGTTCCGGCTCTGTTTCGTGGCGGGCTACCCGCTTGTCTTCTGTTCTCGGCTCCAGTTGTGAGGCTGAGATCTACGCTGGGGCTATGGCTGCACAGGAGTTACGCTGGCTCACCTACCTGCTGACCGACCTTGGAGAGCCGCCTCGTTCTCCTCCAGTCCTGTACGTAGACAACAAGGCCATGCTGGCCTTGTGTCGAGAGCAGCGACTGGAGCACAGAACGAAGCACATTGCTCTCCGCTACTTTCTTGCTCGTGAGCTACAGCAGCGTGGTCAATTGCGACTTGCGTACGTGGCCTCTGAGGCCAACACTGCTGATGTCTTCACCAAGGCACTTGCGCCTTGTGATCATCAGCGTTGTTGGACGCAGTTGGGTCTTGTGCCTGTCTTGCCTCACTTGCTCTCCTCTTGACCTTGCTTGTACCTTCGCCTATATATACTCTTGCTCTTGCTTGCTTGACTCTTGTATATCTCTATATATTACCTTGCATGTGAACTGGCCTTCTGGCCTTTGAACTTGTGCTCGGAATGCGTGGTGACTTTGTGATCCACCCTGAGCTTTGCTTTGCTTTGCTTGACTGGTCTTGTGACCCCTTGTTCTCCCCCACTTTGCCTATGGGGGTGTGTCAGAACATATAGCTTACTTTTTTCTGTAGGCTATAGTGGGGTATCCCATAGGGGGTACAACACAATCAGGGTTTCCTATATGTACTCACTTCATTCATAGTTGATCCATTCTCGTTCATATTTTCTCAACGTTCGCCCTCATGCCCGTATTTTGTCCCTTGGACACCATAATCTGTACAAACACTTCACTTAAGAGTATGAAGGTCGTTTTTAGTACGACATAGCAAGAGCCATGCAAACCGTTCTTACTATTTGGGGTAAAGCATATCCGCTTCTTCTAAAAACTCCACAGCAGCCTTGCTTGAACGCAGCTGCCTGCTTGTTGGACGTGGCGACGGTGACTTGGCGGCAGGTGGGATGGAATTCCTACTGAAAGAATGCATGCTCCTTGGTCTAGAAGATGATGCACAGGTTCACACCGGTGCAATTGCAGGAGGAACAACACTGGTAGCAACACGAGAGAGGGCATTGGGCCAAGCAAGGACAGATGATGATGACCCATCTATAAGTGCGACCCTAAAAAATGTGCGGCTCGCGAAAAAATCGGTTCTCAACCGATCCCCGATAAGGTCGGACGCATCAGACTACAGAAACAAGCTTACTATGAAAAATATACTTTACAAACCAAGTAGTTTGAGAATCAGATATGGGAAATCTCAAAGTAAATAAGTCAAACAAGTCCCTAAAAGGTGGTATGTATGTCAAAAAATCATACCATTGTCATGAATTTAAATGTAGGAGTAGCTGAACTCAATAGAACTTCATGACTAATAGAATAAAAAAGCATACTGTAAGAGGTGGACCTGAAAAAGGGCATATTGCGCGGGTAAAGCTAAGAGAGATCGGCGAAAAGGGCACCGTTGCTTCCAACAGTAACCCTAGTAGAGTACATAGGCAAGCAGTAGGAGTTGTGGCACCTGCTTGCGTGTTTGTTTTCACATTGTGCTTAAAGGTAATTTTCTCTACACCTGGTAACTAGCCTAGTGGAGCCAACCAACGCAAGCAAGGTTAGAAGTTTACGCCGGGGACCTGGAGTTAGCCGAGCTAGGATTAGATCTCAGCTAGTTCACGCCTGACATAGAGGCCCACTCCTTTAACGAACACGCAAGGCGTTATCGCTGATGAATAGTAGAGATCAATTGCGAGCTCATGTGGGTTCACATGGAAGGAAGAACCAGTCTGACACCGCAGACCTCGACATCAGTGACATACCGTGTCAAATTATATACTTTTAGTTATTTCTCTCTAAGTTCTGTAGGGGTCATTCCTTAGAGGGCACAACCCAATTCTCTCGATCCTCTTGTACCCCCTCCCTTTACCTAATCGACATACCTTCCTAGTCTTCTCAACGTGGTCTTAAGAGCTAGGACCTTCCTAGCCTAGGACGAAAATTTTTTTTTCATAGGGCCCACCGTTAATACCTTCCGTGTTCCTGCCCGAATCACGATCTCTTCTTTTTCTGCCCGAAATGTGCCCTTAAATGCGTCGATTTTTGCTGCCCCGCGGCCCTCCCCTGTCCTGTCGCGCGTAGCCCACGAGCAGCCCGTACATCCCACATCAGGCCCGCGCGCGGCCCGTATAGTCCACGTTAGGCCGTCGCGCCGCCCGTACAGCCCGCGCCAGGCCCGCGCGCGGCCCGTATAGCCTTCGTCCGGCCCGCGCGCGGCCCGTACAGTCTGCGCTAGGCGTTCACGCAGCTCGTACAGCCCACGTCAGGCCCGCGCGCGGCCAGTATAGCCCACGCCAGGCCTGCCCACTGCACTGCGCCTGTAGTTCTGCTCTACCGCTGCTGCTATTTGCTGCAGCAGCTCCTACTTGCTGCCACTGGTGCTACTTGCTGCAGCTGCTCCTACTTGCTGCCGCTGCTGCTAGTTGCTGCAGCTGCTTCGACTTGCTGCAGCTGCTCCTACTTGCTGCCGCTGCTGCTACTTGCTGCAGCTGCCCATACTTGCTGCTGCTGCTGCTACTTGCTGCAGCTGCCCTGACTTGCTGCTGCTGCTACTTGCTGCAGCTGCCCCAACTTGCTGCTGCTGTTGCTACTTGCTGCAGCTGCTACTACTTGCTGCTGCTGCTGCTACTTGCTGCAGCTGCTCCTACTTGCTGCCGCTGCTGCTAGTTGTTGCAGCTGCCCCTACTTGCTGCTGCTGTTGCTACTTGCTGCAGCTGCTCCTACTTGCTGCCGCTGCTGCTACTTGCTTCAGCTGCCTTGACTTGCTGCTGCTGCTGCTACTTGGTCTGCCCCGACTTGCTGTTGCTGCTGCTACTTGCTCAGCCCCAACTTGCTGCTGCTGCTGCTACTTTCTGTGCCCCGACTTGCTGCTGCTGCTGCTGCTACTTGCTCTGCCCCGACTTGCTACGACTGCTACTACTTGCTGCCGCTACTGCTACTTGCTGCAGCTACTCACTCCTGCTACTGCGCGCCGGCTGCTGCTACTACTGCTCCACCACTTAGCACAAGCCGTGCCGCTCATTCATAACCGCGCCGCCCAGCCCGAACTGCAATTACTACTGCTACAGCTAGTGTTACTGTTGCTACTTCAACTACTGCTACTACAGCTAGTGCTAACCTGCTGCTGGCGCTGCTCGAGTTACTACCACTGCTACTGCCGCCATGGCTAGCCCTAGTGTTCTTACCTTCGATGCTGAGGGTCGAGCGGTAGATTTCGAGGTCTGGGTCGATGACCTCCTGTCAAACATTATATATGTTGTTGTGCTTGTTTAGGCTACAGTGGGTTAGCCTATAGGGGGTACACAATTCTAGGGTTAGGTACTTGTACTGATTTCAGTGTTAGTTCAATCATTTCCTGTTCGTTCATTCCAACATGGTATAGAGTAGGTCCTTCCTAGGACCGAGTTTTTTTAGGGCCCACCACTACCTACCTACCTACCTACCTACCTATCTGCGCCCTAGGGCGCCTCGGTTTTCACGGCCCTCTAAAGCCCCGCGACCCGCGATCCGCCCCTTATGGCCGCGTCGGCCCAAGCGCTTGCCCCTTTACGGCCCTGCGCTCACCCCTAGAGACCCCGAATGGCCCACGCGCTCGCCCCTAGCAGCCCCTTTCGGCCCCGCGATCGCCCCTAACGGCCCCGTCGGCCCCTCGCTCACCTCCCTAGAGGCCCCGTCGGCCCCGCGCTCACCTCTCTAGAGGCCCCAAACGGCCCCGTCGGCCCCTAGAGGCCCCTTTACGGCCCCGCGCTCACCTCCCTAGAGGCCCCGAACGGCCCCGTCGGCCCCTAGAGGCCCCTTTAAGGCCCCGCGCTCACCTCCCTAGAGGCCCCGAACGGCCCCGTCGGCCCCGCGTCCACCGCCCCTAGAGGCCCCGAACGGCCTCGCGCTCGCCCCTAGAGGCCCCGAGCGGCCCGTGACAGACACAGCCCGGGACCTAACCGAGCCGCGCGACCCGACCCGAACCGCGCTGCCCCACCCGAGCCACGCCGCCCTACCTGAACCGAGCCGCCCTATCTGCTTCATCCTCCTCCTATTGCTGCTACTTCTACTGCTCCTATGGCTAGCCCACAGGTTCTAGTTTTTTATGCTGAGGGCCGCCCAGTGAAGTTTGACACATGGCTAGATGACCTGCACCTCTATCTACAGCTTACAGCCAAGGACGACATCTCACTGTACGACCACGCCCTAGGCCATGTCACTGCCCCTGCTGCTACTGCTGACAGCACTGCTCGCTCACAGTGGCAGACTCGTGATGCCCACGCTCGCTTCGCTATTCGCAACTCCCCGCCGATAGACGAACGCGAGCACTTTGGCCAGCACAAGACTGCACAGGCATTGTACACAGCTGTCATTGCTCGCTACTCCTCACCTGCCTCTGCCGCGCTAGGCCGTCTCTCCCTCCCCTACCTGTTTCCCGACCTGGCCTCGTTCCACACAGTCGCTGACCTCATCACGCACCTCCGTACTAGTGAGGCCCGCTTCCGTGCCGCCATGCCTGGTGAGTTCCTTGCCACGCACCCCCCCCCCACTCTGGCTCACTCTCTACCACCTAGTCACCCGCCTCCCTGACACACTGCGTGCTGTTAGGGACCAATTCCTAGCTCGCTGCCCCACTGAGCTCACCATTTCCCTCCTCGAGAAGGAACTGCTTGCAGCTGAGACTAGCATAGTCGCTGTAGGTGCCTCTTGTGGCGACCCCCGTACTCCGTTCTTTGAGGGGTGTTCTCCTTCCCCCCTTCTTCCCTCTGTCGCCTCTGCTGCTTTTGTCGACTTCCTTGGTGCTGAGAAGGTCGGTACTGCGTTTGCTTCGAGCGTGCGCCGCAGTGGCAAGGGAAAAGGGGGCAAGGGTGGTGGCGGTGACGTCGGGGGAGGCGGTGGTGGGGGCGGTGGAGGCGGTGGGGGTGGTGGCGCGACTGGAGGGGCTAGTGGCAGCGGTGGGGGTGGTGGCGGCAGCGGCAGGGGAGGTGGCAGGGGGGGAAGGTGGTGGGGGTGGCGGTAGACGAGGCGGCGGCAGGGGTTGGGGTAGTCGAGGAGGTGGCGGCGGCGGTGGTGGTCGTGGAGGCGCTGGCGGTGGCCAGGGCCAGCAGCACACTCCGTCGCCCCTGGAGGTCCGTGAGTGGTACTCTCTACACGGGGGGGGGGGGGGGGGGGGGGGGGGGCGGGATGGCTTTAGCTGCACGTACGTCATTTGCACTGGTGACCGCACTGGACAGCAGTGTGGACGACCGCACACCACACAGCGCTGCTTCGCTTGTCTCGACGACGCTTGGCGTGTTCAGTTCCCTCAGGCCACTGAGCTGCCCCGCTGGATTGATCTCCTGAAGAAGGGGATTGATATCTATGCTCTAGACTTTGATACTATTCTATCTGCTATGTATGTGATGTCTACTAGTGGAGAGGGTGCTGAGTACCTGTATGTGCCGCCCGACCCGGGCATTACGACTAGTGCGTCTGCCGCTCCAGGTACTCGCGTGTCGGCTACCCCAGATGCTGGTGAGGCAGCTGCTCTAGGTGCTTTTGCGTCTGCCCCCCTTGGTACTGAGTCGACTGCAGCACTGCACACCTTCACACTAGACTCAGGTGCTTCTCGCTGCTTCTTCCGTGACCGCACTGCCCTTGAGCCGCTTGCTCGGCCAGTTGCTGTCTCCCTTGCTGACCCCTCTGGGGGTCCGGTCATTGCGACCTCTTCCACTGTCCTTCCCTGTCCTGCGGTCCCGTCGGGCACACTGTCAGGTCTCCACCTCCCCTCGTTCTCTACAAACTTGGTGGCAGGATGTGCGCTCCAGGACGGGGGTGTTCACCAGTTCACCCCTGCCTACGAGCGCGTGACACACTGTACGTGTGCTCGTACGGGCCGTCACTTGGCTACCTTCACTCGACAGCCGGGGTCGGACCTGTACACACTGACCACTGAGTCCCCTCAGGTTACTGCGTCTGCGTCTGCGTCCGCGTCACGTCAGCTATCGGCCCCCTGCTCGTGTCGCTCTCTGGCGCACGAGACTGTCCTCTGGCACCACTGCCTTGGCCACCCGTCTGTGCAGCGGCTTCGTGCCATGCACTCCCGGTACCTTGTCTCTGGCCTTCCCAGGGTCCTTCCTCCCCTCCCTCCCTCACCTGCTCCTACCTGTCTCCCCTGTGTCGAGGGACGGCAGCGCGCCGCTCCTCAGTCCTCCTCGTTTCCCCCGACGACTGCTCCCTTGCACACGCTCCACATGGACGTGTGGGGCCCAGCCCGCGTCCGTGGTCAGGGTCAGGAGAGGTACTTCCTGATAGTTGTTGACGACTACTCGCGCTACACCTCGGTCTTCCCTTTGCGCACCAAGAGTGAGGTCCCTGATGTCTTGATCCCTTGGATCCGCAAAGCCCGTCTCCAGCTCAGCGAGCGTTTCCGCTCGGACTTTCCTGTCCTGCGCTTGCACTCTAACAGAGGTGGTGAGTTCTCCTCCGACCTCTTGGCAGCCTACTGTGCTGAGCACGGCATTGAGCAGTCGTTCACGCTTCCGGCCTCTCCACAACAGAATGGGGTTGCGGAGCGCCGCATTGGCCTGGTCATGGAGGTCGCCCATACCTCCTTGATCCATGCGGCTGCCCCCCACTTTCTGTGGCCGTTTGCTTTCCGGTACGCTGCGCATCAGCTCAACCTCTGGCCCCGTGTCTCCTTGCCGGAGACCTCGCCCACACTGTTGTGGACGGGGGAGATTCGCGATGCGTCGCGTTTCCGAGTCTAGGGATTTCGAGCTTTTGTCTGCGATACGTCTGCGGACAAGCTCTCCTCCCGTGGTGTTCCCTGCGTCTTCCTCGGCTTTGTCCCGGACGCGTCTGGTTGGCAGTTTTACCACCCCACCTCGCACCGAGTCTTGCACTCTCAGGACGTCACTTTTGACGAGTCCGTCCCCTACTACCGCCTCTTCCCCTACCGCACTGCCACGCTCCCCCCCCCCCCCGCCTCTCTTCCTCGCGCCAGGTGCTGCTGTTGTAGACCCCCTCCCCCCTCAGGGTGCCGCTCCCTCAGGTGTGTCTCACGTAGACCCGGTTAAGCCTGTTGAGGTAGCTGTCGACTCTCGTCCTGCTGGGGGTGCTGAGCTTGGGGGTGCTGAGCCTGGGGATGCTGAGCCTTGGGGTGCCGGGACTGGGGGTGCTGAGCCTGGGGGTGCGGAGCCTAGGGGTGCGGAGCCTGGGGGTGAGGAGCCTGGGGGTGCGGAGCCTGGGGGTGCTGAGCCTGGGGGTGCTGAGCTTCGGGGTGCTGAGCCGCAGAGTCCGGAGTCTGGGGGTTCTGAGTCTGGAGGTGCTAAGCCTGGGAGTCCTACACCTGGAGGAGCCCTCTCCTCGGAGCAGCTGCGTGAGTGGTACTTACAGTACTGCAGCCTCAGGAGAGGTACCTCTGGAGCCACGCGTGCTACTGGGACTGGTGCTAGTGCTTCGCCTCCTAGTCGGGAGATCCCCTCCCGTGAGCGGATCCGTGAGTGGTACGAGCGGCGCTGCACTCTTCGGAGTGGCGCGCCTCGTGTCGCGGACCCCGCTGCCGTGGGTGCTGCTGCTGGTGCTGAGGACCCGGGCGTTGGAGCTGGTGCTGGTGCTGGGGACCCAGGCGTTGGAGCTGCTGCTGGTGCTGGAGACCCTGCCGCTGGTGCAGCTGTTGGTGCTGCGGACCCTGGTGCGGGTGTCTCTGCTGGTTCTGGTGTCACTGCACGGCCGCGGCCGTACTTCGTTCCGCTCCTTGAGCAGGTTCTTGGTCCGCTCCCTCCTCCGTGTCCTCCTCCCTCCTTAGGGTGTCCTCTGTCTGCCCAGCTGCCGTCGCAGCTACCATCTGCCTCCTCTCTCCCTGGTCCTGCTCCTTACACTGGTCCGACTGGAGGTCTTACTGAGCGTCGTGAGCCTGAGTCTCGTCCTGCGTCGCCTGAGCCTCGTCGTGCATCACGTGTCCGTGCTGCTCTCACTGGTAGTCGTGTCCCGCGTCAGCGTCTTCCTGCTGTCCCAGGCACTCACCAGGTGGCGCTTCGTCCGTCCACTGCTCCACAGCGTGTCCCACTGCCGTCTCCTCCTGCTTCCTCTCTTCCTGCTCTTGCTGACCCGGGGTCAGACTCCCTTCGTGCTGCCAGTCCTACTGTCACACGTCTCCTGGCTACTGTTATCACTGACCCTTCCTTTGAGTCCGCTGCTGCGTCCGCCTTAGTTGCTGAGCTTGTCGACTTTGCTGCCACCTGTCGTCTAGACTACGCTGCTAGCCTGGTTGCTAAGTCTGAGTCTGTCTGTCCTCCGTCCGTCGGGCTTGAGTGTGCTCTTGGCACTGACGTCCTTGAGGACAGGCAGGAGGAGTTTGAGTGCTTTTCTGCCGCTTTGCCCCATCTCGTGTCCATGCTTGTTGCCCCTGAGGGAGACCCGGATGCACCAGACATCCCGACCCCACGCTCTTACGCAGAGGCGATGGCCGGTCCCTACTCCTCTCAGGGGCAGTCAGCCACGGACACACAGATGGCTTCCTGGAAGTCCACAGGCACCTACGTCGACGAGGTTCCCCCGCCTGGGGCGAACATCGTCAGTGGCATGTGGATTTTCAGGGTGAAGCAGCCACCGGGCTCTCCGCCTGTCTTCAAGGCGCGTTACGTTGCACGAGGCTTCAGTCAGCGAGAGGGAGTTGACTTCTTCCAGACCTTCTCCCCAACCCCAATGATGACCACTCTTCGGGTTTTGCTGCACGTCGCCGCTCAGCGTGACTACAAGCTCCACTTCTTGACTTCAGCACTGCTTTCCTGCAGAGGAGCCTGCACGAGGAGATCTGGCTGCGCCGTCCACCTGGCTTCACTGGGTCGTTCCCTCCTGGTACCCAGTGGAGCCTCCGACGGCCAGTGTACGGTCTCCGCCAGGCGCCACGTGAGTGGCACGACACACTGAGGACTACACTTGCGGCTCTTCGGTTCGCGCCTTCTACTGCTGACCCGTCGCTATTTCTACACACCGACACCTCACCGCCGCCATTCTACATCCTCGTGTACGTCGACGACTTGGTCTTTGCCACTGCTGACACTGCGGCACTCGCCCACGTGAAGTCGGAGCTGCAGAAGAGACACACGTGTACAGACCTGGGTGAACTGACAAGCTATCTTGGCTTGCGGATCACCCGGGACAGAGCACGCCGCACCATCACCTTGACTCAGTCACACATGGTGCAGCAGGTCCTTCAGCGCTTCCGCTTGACGTACTCCTCGCCTCAGCCCACTCCTCTGCCTACCGGTCAGTCGCTCTCAGCTCTGCCTTCGGATGAGTCCGTAGAGCCGAGTGGCCCGTACCCAGAGCTTGTGGGTTGCCTCATGTACCTGATGACCTACACTCGACCTGACCTTGCATACCCTCTTAGCATTCTTGCACGCTGTGTCGCTCCTGGCCGTCATCGGAAGGAGCACATGGATGCAGCTAAGAGGGTGTTGCGCTACTTGTGCAGTACGTCAGGCATGGGGCTAGTGCTTGGAGGGCGAGTCCCAGTTGTTCTCACTGGGCACTCAGACGCTTCTTGGGCAGAAGACCAGGCTACTCAGCGGTCGTCTCATGGTTACACCTTCAGTCTTGGCACTGGTTCAATTTCTTGGCGTTCTACTCGCTCTTCTTCTGTTCTCAGCTCCAGTTGTGAGGCTGAGATCTACGCCACAGCCATGGCTGCCCAGGAGCTATGCTGGCTCACCTACTTGCTGACCGACCTTGGAGAGCGGCCTCGTTCTCCTCCAGCGCTTTACGTCGACAACAAGGCAGCCATTGCCTTGTGTCAGGAGAACAGACTGGAGCACAAAACGAAGCACATTGCTCTGCGCTACTTTCTTGCTCGAGAGCTGCAGCAGCGTGGTCAGCTTCGTCTGCGTTACGTGGCCTCTGAGGCCAACACTGCTGATGTGTTCACCAAGGCGCTTCAGCCTTGTGACCATTAGCGCTTTTGCACTCTTCTAGGCCTTGTGCCTACTGGACCTCACTTGCTTACTTCTTGAGTCTGTTTGTATTGTGATCTCTATATATATATATACCTGCATGCTTACTCTTGCTAGGTTGTGATCATTGTACCTTTTGTTCTATTATAAACCTGCATGTAAACTGGTCTTGTGACCACTTGCTTGTGCTCTGAGCTTGTGTGGTATCCTTCAGATCCACCATGAGCTTGTTTTGTCTTGCTTTGCGTTGACTGGTCTTGTGACCCCTAGTTCTCCCCCACTTCGCCTATGGGGGTGTGTCAAACATTATATATGTTGTTGTGCTTGTTTAGGCTACAGTGGGTTAGCCTATAGGGGGTACACAATTCTAGGGTTAGGTACTTGTACTGATTTCACTTTTAGTTCAATCATTTCCTGTTCATTCATTCCAACACCTCCAGCTATTTCTGCAGTGCGACTCTAGGGACGGAGTTTCATTGTTCAATCACACGTCTGGCGTCGCTGTTGCACCTGCTGCGGATGCTAACAGTTCCGTTCGTTCGCAGTGGACCACGCGCGATGCGGCTGCGCGCCTTGCTGTTTGTAGTCACCTGCCGTCTGCTGAGTGCGCGCACTTTAGCCCGTACAAGACCGCTAGGACTCCGTACGATGCTGTTGTTCCGGGCTACTCCTCCCCTGCCACTGCAGCCCTTAGCCGCCTCATGCTGCTGGATCTGTTCCCTGACTTAGCCACTTTTGCCACAGTCGCTGACCCCATTACGCACCTCCGCACTAGTGACACCTGCTACCGCGCTATGTTTCCTACCGAGTTTTGCGCCGCGAACCCCCCCCCCCCCATATACATCACTCTCTACTACCTCGTCACCCGTCTCCCTGACTCCCTTCGCTCGGTAAGGGACCACTTCCTCTCCCTTTGCCCCACCACGCTCACCGTTGTCCTCCTCGAGGAGCCCCTCCTTGCAGCTGAGAAGAGTATAGTCGCTGTAGGAGCCTCTCGTGGTGACCCTCGTGCCCCTTTCTTTGAGGGTTGCTCCCCCGTCCCTCGTTTGCCCTCTGTTGCCTCTGCTGCTGTTGTCAACCTCGTTGGCACCGAGTCGGTCGGCGCTGCGTCTGCTCCTAGTGGGAGGCGCCGCAATGGCAAGGGCAAGGGGGGCAAGGGTGCTGGAGGGGATGGCGGGGGCGGCGGTGGTGGCGGTGGAGGCGCCGGAGGGGATGGGGGTGGAGGTGGGGATGGTGGCGGGAGTGGGGGCTTCGGTAGCGGTGGTGGAGGTGGAGGCAGCGGAGGCAACAGTGGTGGGGGTGGAGGTGGGGGTGGAGGTGGTGGTGGCGGCAGCGGCGGTGGGGGTGGCGGCGGCGGTGCTGGTCGGGGTGGCGCTGTGCAGCGGGGAGGCTTTGGCGGTGGTCAGCGCTAGCAGCAGAAGCGCCCTCGTGAGACCTTGTCACCCCAGCAGCTTCGTGATTGGTACGCAGGGCGTCAGAGGTCTGGGGGTGCCGGTCCCTCCACTTACGTTCTCCGCACCGGCGACCGTAGTGGAGAGACATGCGGCGGCCCGCACGCCAAGTCGACAAGCTCAGCAACTAAGGCAGACGCAGCAGTGGACTCAAAGGAAGGGTCAGTGACAGCAGTATCCAGGAGACGCGTGACAGTAGGACTGGCAGCACAAAGAGAGTCAGACTCCGGGTCAGCAAGAGCAGGAAGAGAGGACTCTGGGGGAGACGGCAAAGGGACACGCAGTGGAGCAGTTGAAGGACGCAGTGCCATCTGGTGTGTGCCCGGGACTGAAGGAGGACCCTGATGCAGAACACAATGACTAGTGCGAGCAGCACAAACAGGCGACGCAAGACAAGACGCAGGCTCACGACGCTCAGCAAGACCTCCAGTAGGACCAGTGTAGGGAGGAGGGGCTGGCAGTGAGGAGGCGGGCTGTAAGTGTGACTCGGACTGGACAAGCAGTGGACACTCTAAGGGAGGAGCAGGACCAGTAGAGGGCGGAAGTCCAAGAACCTGCTCAAGGAGCGGAACAAAGTACGGCCGTGGCCGCGCAGCACCTCCACAACTAGCAGGGACAGGTACAGCATCCCCAGAGTCGGCCACGACTCCAGCAGCTCCACCATCTCTAGGAGCAGCTACTCCAGCACCCACAGGAGCACCGGCAACAGCAGCACCTCCAGCTCTAGCACCTCCAGCAGCTCCAGCTCCAGTAGGAACATCGTAAGACCCAACAGCCCCAGCTCCAGCACCTCCAGCAGCACCTACTCCAGTAGCACCGCCAGCTCCAGCACCGCCAGCAGCTCCAGCACCAGGAGCACCCCCTGGCCCAGCAGCTCCAGTACCTCCAGTACGAGCACCTCCGGGACCCGTGGCGTCAGCACCCTCATCAGCAGTAGAACCTCCTGCTCCAGCGGCACCTCCAGCTCCAGCAGCACGACTCCAGCGCCGAGCAAACCACTCGCGCAGCTCCTGTGGAGAGGGTACCTCCCGCTGGGACGAACCACCCGAAGGACCTCCAGACCCAGTACCGCCAGACTCCACACGAGCAGGCCCAGCACCCTCAGGCTCCGCACTGTGAGAATCGTGGGTAGAGTGAGGAGCCATAGCTAGGGTTAGCTAGCTAGGCAAGAGAGAAATGAAGAAAGGAGGAGTTTCACTAGCAGCACTTGGGATACATATAGCAAACCCTAATAGGGCTGTACTCGCTATAGAGATCCCCACTACAGACTAGATCATAACATTCTGACACACCCCCATAGCCAAAGTGTCAGATTATATTTAGCTGATGCATGTATTGTAGGGTGTAGTGGGGTAGCTCATATGGGGTACAGCTCTCTAGGGTTTGCATTTGTACCCAACTTTCTCTTAGTCATTTCATTCCTGTTGTGCAACTCTCACACAAAGTGTGGTGTAATCAGCAGAGCACACTATCATAGAGCAGGTTCACAATGGCAAGCAAAGCTAGAGGCTATCATAGAGGGCAAGTGAGGAGGAGGAGAGTACTGTGGACGGAGAGAAGATGGGAGCCAACTACTGAAGCTGCAGAGGCACGGGCACAAGAGCGGCTGACTCAGTGGCTACCGAAGCAAGGGCAACGGACTACTGGAGTGACTGGCTCCACGGCTATAGACGAGCGGCAGGAGCAACGGACCCACCGGAAACTGGTGCAACACGCTCACTGGATACGGAAGCAAGGGCAATGGACTACAGGCGCTGCAGGCAACACGATAGCTACCTCCACACAACCTCCTCCAACTGACCCACACCCTTGACACACACCCCCTGCTGAACCCGTAACTCCACTCCCACATCCCCCCCCTAGCACCACTCCTTCGGCTCCCACACACCCACCCCCCTGAGCCGCAGCTGCAGCAGCGGGAGACGGAGGAGGAGGAGAAGGAGCAGGGGACGGTGCACACAACCGGCACCCCCACAACCGTCACCCCCACACTCCCCACCCCCAAACCCTAAAACGGGTGGCACGGGGTAGGAGCGCGGGGGACGGCGCGCGGCCCCCAGGGCGCCACCACGGGGCAGCGAGGGGCCGCGCACCGCTCCAGGGGTGGCGCGCGGCCCCCAGGGCGCCACCACGGGGCAGCAAGGGGCCACGCGCGGCTCCAGGGGTGGCACGCGGCCCCCAGGGCGCCACCACGGGGCAGCGAGGGGCCGCGCGCAGCTCCCTAGGGCGCCGCGTCGTGAGGCGCGCGGGCCGCGCGTGCTCCCCAGGGCGCCGCGACGAGCAGGGCGGGGGCCGCGCGTGCTCCCCAGGGCGCCGCGGCGAGCAGGTCGGGGGCCGCGCGTGCTCCCCAAGGCGCCGCGACGAGCAGGGCAAGGGCCGCGCGCGGGTCCCCAAGGAAGGAAACCGCCGCGCGCCTCGGGGCGCACGGCGGGCAGAAAACCGCCGCGCGCTCCGAGCGCACGGCGGAAAGAAAAACCGAAAAAAAAGAGTGCATGGCAGGAAGGAGGAGTCGCACGCCACGGGGCGTGCAACTGACAGATAGCAGCGAAAGCAGTTAGGTGGGCCCACAGGCCAGGAGCGTAGATGCTCTGATAGCATGTGAGAATCGTGGGTAGAGTGAGGAGCCATAGCTAGGGTTAGCTAGCTAGGCAAGAGAGAAATGAAGACAGGAGGAGTTTCACTAGCAGCACTTGGGATACATATAGCTAACCCTAACATGGTTGTACTTGCTATAGAGCACCCCACTACAGGCTAGATAATAACATTCTGACATGCACCCCCAGTCGCAGCACCCCTAGGCCCAGCACCCCCAGACTCAGCACCCCCCGGCTCAGCACCCCCAGACTCCGTTTGAGGATCTAGGATCGAGCTCAGAAAAGAGAGTTTGAATTGAATTGAATTGAATGATCATCTGGGTACAACACGTCATCGTGACCACTTGTTCTCCCCCACTTTGCCTATGGGGGTGTGTCAGAACATTATAGCTTATACATGTGTGTAGGCTGTAGTGGGGTAGCCCATAAGGGGTACAACCCAATTAGGGTTAGTACTTGTACCCAACTCTTTCATAGTTCATTCATCCATCCTCACTTCTCGTCACCATGTGCTCTGGTCGGTGTCTCACAGGAGCAACATAGGGTGCCAAGATGCTAAGAGGGTATGCAAGGTCAGGTCGTGTTCACGTTATCAGGTACATGAGGCAGCCAACAAGCTCTGGGTATGGGCCACTCGACTCTATGGATTCATCCGAAGGCAGAGCTGAGAGCGAGTGGCGAGTAGACAGAGGAGTGGCCTGAGGTGAGGAGTACGTGAAGTCGAAGCGCTGAAGGACCTGCTGCACCCACAGGCCAAGAGCGTAACAGCTCTGATTCCATGTTGAGATAGGCTAAGAGTAGGTGGGCTTAGGAGCCATGGCTATAGTGGCTTAGTAGCTTGAGTTTAAGGGTTCAAGAGAGTGTCGAGGGAGTTGCAAAGGAGAATGGATGGTTTCACTATAGGCTCAAAGGTACAAACATGAAAGAAGAGAAGCAAGGTGCACCACCTAACAAGCAAGATAACTACACTGAGTCTACATTGCAGGCAGCTGTAAAGTGATATATACAATAACATTCTGACATTTTGTGCCAGCTCAGCTGCGTGGCAGGTCGCTCTGTTGGCACTTGCAAAGTTGCGCCAAATCGAGCCAATGTTGCAATAGTCCTTCTCGCCCTTGAAGCTCACTGACAAACCAGAAGGAAAAAAAATAAAATAAAATAAAACCGCGACTATGAAGTCATTTCCCCAACACTGAAGGACCAGAGTTGTGGATTTTTCAACCTGGATTTCTTTTAACACGCTCAGAGTGGCCATTTTGCGGCCGAAGTGCCGTCAGAGTAGAAAAAAAAATTGCGGGTCAAAAACAGGGAGGCGTTTTTTGAAACGTCAGCCCTGCACCCTCCCCCCCTCTCCCTTTTTCCTGGAGGTGCACACCCCCAGCACTCGCTATTCCTTGTTCCTCCCATCTTCCTCCCTTGGACGCCTAGTACTCCAGCTTACCCTATCGTTCCTTTTCACTTGTTTCTGCTCAGTTGGTGTGTCTCCTCCCGTCACTTAGCTCCCGTGACTCCACCCACCCCGAAGCTAGTTTCCTAGACTCGAGGTACGACTGCTATTTTTCCATCGGTGTTTCGTGTTCCTCGTGTGTTTCATTCTGTTTCCGCTCGACGCTCCAGCAGTACCTTTCCTCCCGTGCGGGTTCCCTGCCTCTTCAAAACCGATTTTGCTAGCCACGCAAGCAAAACCTGACTTTTGTCGAGCGAGATTTTTTTTCCCAGCTCGTATTTCGCGTCTTCTTTTCGCCCGTTAATTTCAATGGCTGCAACGGTCGGACATTGAGGCGGTCTGTATCACCAGGAGATTGATCGTGGTCTGCTTTGCCTTCGCTGTTCTGTCTAAAGGTTAAATCTGCTGCAGTTCATTTGTTCGGTTTCCTTTTTTTTTCGTTTGCTGTCTGTTAAATTTTCTCGTTCATCCCACTCTCCGTTATCTTATCTCGTGGTCTCATAGGATCGTTTGTGTAGCGCGTTAGTCTGATATTTCTCTTTGGCAAGTTGCTTTTGAAGATGGACTAACTTCTATCTTCGTCCTGTCTTGAAAAAGATTGATTATTGCGCATTTGTTTAACCGTATTTTCGTGCGTCGTAAGATACCCTAACCCGTCACTGACAATTCCTCGTTTTTGTCATCTCCTTGAGTATCCCATTTGACGTTCTAACTTCTGATTTGTTTGTCAGTGTTTTTGTTGTGGTGGTTGTGATAACATTTCGTTGGCGACTTCCGCATTCAAGTAGCTGAGGTGTTGTTCTGGGTAGGATCTTACGTCGATGCTAGTTCGAGTCTAAAGTTTGTATTGTTAATCACTTGTATATATTATATTCTGCTTTACCAGTGGAATTTGCACAACTCACCATATTGGGGTATTTTTTACCAACTAATGGAAGCAATGGTTTTGGAATTACTATTCAATCGGATATAATGCTTATATTGGCACGTGAGTAACCAAGATACTGGTTACCAATGTCAGAACATTATAGCTTATACATTTGTGTAGGCTGTAGTGGGGTAGCCCACAAGGGGTACAACCCAATTAGGGTTAGTACTTGTACCCAACTGTTTCATAGTTCATCCATTCCATTCTCACTTCTCGTCATGGTATCGAGCACGTTCCCGAGTGGGAATACTGCCTAGGGCCCACCACGAACTTTTTTTTTCCTTCCCTGCCCGGAGCGCGCTTAGCTCCTAACCCGAGTAGCGCCTCGAGCCGCCTTAGTGGCCCCTGTTGGCCGCCCTTACTGCCCCTCGAGCCACCCTGTACGGCCTCGCTTAGGTCGCTTACGGCCCCGTCGCGGCCCCGCTACGGCCCAGCTACGGCCCCGCTACGGCCCCTCTTAGGCCCCGTCGGCCCCGCTACGGCCCCGCTTCAGCCCCACTTCGGCCCGGTCGGCCCCGCTTAGGCCCCGTCGGCCCCGCTTAGGCCCCGCTACGGCCCCGCTACGGCCCCGTCGGCCCTGTTACGGCCCCGTCGGCCCCGCTTAGGCCCCGCTACGGCCCCGCTACGGCCCCGTCGGCCCCGCTCCGGCCCCACTTAGGCCCCGCTTTGGCCCCGTCGGCCCCGCTACGGCCCCGATTAGGCCCCGCTTAGGCCCCGTCGGCCCCGCTACGGCCCCGCTTAGGCCCCGCTTCGGCCTCGTCGGCCCCGCTTAGGCCCCGCTGCGGCCCCACTACGGCCGCGTCAACCCCGCTACGGCCCCGTTGGCCCCGCTTAGGCCCCGCTACGGCCCAGTCGGCCCCGCTACGGCCCCACTTAGGCCCCGCTTCGGCCCTGTCGGCCCCGCTACGGCCCCGCTTAGGCCCCGCTACGGCCCCGTCGGCCCCGCTACGGCCCCGTCGTGGCCCCGGCCCCGTTGCCACTGCAGCCCCGCCCTCCCTTGCGGCCCACCGCCACCTTAGGCCCCGCCGCCACTTGCGACCTCACCATCATCTGCGACCCCGCCGCCCAGCGCCCGCAGCGCCGAGCATCCGAGCCGCCCGACCGCCGAGCCGCCCAGCAACCGAGCCGCCCAGCAGCCGAGCTGCCCGATAGCCGAGCCGCCCAACACCGTGCAGCCGAGCCGCCCAGCAGCCGAGCCGCCCAACAGCCGAGCCGCCCGACAGCCGAGCCGCGCAGCACCGTGCAGCCGAGCCGCCCAGCAGCCGAGCCGCCCAGCAGCCGAGCTGACCTGCAACCGAGCCGCCCGACAGCCGAGCCTCCGAGCAGCCCAATCGCCCCCACCTGCCTGGTAAGAGCACAGTCTCTGCCACTGCACTGCCCTGCCTCACTGTACTCACTGCCTGCCTACTGCTGTTATGGCTTCCCCTAGCGTTCTCACCTTTGACGCTGAGGGTCGGGCAGTGGACTTTGAGGTCTGGGTAGATGATCTACAGCTTTTTCTGTAGTGCGATAGGGCAGACGGCCTCTCCCTGTTTGACCTCACTTCTGGTGCCTCCCCTGCCCCTGCTGCTGATGCTGACACAACTGTTCGCTCACAGTGGGCCACGCGCGATGCTGCTGCTCGCCTTGCTGTGCGCCGCCACTTACCGACCACTGAGCGTGCACACTTTAGCCAGTACAAGAGTGCTCAGACCTTGTAGGACGCTGTAGTTGCACGCTACTCTTCCCCTACCACTGCTGCACTGAGCCGCCTCATGCTACCGTACCTCTTCCCTGACCTTGCTGCCTTTCCCACTGTCGCTGACCTCATTACGCACCTCCGCACTAGTGACACTCGCTACTGCGCTGCGCTTCCTGCTGAGTTCTGCGCCAAGAACCCCCCCCCCCCCCCCCCCATGTACATCACCCTCTACTACATAGTCACCCGGCTCCCTGAATCTCTTCGCGTAGTCAGGGACCACTTCCTCTCAGTTTGCCCCACCACTCTCACCGTTGACCTCCTCGAGAAGGCCCTCCTAGCGATAGAGAAGAGCATAGTCGCTGTAGGAGCCTCTCGTGGTGACCCTCGCACCCCCGTCGTTGAGGGGTGTTCTCCCTCCCCCCTCTTGCCCTCTGTTGCCTCTGCTGCTGCGGCCGACCTCGTTGGTTTCGAGTCGGTCGGCGCTGCGTGTGCCCCGAGCGGGAGACGTCGCACCGGCAAGGGCAAGGGGGGCAAGGGCACTGGAGGGGGTGGAGGGGGCGATGGAGGTGGTGGTGGAGGCGGTCGAGGGAGTGGGGGTGGTGGTGGGGGTGGTGCCGGGGGTGGCGGCGGCGGCGGCAGCAGTGGAGGCGGTGGAGGCGGTGGAGGTGGCGGAGGGAGCGGAGGCGGCGGAGGTAGTGGAGGAGGCGGAGGTGGAGGAGGCGGCAGAGGCGTTGGAGGCGACAGCAGCGGAGGCGGCGGTCGTGGATCGAGCCGCGACTCTGCGTCGAGGAGTGGCGCCGGTGGTGGTCAGCGCCAACAACAGCAGTGGAGTGGTGTGACCCTGTCGCCTCAGCAGCTTCGTGAGTGGTAAACTGCACGCCAGCGCGGTGGGGGTTTTGGTCCCTGCTCTTACGTTCTCCGTACCGGCGACCGCACTGGTGAGCTGTGCGAAGGTCCGCACTCCACCCAGCGCTGCTTTGGTCGCCTGACGGACGCGTGGCGTCGTCAGTTCCTTGAGGCGTCAGAGATCCCTCGCTAGGGAGACCTGGCTAAGGCCGGGGTTGGTATCTTTGATGTTGACTTTGATGCTATTCTTGCTGCCATGTATGTTGTTGCTGATAGTGTTGAGGGTGCCTGTTACCTGTGTGTACCGCCTGACCCGGGCATTGAGGCTGCTACGCTAGGTGCTGGTGAGGCTGCTGCTCTAGGTGCTAGTGCGTCTGCTGCCCCAGGTGCCAGTGCGTGTGCCACCCCAGGTGCTGGTGAGTCTGCTCTCTCAGGTACTACGTCGGCTCAGGCCTTCCACACCTTCATCCTGGACTCGTGTGCGTCCCGCTCCCTCTTTTGAGACCGCACAACGCTTACACCGCTTAGTCGGCCGGTTGCAGTCTCCCTGGCAGACCCCTCTGGGGGTCCTGTCCTTGCTAGCTTCTCCACTGTCCTTCCATGCCCTGCAGCCACTTCTGGCACCCTGTCTGGTCTGTACCTCCCCTCGTTCTCTACGAACTTGGTGAGTGGAGTGGACCTACAGGATCGAGGGGTTGACCAGTTCACTCCTGCGAGTCAGCGAGTGACCCACTGCACGTGTGCTCGGACAGGCCGACACTTGGCCACGTTCACCCGTCGGCCGAGTCTAGCCTGTACACTCTTACTGCTGAGTCTCCTCCTACTTCTGAGTCTGCCCAGGTAGCTGCGTCGAGTCAGGTGTTTGCTGCAGCGTCCAGGTCTGGTCCTGAGTCTGCCCCCTGCTCGTGTCGTCTGCTGTCCCACCAGACTCTCCTTTGGCACCACCGCCTTGGTCACCCCTCCTTTCCTCGTCTCCGAGGCATGGCCTCCCGTGTCCTTGTCTCTGGTCTTCCTCGGTTGCTTCCTCCCCTTCCTCCGGGGCCTGGCCCTACCTGCGTCCCCTGCGTCGAGGGGTGACAGCGCGCCGCCCCTCACTCCTCCGAGTTCCCTCCGACAGAGGCTCCGCTGCAGACTCTACACATGGACGTGTGGGGCCCAGCCCGCGTCAATGGGCAGAGGAGAGAGCGGTGCTTTCTGCTGGTCGTTGACGACTACTCGCGTTACTCCACAGTCTTCCCCTTGCGCAGCAAGGGTGACGTCACTGAGGTGTTGATCGACTGGATCCACGTAGCTCGTCTCCAGCTCTAAGAGAGTTTCGGCTCGGACTTTCCTGTTCTGCGTCTGCACTCGGATAGAGGCGGGGAGTTTTCCTCTGCCCGTCTGGGAGCCTTCTGTCGAGCACAGGGCGTCCGCCAGACCTTCACGCTTCCGGCCTCTCCACAGCAAAATGGGATTGCTGAGCGCCGCATGGGCATGGTCATGGACGTCGCGCGTACGTCCATGATGCATGCGGCTGCCCCCCATTTTCTGTGGCCATTTGCGGTTTAGTACGCCGCGCATCAGCTCAACCTTTAGCCCCGGGTCTCCTTGCCAGAGACCTCCCCCGCCTTGCGGTGGACAGGGAAGGTTGGCGATGCGTCTGCGTTTGGGGTCTGGGGATCTCGGGCGTTTGTCCGCGACTTGTCTGCGGACAAGCTGTCCCCATGTGCTGTTCCTTGCGTCTTCCTTGGCTTCCCCCCCGACGCGCCTGGCTGGCAGTTTTACCACCCCACCACGCGCCGTGTTCTGTCCTCCCAGGACGTCACCTTTGACGAGTCAGTGCCTTACTACCGTCTCTTCCCCTACCGCACTGCGCCCCTCCCCCCGCCGCCGCTCTTCCTTGCGCTAGGTGCTACCCAGGTAGACCCCCTCCCTCCTCAGGGTCCTGCCCCTTCAAGTGTGTCCCAGGTAGACGCAGTCGAGCCTGTCAAGGTAGCTGTTGACTCTGGTGCTGCTAGAGGTGCTGAGCCTGCGGGTGCCGGTTCTTGGGGTGCTGAGTCTGGGGGTGCTGAGACTGGGGGTGCTGAGCCTGGGGGTGTTGAGACTGGGGGTGCTGAGCTTGGGGGTGCTGAGTGTGGGGGTGCTGAGCCTGGGGGTGCGAAGCCTGGGGGTGCTGGGTCTGCTCGTGTGTCCTCCGGCGGTGCTTCGTCGAGGCGCGAGCCGCTCTCTCCAGAGGAGCTGCGCGAGTGGTTTGCCCGCCGTTGGAGATGTGCTGCTGAGTCTGGGGATGCTGCTGGGGCTGCTATAGGTGCTGGTGCTGCTGGAGGTGGAGCTGCTGGGGGTGTTGGCGCTGGTGTTACTACTAGTGCTGGTACGTCTGGGGGTGCTGCTGAGGCTGCTGGTGCTGACGGTCCTACTGGAGTTGGTGCTATTGGAGCTGGAGCTGCTGGGGACGTTGGCGCTGGCGGTGCTGCTGGCGCTAGTGCTCCTGCGGGTGCTGGAGTTGGCGCTGTTGGAGCTGGAGGTGCTGCTGGCACTGGTGCTCCTGCTGGGGGTACTGGTGCCGTCCTTGCTGGTTCTGGAGGCGCTGCACAGCCGAGGCCGTACTTCGTGCCGCTCTTGGAGCAGGTTCTTGGTCTCCCGCCCTCTACTGGTCCTGCTCCTTCCTTCGAGTGTCCACATTCTGTCCAGTCGCAGTCACAGTTACCGCCCGCCTCCCCTCTCCGTGCTCCTTCTCCCTACACTGGTCCTACAGGAGGTCTTGCTGAGCGTCGTAAGCCTGCGTCTCGTCCTGCAATGCCTGTTCGTGCTGCTTGCACTAGTGGTTGTGCGGCGCGTCCGCGTCCTCCTGCGGTCCCCGGCACACACCAGATGGCACTGCGTCCGTCCACTGCTCCTCTGCGTGTCCCTTTGCCGTCTCCTCCAGAGTCCTCTCTTCCTTGTCTTACTGACCCGTAGTCTGACTCCCTTCGTGCTGCTGGTCCTTCGGTCACGCGCCTTCTTGCTACTGTTTTCATTGACCCTTCCTTTGAGTCCACTGTTGCGTCTGCTCTAGTTGCTGAGCTTGTCAACTTCTCTGCTCGCTATCGTCTAGACTACGCTGCCAGACTTGTTGCTAAGTCTGAGTCTGTCTGTCCTCCGTCCGTTGGGGGTGAGTGTGCTCTTAGCACGGACGTCCTTGAGGACAGGGAGGAGGAGTTCCAGTGCTTTGCGGCTGCTTTGCCCCATCTCGTGTGCACGCTGATTGCCCCTGAGGGAGACCTGGATGCACCAGACATCCCGACTCCTCGATCGTACGCTGAGGCGATCGAGGGTCCCTACTCCTCTCAGTGGCAGTCAGCCATGGACGCAGAGATGGCTTCTTGGAAGTCCACAGGCACCTACATCGACGAGGTTCCCCCACCTGGGGCAAACATCGCTAGTGGGATGTGGATCTTCAGGGTGAAGCGGCCGCCGAGCTCTCCGCCTGTCTTCAAGGCGCGTTACGTGGCTCGAGGCTTCAGTTAGCGGCAGGGAGTTGACTACTTTCAGACCTTCTCTCCCACCCCAAAGATGACCACTCTTTGGGTGCTGCTGCACATAGCCGCTCAGCGCGACTACGAGCTTCACTCTCTTGACTTCAGCACAGCTTTCTTGCAGGGCAGCCTGCACGAGGAGATCTGGCTGCACCGCCCTCCTGGCTTCACTGGGTCGTTTCCTCCTGGTACCCAGTGGAGCCTCCGGCGGCCAGTCTACGGTCTCCTCCAGGCGCCCCGTGAGTGGCACGACACACTGAGGACTACACTTGCGGCTCTTGGGTTTGCTCCTTCTACTGCCGACCCGTCGCTGTTTCTATGCACCAACACCTCTTTGCCGCCGTTCTACATCCTCGTGTACGTTGACGACTTGGTCTTTGCCACTGCTGGACTCGCCCACGTGAAGTCCGAGCTGCAGAAGAGACACACGTGCACAGACCTGGGTGAACTGCGCAGCTACCTTGGCTTGCAGATCACTTGGGACAGAGCACAGCGCACCATTACCCTGACTCAGTCACACATGGTGCAGTAGGTCCTTCAGCGCTTCGGCTTCACGTACTCCTCGCCTCAGGCCACTCCTCTGTCTACTCGCCACTCGCTCTCAGCTCTGCCTTCAGATGAGTCCGTAGAGCCGAGTGGCCCGTACCCATAGCATGTTGGCTGACTCATTTACCTGATGACCTGCACACGACCTGGCCTTGCATACCCTCTTAGCATCTTGGCACGCTATGTTGCTCCTGGGAGACACAGACCAGAGCACATGGCTGCAGCGAAGAGGGTGTTGCGCTACGTGTGCAGTACGTCGGGCATGGGGCTAGTGCTTGGAGGGCGACGTCGAGTAGTCCTCACAGGTCACGCTGACGCTTCTTGGGTTGACGACCAGGCTACGCAGCGGTCGTCACAGGTTTACACCTTCAGCCTTGGCTCCGGCTCTATTTCGTGGCGGTCTACCCGCTCGTCCTCTGTTCCAGCCGTGAGGCTGAGATCTACGTAGGGGCCATGGCTGCACAGGAGCTACGCTGGCTCACCTACCTTCTGAGTTACCTAGGAGAGCCGCCTCCTTCTCCTCCAGTTCTGTACGTAGACAACAAGGCCATGCTGGCCTTGTGTCGGGAGCACAGACTGGAGCACAGAACGAAGCACATTCCTCTCCGCTACTTCCTGTCTCGTGAGCTGCAGCAGCGTGGTCAGCTCCGCCTCACCTACGTGGCCTCTGAGGCCAACACTGCTGATATCTTCACCAAGGCCCTTCCGCCTTGTGATCATCAGCGCTTCTGTACTGTGCTAGGTCTTGTGCCGACTTGGCCTCACTTGCTCACTTCTTGAACTTGTTTGTACTGTATTCTTTCTATACCTGCCCTTGCTTGTTTTACCTTTATATATATGACCTTGCATGTGAACTGGCCTTATGGCCTTACTCTTGTGCTCGGACTGTGTGGTGACTTTGTGATCCACCCTGAGCTTGCTTTGCTTTGCTTGACTGGTCTTGTGACCACTTGTTCTCCCCCACTTTGCCTATGGGGGTGTGTCAGAACATTATAGCTTATACATTTGTGTAGGCTGTAGTGGGGTAGCCCACAAGGGGTACAACCCAATTAGGGTTAGTACTTGTACCCAACTATTTCATAGTTCATCCATTCCATTCTCACTTCTCGTCAACCAAGTTACCCTACGAGTTGAACAATAATTAACAATATTATAGTTGTCCAAGTATAGTACTATTAAGTAACCAAATCTGGTTACCAGGTGGTAACGCGTGCCCTCTCTGCTTTTCCTCTTCCGAAGGTTGACGATCGTAAACAGTGATTCGCACATGCCATCTCGCCATAAATGGAGGGAGGTGTAAATCGCGGTCAACCCCTCACCTCGTTTACGCCCTAAACTTTGCCAGTCGCGAACCATCGTAAACGACCGCACAAACCCAATCAACCCCAGCTTACACTTCGACACTGTAGCTGAACAAACGGAAGTTTATGCTGGTTCAGACCCCCCTCCGTTTTCGAATCACAATGGGCAATACCCTTGGTGGTTTATTGCCCTCGAAGCAAATCACCATCTGCACAAGACAAACGAGGCATAGGAGGGCGTTTACCACCCGAAACGCCCTCTACATTTTTTTGATGAAGTGGCATTGACAACGAGGGGAGCGGAATGAAAGGAATCATTGCTTGTGGCTTGTGGTTGCAGCCTCTGCCAGGCCGGCACTACCGCATTAAACGCCCTCCACTAGGAGGAGAGAATCCGAGTCAACCGTACGGTGTACAGTATTTGTAGACTGTCATCTGTATGGAACTGGGTGTGTCACGTAACATCATCAGACGACGATTTTTTAGAAGGAGCCACCGTAATGTGACACAAGGTATGTGATAACCTGCCAGCCGTGACCATAAGAGTTGTCCATTTGAAACAAGAACGTTTCGACAGTTGACAGTTCGTGTAGTACTGTAGTAGTAGAAACTAGGACCAAGACGAAGCCATTGGCTGTAGCTCCCTTCTGTTGGGCTGAGGTGCCCTAGGATCTTTGTAGAGTTTAAGTCTGAGTAGAATTGTAATAGCGGAAGCGTTGAATGAAAGTCCTTGAACCACCTTGCGCTAGTATGTGAGGGCAAAGTAAGTTAATTAAAACAAGCAAAATACAAGGCTTTATATAAGAGTACAAGGAATACGAATAGATATAACTAAACTGTTTTTGCTGTTGCGATTCGATACAGTGCGACTCGGGCAACTGCTCAATGTCGAGTCAGTTGTGTGTCCTTGCTGTCGCGCTGTTTTGTCAAGTCAAAGGTCGCTGACCTTTGACCTTCGTGTAACCTCCTGGCGGTTACCTCAACCTCCGAGGGTTGACTCGCGATGCTTCGATTCGGACTGCTTCGCTAGTGTCCTGAGTTTTGACACGACAGAGGCGCTTTAGGACTTATTATTCCCAACACTCCCCTTCGCTTCTGGAGTGTCGCTGACGGTGACGTGGCCTTGTCCAGTCAGCAGCATGCAAGACTCGAACTTCTGTTTTCCGAGTTTCTTGGTCAAGTAGTCGGCTGCCATCTCGGACGTGGGACAGTAGGATAATTAGAGTTTTCCTTTCTCGATCTCGTCTTTCACGAAGAAGTATCACAAAGCAATATGCTTCGTTCTGTTCGCGAATCCGCTTTTGTTGGCGATGCGAATTGCAGATTGGTTGTCGCAGAACAGGGTGAAGTTGGGTAACTCAGCTAATTTTGCTTCTTCCAACAGCTCGCGAAGGTAGAGTCCTTCCTTGGTGGCTGAGCAGAGGGCGATATATTCTGCTTCAGCTGAAGAGAGAGCGATTAGTTCCTGCTTACTCGACTGCCAGGAGATAGGTCCGATAGGCTTGAGACGATAGACGTAGCCAGTGCGAGAGCGCCTGTTCTCTGAATCGCCGGCGTGATCGGCATCGACATAGCCGATTAGTTTCGTTGTCGTAGCTTTGCTTTTGTAGTAAGTCAGCCCGATCATCGGTGTGCTCACGAAGTAGTGCAGTGCGCGATCGAGCTCCGCTTGGTGCTCTGCTTCAGGTTTCTTGAGATAGGTAGCGAGTTGGCTTGCGAAGTAGGACAAATCCGGATGACAGGTGACGGCTGCGAAGAGGAGGCAGCCCAACTTCCTCTGGTAGTCACGTATTCCGGCAGCTTTGAGTGGGGCGGGATTTCCTTTGTCGCTTCCTGTCGTGTAGCGGTATGGCGTGGTGATGGCGGTAGGTGTGAGTGAGAAGCGTTTGGCGATGGTGTGGGCGTATTTCTCGGCGCTTAGGTAGATCGCATTTTCTTCTTCGGGGATGTTGAGCCTGAGGTACTGGGTCACGGTAGAAGAGACCGTGAGCGTGAGGTCTTTCTGCAGCTCCCCTTCGAACCAGGTGGTGACGTCGTCGGTGGAGCCGATGTAGAGCAAGTCGTCGACATAGACGATCAGCAGGATGTAGTCGGTGCCTTTAGTGAGTCTGTACATCCCTTGGTCATGAGGTAGTTGGCGGAATCCGATGCGGGTGAGACGGGTGTGTAGGTGCTGTTGCCACAGCCGCGGAGCTTGTTTGATTCCGTAGAGCGATTTCAGTAGCTGGCAGACCTGATTGGGATTTCCGTGAGTGCCGCGAGGGAGCTCGACGAAGATTTCGGCGTCGATGGGTGTGTAGAGGAATGCGTTGGCAACATCGATTTGTCGCAGCTTCTTCTTCTTCATGGCGGCGACGGCGAGAAGGATTCGGAGAGAGGTATGTCGACTGAGTGGGGCGAATGTTTCGGTGAAGTCTCGTCCTTGCTCCTGGTCGAATCCACGCACGACCCAACGTGCTTTGAACTTTTTGATTGTGCCGTCAGCTTTCGTTTTGATGCGGAAGACCCATTTCCCGGTGAGGATAGTCTTGTTCCTTGCCACGCTTGCGGGAACGACCTTCCAGGTGTTGCGTTCCTCCAATGCCTTCAATTCTCTGTCCATGGCTTCACGCCATTTTTCCCTGTGTTCCCCCCCCAGAGCCTGCTAAACCGTCGCAAGCTCTTTAGGAAGCACGCTGCCTGTGTTCCCGTGGACTGCGGTGATGAGACCAAGGATTTGCAGCCCAGTCTGTGAGTATCGGGGAAGTGTTGTGTCCTCGGGATAAGCTGCTTTGTCTCCTGCTTCTGGATCGGGTATGAAATTTGGCCCTATCCTTTCTGCTTCATTTGTGTTGACTGTCGTAGGTGTTACGTAACCGTCGTCGGCAAAGTGATAGAAGACTTCGGCGTTGTTACTGTCGCGAGGATTTTCTTCGTCCATGGGCACGTCGACGGAGCAGTACGGGAGAGGTCCGGCTTCTTCCGATGCGTTGTCGACGTTCTGTTCATCCCAGTCTGCTTCGTCCGCTGCTGAGGCGAAGGCTCGGTCACCACGAAAGCCACCTGTGAGGTCCCGATTCTCGTGCAAGTTGGCGAGGTACGTCTGAAGGGTGAGTCGCTCGTAGAAAATCACATCACGTGCTGCTACTATTTCCTTTGTGTGGACGTCAAAGATTTTCCACGCGTTGTAACTTTTCTCGATGCCGAGGTGTAGTCCCCACTGTGCCCGTTGTGAAAATCTTCCCGCTCGTGCTTCTGGGGGTCGGTACTGTACCATGCATCCGAAAACTCGTAACATTCTTGTGCTGCCCAGCTTCCCTGTCCACAGCAGATGCGGTGAGGCGTTGTTCGGGAGTGACGACGACGACAACAAGTTGTGCAGCATGACAGCATGGTCCATTGCTGCAGGCCACTGGTGGTTGGGTAGTCGCATGCCACGTAGCAGTTTGCGCATGCTGTTCTGCAGAGTCCTGTTCATTCTTTCTGCTACACCTTGCTGCTGATGGGCGTAGGGAAGGGAGAGGAGTTGCTTGATTCCCCTTTCCGCCAGGTACTGCCTGAAGCGCTGGGAGGTGTATTCTCCTCCTCCGTCTGACTGGAAGCTTTTCAGCTGTGTTCCTGATTCTCTCTCTGCTACCGGTAGCCAAGCGGCGAACGCTGCAAGAGCCATGTCGCGGCTGGGTAGGTTTCGATGCCAGACGTATCGAGTGGCGGTGTCGATGAAGGTTATCGTGTAATTGTAGGTGACTTGTCCTGGTTCTCGGTTGAAGAGGATGTCGCTGTACACTTTCTCGAGTGGTGCGTATGTAGGTGCGCTCGGGTTGTGGTGAGAAGGAAACGGTCGATGAGGTAAGTCGGCTTCGGGGCAGATGAGGCAAGTTCCTCGTGCCTGTTGAAGTTCTTTGCCGTCAGATAGTAGTAGTGAATCGTTGTCTAGGACTCCTGCTCGTATTGTGTTGTTTAACATTGTATTGCTTGGATGTCCTGTGCGTGCGTGCCAGATATCTTCAGGAGCGCGATGTCCGGGTGAGCGTTGATACGCGTCAGAGTTGGAGTAGAAGCTGGCGACGAAGTTGGCGCTTCGATGGACTTCTCGTTGAGTCGGGTTTAGTTGCTGTGCGTGTGTTGGTGGTTCTTCGTCGACGGAGACTGGTGTCGTTGGTCCTGCTGCTGCCGATGATGTCTCTGCTGCTGCCGTTGTTGTCTCTGCTACTGCCGTTGTTGTCTCTGCTGCTGTCGTTTGTTGAATCGTTGCTAATGCTCGTGTTTGTTCTGCCTCAGGGATGGTGTGCGAGTACCAGAAGCCTCCCGGGCTGAAGTCGGGATCGAGATCCGGGGGATGTGTCCAATCGGTGAAGTTGATGATGGCGTCGCTATCTGCAGTGCCCAGATCGGGGACGAAATCGAGGACGAAGACGTTATTCTTCAACACTGCTTTTCCGATGTAGAGGCCGCCCTTCCCGTGGTATAACTTAAACTCCTGGGTGGTGCTGTCGGCTTCCAAGTGGATGCCTTTCGCCATCAACTGGCTAACACTCAGTAAGTTGTAGCCTAGTCCCTCCGCGATAAGTACCTTTGACATGTGTAATATGACATTTGTCTCTCGTGACTGAAGCTGTACCACTCCTTGTCGTCGTGTGCGCAGGTTCTGATTGTTGGCGACCGTGATGACTACTTCTCGCTGGAGTCGATGTTCGCGTTGAACGAAGCGCCCGGAGGAGCACATATGTTGTCCGCAGCAACTGTCCAAGAACCAAGTGTCTTGGCCGGACGGTTCGGTTTGAGCGATGGCGGCGTACGTCGGATTCGGCTGGAGTGACTCGCGGCGAGGCGTGCTGTTGTCGAGTTCTTCTTCCGGTGAGTAGTGGGGTGGTCACTTGGTTGTGCACGAATCGGTTATCTTTACCATGCAATTGATGATGCTTCTTGTTCCTTGTGCAGGTTGTCCAGTTGAAGTCGTTGAAGCTTGGATTGTGGTCGTCGGATTTGCTTGCGTTGAAGCAACTTGGGAGCTTGAAGGCCGGAGTTGTCGCTGTGGTGTCGTCGACTGCTGACGAGACGGGCAGTGCATGCGAGGATGTCCCAAGGTCTTGCAGATGTGGCAAAACGGAGGTACCGTCTTCACTTGTTGATGTTGTCGATTGTTGTTGCGGTTGTGTCGTCGCTGAGTGTGAAACGCAAACTCCGGTGCTAATATTTTCTTCTTGTGTCTTTCTTCTTGCAGGTCAATGTCCTGCTGTTTGGTGTGGATTTCGGCGCAGAGTGCCGCTTCGGAGATCCTCCCGTGTGCTCGCAATATGGCGCGAGTGGAGCGCCAGTGGGGTCCGAGACCGCCGATGACCACCGTGACAAAAGCGTCTTCTGAAATCGACCCTCCGCATCGAAGAAGCTTGTCGCGCAGTTCGCGGCAGCGGCTGATATAAGCCATGCCTTTCTCGCGTGGTTTCATTTCAATTGTTGTTAGCTGCGCCATTAACCTGCTTTGATTTACGCTGTCTGTTGCTTGATACAGGTTCTTCAGGTGGTTGTACGCGAGCTCCGTGGAGTTGCCGTAGCCTCGGTTAGTCCTGATGTTCTGCTGTTGGGTCGGGGTGATGTTTTTTAGCAGTATCGTGTACGCCATCATTGATTGATAGGTGTACTGCTGCTTCTCATATTGTGTCCCGTTTGTTGGATATGGCAGGGACCCGTCGAAGAAGCCGAGAATCTGTGCTCCTTCCATCATCAACTCGATCTCGAATGACCAGGTGAAGAAGTCTTTGCCGTCGAAAGGCTTTGTCGTTTGCAGCTTTAGGACGTGCGCGAATTGTGACTGAACTTGTAATGCGTCCAATGCCTTTTCTTGTCCCGGTGCAGATTGCGGTTGCGGCATGAAGCTGACGGAGCCACTCTGGGGCTCGTACGGCGCAAAGGTAGGCTGCTGTTGTTGTTGTTGAATCCCGCGTGCATAGGATGAGCCGTCGAGACTCATAGGAGTCACGTTGTTGTTGTTGCTGTTGTTTGACTGCGCAGGTACTCCTTGCTGGTGCTGCTCGTAGAAGGACATGAAGGAGAAGAACTTCTCCATCATGCTTGGATCGAAGCCTGCGGGCGTTTCTGTAGACCCAGCTGCTGGTCTCGTGGTAGTCCCTTCCTCTGTCTGTAGACCAGAGACAGGAGGTGGAGTAGGAGTAGTGCCTGGAGAGCCGTTGGAGGAGCTCCTCTCCTTCCTAGTAGACATGTCTTCTTCCTTTGTATTGAGTGTTGAGAGAAAAAATAAAATTTTTAAACTCTAACGGCTCTCATACCATGTTGGGCTGAGGTGCCCTAGGATCTTTGTAAAGTTTAAGTCTGAGTAGAATTGTAAGAGCGGAAGCATTGAATGAAAGTCCTTGGACCACCTTGCGCTAGTATGTGAGGGCAAAGTTAGTTAATTAAAACAAGCAAAATACAAGGCTTTATATAAGAGTACAAGGAATACGAATAGATATAACTAAACTGTTTTTGCTGTTGCGATTCGATACAGTGCGACTCGGGCAACTGCTCAATGTCGAGTCAGTTGTGTGTCCTTGCTGTCGCGCTGTTTTGTCAAGTCAAAGGTCGCTGACCTTTGACCTTCGTGTAACCTCCTGGCGGTTACCTCAACCTCCGAGGGTTGACTCGCGATGCTTCGATTCGGACTGCTTCGCTAGTGTCCTGAGTTTCGACACGACAGAGGCGCTTTAGGACTTATTATTCCCAACACCTTCCTCCAGGCTTGGACATCCAATCAGATGCACAGAAGGGGAAGACATTTTTGACCTAGCAAGCAACTGCGATCGAATGCTGGGGCTCGAGCAAGACTGAAAATGGAACCAATCTTGCGGATTTTTTACGGGGAGGATTATATACGGTTTGTGGTGCGTTAGCGGTTTGGTAGCGGGAGGGAGGGAGGGACAAGGCAAGTGCTGCTGAGGTCTGCGGACCATACGCTGGCACTGGCAGCAGCCAACTGGAGCAGTCTGCCTGCCTGCCTTATCCTGAACATGAAGGTCGGCTTCCTGCCAAACCCTTGGGCGTACTCGCTATGGGCAGATGCGTTACAATGAGTGATTTCAGTGTGTACTGTGTTTTGAAGTGCTATAACCGACAGTTTGTGTCGGCGTTAAATTTAGGAGTTTGGTCCTGTTACTATATGTGAAATTCTCCATTCACCTACAGTACTTCCCAGCGTCTTCCCCAACAAATAATCCACACAAGCATACCAGTCAACACCGTATGAGAGCAGATTCACGAAAGAACAGATAACTCTATGGAGGCCAAAAAGCTGATTCCCAGTCGTCCACAATACGGCACCATGACCCTTCGCGATCACAACAATCTCAACATTCACGAAAAGTTGGCTAACCACATTTGTACGAACCCACTACAGATAATGGTCAAGTAAATGAGCTCCTTTCCCTGCATCCAATCCAGGTTCAGGGAAATGGGATACTAAGTCACAAGAGATGCTTACGTGCCCAACAACCCACTATGCTTCTTGGCCTTCCCATCCCAACACAAACCCAGCAATCCCAGCCTGCTCCATGCATCCACTCTGTAACACTCATCTCTGTCCCAAATTACGCATCTCACCCCACGCCACCCACCCTCACCTCGTCACTTAACATCTGACTCCAACGCACCTCATTCCCAATGCTCCCAGCTCCCTCAGCTTCCTCACTGCTCCCAGCTCCCCCTCCTTCCCCTCACTGCTCCCAGCTCCCCTCTCTTCCCCGATGCTCTCAGATCCTCCCATCTATCCCCCACTGCTCGCAACTATCCCTACCTTCCAGTGCTACTCGCCCTTCTCTCCCGCGCATCTCCACTGCTGCCGACTCTTTTTTCCATCCACCCCCTCCAGCACCCGCAGCAGCTGCGTCTTGTGACCAACTCCGCGATGCTGCCGTGCTCACGACCAGAAAGATGTCGGAAGGACAGGGGGACAACGGGAATGGGGAAAGACATGAAGGGGGATGCAGAGGAGGGAAAACGGAGGGGGAACGAAGGAGTTAGAAAGGAGGGATGAAGCGAGGTGGAGGAGCAAAGCAGGGGGGCTGTGGAAAAGGGAAGATTGGAAGGGGACGTTCGCCTGTGAACTCGTTGAGCGTGCTTTGGGGTGGCAGTGAACTTCAGCGAGGCAGCTGCTGCAGCCATTGTACCACCATTGTACCAAGCTCCGTCTCTCCACCAGTGGGCTTCAAAGCCATGATAACACAACGATACAATAAGCGGAACATCATGCCAAGGTTCGAACGCGGGGTACTGATCACCCAAGGGCATACCTCGCGATACGCACCGCAATGCTCTCATCGACTGTGAGCGACCATACAGACATAGTTGTTCAGAATGTAAAGACGGCTCACGTCACGCCTTGTCAGAATGAACACGAGATTCTCACGTTGTCAGGATGCATGGTCTCCAAAGGGGTCACATGTAAGCTCTGCACCTTCGGGATATTCGGCATTAGTGATTCTGGATATGACGGATTCTTGGCCCTGTTTAACGGGCACCACGATGGTCACGGGCACGGAAAGGAAATGGATGTGAAAAGGCATCTCTTGAATTTTTGAAAGCCTAATGTGATGTCACCCATGCAGAAACGAGCAGCTTCGTTAGGTCTGGCAGGACGATTCTGACAGAACGAAAAATAAGAACCTTCAGGCCCAGCTCCTCTAGAGAAAGAGGGTGTACATTTAAAGCAAGTATCGCAAGCTTAGGCTACATAGAATTGGGCAGTACATGTAGCCCATAAAAACAAACAAACGACAGACTTGATCGAGTCTGTCGGTTGGGATCAAATCATGTTATGTTTTTCTTGCTGGTGCATCTCGCAAGCCTGTATTATCTGTAAGCCGTATCGTTTGTTTCCTGTGCGCCAGTAAGTAAACCCTTTCACAGTGCTTTCGTTCCCTGCCCAAAGCGATGCCCCAGGGGCAGGCAGGCGGCAGGAGCACACAGTGCCGCAGCGCATGACAGGTGGGAGGCAGGCCCAGGCAGGCAGAGGGGAGAGACGGGCGTGTGGGGAGCAAGAGAGCAGCAGGCAGCTCTCTTTCTGTGCCACAGTGATGCATTGGGCTCAACCGGTGCCTGCATGTTAGGGGACTTCGTGTCAGCCAAGGTCCTTTAATGCACCTCCAAATGCACCTGCTGATTCCCCTGGGGAACGAGCCTGCCAGAGCAGGGAGTTGCGAGGGAAGAGGCAGTGGCAGTGGCAATGTGCGCTCATGCCACCAGCGCAGTCAACATAATCCCCGGTGCACGTCGTCTGACAGGGCAATCTCTGACCCAACAGGCAGAGACAATGCCGGGTGCCCTCGGCACCTCTTCCGCTGCTGTGCACAGCCACTACTATCCAGTGATTGTGAACATGGGCGCTGCATTGTGCAGCCTCGGACCCGCGGTTCCATGGCAAGGCCAGTGCAGCCCTCCCTAGGTCGCTTGTTTCGCCGGCTGGGAGCAGCAGACCTGGTGCACAGCGGTTCTGTCCTCATCACGTCAGCAGGGCCAGGGCAGGTCACTCCCCTGACCACCTTTGCGCAAGGCAGCATTGGCATCGGACACAGCAGCACTGGCTCCGGCAAATTACCGCATACCACCCCATCCCACCCCTACCTATTCCTCTCCATTTCAAATCTCCTATCCCATCCCACCCCAACCCACTCACCCTCGACTTGGGTGAGACAAACACTCATCAAACGACAGCCCAGCAGACGTAAGAGCGGCCGATTGGAACGGAGTCACACGAGGAGCGAATCTCATGCCTGCCATGAGGTGACCTTTGAGTCGACTCAAAAGTCACCTCGATTAATACAGAGTCACGCGAGAAGCGAATCGCATGCCTGCTATAAGGTCATTGCCTTGCAAGACACGGCAGCTCATCCTTCAACCCGAATCTCTTCACAGGAAGGCTATGCCCCAAAGCCTGGCAAGTTCCGAATGGAACGTAAGATTGAAGAGCAAGAACGGAGCGAACGCAGAACGCAAGGCCGATGATAAGGTGGTGGTACGAACCCTAATACTGTTGCTAGAACGCCCCGCTAGACCACTGAGCCAACACGGGGGCTGTTCAGAGGCGCAGCGGTGACCTGTTGAACCCTTGTGTAGGGTCGCAGGCGCTACATCCCCGGTGGCTCCTATCCTTCCTCCGACACACGACATACTCACCGGACCGCGGCGATGAACAGACTCGATGCGAACTTCTACTTGATCTTCCAAGATGATTGGCGATGGCCGGGTCCGACTAATGAACCTCAACTTTCACGAGAGTCCGTCCGCAACCATGCGGAGCAGCGGGCTGCAAACCTTCGCCTCGAGAGTTCATTCATCCGACTTGGTGAAAGCTGGGGTGAACGGCACGCGCCCTGATTGACACATCCGAGCTGACGCGATCCTGCTACCAGTACTTGGTCACGCGTGGTTATGACGAACGGGATTGAATGGCTGCCATGTCCTTCGCAGCGTGCTGAAACGGCTAGTATGGATCCAGATGAGGACGAGAAATTCATGATGCAGAGCGAGTGAGAGCCGACGCTGTGAAACGCGGAGCTGAGGAACATTGATGCCATGGATAAGGATTCAAGAGGACCGTTAGATCGGAGCCGTAAGAGCCTCACGGACGGTGAGCGACTCGAGCGGATAGGTTCATGGTCATGTGCTTCCAGGTTCTGCGAGTGGGTCGAGCAGTCCTTGCCTCCGCTCGACAATTTCTCTGCTCGACAGTTACTAAAATGGGAGGCTAAAATCGAGGATGTGACGCGGACATTAACAGGTGTTACACTTAAAAATATACAAAACAAAGTCCTACAAACTCCCATTTGAGCTCCACGTTTGTGTGTGATGAACAGAGCATCATGGCTTCTAATAAGCTCGGTGAAATCTCAGAAGCCTGGTCAGAATGACCCCAAAGACTCTGGATAAGTACATCTTGGGATGGAGACATCCCACTATCAGGCATGGCAGTACCTGGGGAACCAAAGGATTCATGCAATTCCTTGACGTGGTCAATCGTGGCCCCATTCCAGTTATTTCCAAACTTCAACTCGGTTGTTCCTCCAAGCGCATCAAATTTAGCCAAGGCGTGCACATCCGAGTTAAGCCCATGGTCTACTGTGGCATGTAGTGCAGCTCCACCACCTTCCAGAGCATTGGCCATACCAGGCCGAGGTAACGCCAGGATCTTGAGAGCTGGTAAAGCACGGGCGGCCAAGGGCTGCTGCAGCATGGCATGGCGGGGCTGAATGGGAGCGTGCGTGTGCAAGCCCCTTGGGTTCGAGGGCGTGTACAGTGTACCGGTGAAGCCAGGGTCCCTGGCTGGTGAGAAAGGGCTGACAGCAAGGGCGCCTGGAACAATGGCTGTGTCAGTGGCTATGTCAGTGGATATTCAGTGGATGTGACAGGGGCTGTGGCAGGGGCTGTGGCAGAGGCTGTGGCAAAGGCTGTGGCAGAGGATGTGGCAGAGGCTGTGGCAAGGGCTGTAGCTGCCGATGATCCCCGTTTGCTTGAGCACCTCCCTCCCTGCTCCCCCTCTGCTCCAACGCCCACTCTTCCAGACCTGCCCCACCACCACCTGTGCCTGCCAGCAGCCGTCCCTGGGACCCACTCGCCCAGGGCACACGGACGAGCTGCCCGTGTGTTAATAGGGGGACGGTGGGGGCGTGTCCAGACAGCAACAGGGGATCCATGGGCATGTCGGAAGTAAGAGCAACATCATCATGCGCCACGCTGCACGTGTCCAGCTCTAGTTGGGTGCAACTACTCACAACGAGAGTCCCTCCAGTGCTGCTGCCCATCCGCACAGGAACTGAAGCAGCCAGTGCAGCAGCGAGTGGGGTGGGCAGCGGCGCTGGTTCTGGTGCACACGGTGTGGTGAACCCCACCGCATCGAGGCTGCTGAAACCCACAGCATCGAGACTGCTGACCCCCAGCAGCACATCATTTGGGAGGGCGCTCTCCCACTCCAGCTGGCGATGCTCCTTCTGCAGCAAAGCATCCAGAAGGGCTGCTTCCTCGTCCCGCACGCGCCTGCTCGCCCCCTGCTGCTGGAACTGCTCTGCCACTGACTCAGCATGCCGCTTCCTACTGCGCACCACCCCGCTCTCACCTCCACCTACAACTAGCCCCGCTTCGTCTACCTCATGCCCGGGGCAGTCCTCTCTTGCTCGCTTCACTGGAAGGCTGCTCGCGCCTGCTCTCCCCCTGCTGCTGGAACTGCTCTGCCACTGACTGATGCCGGCTTTCCGTCCCACACACCATCCCACCTTGCACCATCCCTCCTCCCACCGTCCCGCTTGCACCACCCCACCTTGCAGCAACTGGCTGTCGCGTCCCAGCAGCGGTTTTTGTGCCCCCACCTCAGGGCAATCGTCTCTTGGTCGCTTCACTGCCCGACACAGAGCAGCGGTGTTGGAGGAAGCAGCAACGGGAAAAGCATCCTGGGCGAAGGGAAACTCGTAGGTACAATCAGCCACAGCAGAGAAGGTGGCGCCTTGGGAAACAGCAGGAGGAGCCTGGGAAGCAGGAGGAGGGGTGGCGAGGGATGAGAGGTTGGGCGGGGCGGGTGGGAGGCAGCAGCGAGCGTGGGGGGCGAGGAACGCCGTCACGCACTCCTCATACGACAGCCCTCCGAACGCCAGGGCTGCTGCTCCCACGCCCTCCCAGCGCTGCTGCTGCTACTGCTGGTGCTTTACATCCTGGCAGAGCACTGGCTGACTGTGTCGGTTGAACGTAATATTATGGGGTTGTGCAGCAGCTCCCAGGTGCTTTTGCAGGAAGTTTTGGCGAAAGCGGTCTGTGAACTTCCTGCCATCACCACACGGCCACAGGAGAGAAGGGGTGTGAGAAATGCTCAGGGGTATCATGACACGTGGATTCAGAAAATCAAGATTGTGGCATGCAGGGGTACCTCCGGAGGAAGATGTAACGGTTATAGCACAACTTGTTGTTCCTCTTGAGCTGACCGCTCCTCCCCAGCTCGCCCCACTGCTTCGTGCCGCACTGCAGCGCGTGGCGCAGCAGCACCGCGTCCTCCTGCCCACCCAGTGCGGGAGGCAATGGCAGCGTGAGTGAGTGCGGAGTATAATCTCGAGGCAATGGCGTGAGCATTGAGGCGAAAGTGAGCGGCTCCAGGCACACTGAACGTGTCCTGACGCGTACAGGTAGCATAATCCCTCCGACATAACAAAAGGAAATGCAAGGTTGGATCCTGTTTCCCATTGCAACCTTAAAATCTGGCCGATCACGCGAGTCGCGACTCACCTCTCGCGACCATGGCTGCATGCAGGGCGACGCGGATTGCGAGGCCGACGAGTCAACGCCTTCAGTGGAATGCGGCATGGCGGCCAAGCTGCTGTTATTAGAAAGCATTAGTGCTGCTTTTAGCCAGAAGAGTTAACTGACGGATAGCATGAGTGTGCCAGTGAGTCTTGCAAGTCTATATCCCTCCTTCAAGAGGGAACGGAATGACGTCAGCGTCGAGCAAAGATCCATGCACAAGGCCGTGGCTTGATTGTGCCACTGTCAGTGGCACAACGTGATGAGCTTCAGTTCCGGACTGTGGGCCTCCGACTCTCCGAGGCTTCTGATGAGCCGGAATGAGTCGACACGACACGACAGGGCTTCGTTTCATCTTGACATCCGAGGAACGCTTTCTTCATCACAATGTAGTGGGTATCGGTTTGGTCTTATTTCTGACCGAAATCGGTCTCTCTAACTTAAATTGGACCTTTTTGTACCTTTTTTGGTGCCAGATTTAGGACCAAATTTGGTGTGGCTGCAAACCTAAAATTGGGCCTAGAACAAGGGGAAATTCGGCCAAAATTTGTTAGACCAAGATTTCCCACACAAAAAACCAAAATTGGTCCAATTTTATTCTAATTATGGCACCACAAGTCACTCCCATCGCACCTGCATATTGAATTACTATTAGTAGTAAAGGTATTTTGGGAAAATATATATATTAAAATTCCTGCATTCAATAATCACTACTACACTACATGACACTACACTTAGCTTAATGAACACTCGAGGACTCCATCTCTACATGGTTGCTCCCAACTCACTACTTGCTGCTGCCCCTAGATCCAAGTACAGCCCGAGTTCCGCCTACTCTCCTAGCTCCATTTGAAGCCACTGCTTTCCTATTACCACCTTTACTCCACCCCGATTGCTCCTCATGCTGCAACTAGCTCCCCACCCCAATTGCTCCTCATGCTGCAACTAGCTCCCCACCCCTATTGCTCCTCATGCTGCAACTAGCTCCCCACCCCAATTGCTCCAGGGACAGTGCTGCCAACATCACCCCATCTCAACTGCTCCACGTGCTGCCAACATCACCCCATCTCAACTGCTCCACGTGCTGCCAACATCACCCCATCTCAACTGCTCAACGTGCTGCCAACCTCACTCCAACACAACTACTCCACGTACTACCAACATCACACTATCCCAATTGCTCCACGTGCTGCCAACATCAACCCATCCTAACTGCTCCACGTGCTGCCAACATCATACCATCTCAACCGCTCTACGTGCTGCCAACATCACCCCATCCCAATTGCTCCACGTGCTGCCAAAACTACTCCACCCCAACTGCGCCACGTACTGCTAATATCACACTATTCAAATTGCTACACGTGCTGCCAAAATCATCCCATCCTACCTGCTCCACTTTTGTCTCTCAACTTGCACCTCATGCAACTTATTCTTCCGACCACTGTCAGCCGCACCTATTCTTCCAACTGCTATCAGCTGCACTTAATGCTTCCAACTACTGTCAGCTGCACTTATTGCTTCCCACAGTTGTCCGCTGCACTTATTGCTACAAACTACTGTCAGCTGCACTTATTGCTACAAACTACTGTCAGCTGCACTTATTGCTTCCCACTGCTGTCAGCTGCACTAATTGCTTTCATCTACTGTCAGCTGCACTTATTGCTTCCCACTGCTGTCAGCTGCACTAATTGCTTCCAACTACTGTCAGCTGCACTTATTGCTTCCCACTGCTGTCAGCTGCACTTATTGGTTCCCACTGCTGTCAGCTGCACTAATTGCTTCCCACTGCTGTCAGCTGCACTAATTGCTTCCAACGACTGTCAGCTGCACTTATTGCTACAAACTACTATTAGCTGCACTTATTGCTACAAACTACTGTCAGCTGCACTTATTACTTCCACACCTCGGTCAGCTGCACTTATTGCTACAAACTACTGTCAGCTGCACTTATTGCTTCCCACTGCTGTCAGCTGCACTTATTGCTTCCCACTACTGTCAGCCACACTTATTCCTTAGACTACTGTCAGCTGCACTTATATCAGGAGCCCTTCATATCGCTTTGACTGTTGCCCAACCGCCCTTCTTGGTCCCAACCACGCTTTCACGGAGCTACAAGAGGGGGGACAACCTGCACTTAGAACATACACCAAAAGGATTTTGGACAACTGATGGCATGCTAATGGCATGGATACGCAAACACAAAACTTACTAAATGACAAAACACACAAGTTGTTCAAATATTCTTGAGCTGAACACCCAACCATTCGCGTAACTCACCCTGATCTGTCGCACAATCGAGCCGCAGTCGGATGCATCGATGTACACTCCGTTCGGGAAAACAAACGCGTCCATTGTTCTGTCGTATGCCACCCCATGATCGATCACAGCATGCTCGACCCATCTCTTCACCCGCGCACACATGACTTCGTAATTCGTGCGATTCACTTTCCACTTCCCTGATAACTTCCCATCTAGAGCGTTGTTCACAAGGGGCCACTCAATCTGGGGTTTGTGGACAGGTTACAGCATTTGGATGCAATAAAAAGAATGTAAGCAAAGAGTCGAGAATAGTGAAAAGAGCACCCAAAACCAGAGCGCTGCAACTCGTGTCTCACTGCTTAGGCAATAAGGAGAGAAGGAAGGGATGATGTAAAATCAAAGAGACTCTTGGATATTTTGGCTAATGGAATGTCATAAGTTGAAAACAGAACAAACCCCATGATATCATTTGATGTCTAACACATCAACAAACAATGAACTGCTGGAAATAAAAAGGCAACATGGTTATAGGCAACCATGATTTCATGCATAACGAAACAGCTCTGCTTATAACAGAAACATCAAGTAAAGCACATCTTTCCCAACAAGACACTTACAGCATACAAATTCCATGCGATTTGTCGGATCTTGTACTTTTCAATGTTCACCCCCCTCCGTGTCAATGCCTGCCGAAGCGTAACTGCAAAAATGAGAGTGGAAAACGGCTTCCCACGCAAGCAGTGCCAAGGAAAGCCCCACTCATCTGCACAATGACGGATTGAAAAAGAGGCATCACAAGAATAATTATATAATAATCAACAATACAATCTACAAAAACATGATCAATCAAACAAGTGATCATGCCACTTACCATCATGGAACTTCTCCACCAACTGTTCATCGGTATAGTATTCATCTGGCGGGCTAAGCTCTGCTGGTAAATCGTTCACATATCTTTTTGCAGAAGCCCGACCAAGAGCAGGTAATGTGGCTTTCTGCCCAGGGGTGTCAATTGTGGTTCTTGCAGCGGACATCTGATCATTGAAGACACCACGAGTGGCGGGATCATTGTGATCAAACAAGATACCCAGCCCCTCAACTGCATTGGCAGGCGCCACCTGCTTGAAGCCGAGCTCCATCGCCTCTCCATTCGAAGGATAGAACTGAATCTTGTCCGCTGGGTTCGTGTAGAGCAGTTTTGTCGTCACGCTACGAGACACATCCTGTTGATGGGGTAGGAGTGGAAACCAGAAAAAAAAAATCACCAAAATCCCCTCTTCAGGGTTGAAACAATGTTAAGGAAGCAGGGTTTAGATGGCAATGTAAACTAGAGGAAAGGGGTTGGGGAAGGGAAGGGAAACAGTGAATAAGAGGATAAGGTGAGTGGACAGGTAAGAAGCCAACCTGGTAGCATTGTTAGAAGAACAAAAGAGCAAAGGTAGTTGAGAATCACATGCACCTTACATACACCCCCCACCTACACCACCCCTCTACATGCCCTCTACATGCCGAGACCTTATATTTCTTCCATTCCCCCAAACCCAAACCGTCACTCACCCAATAATTTGGGAGACATGTCGAGACAATCGATTTGGCCCACAACACGGGACTCTCTGTAACGTCCGGAACGTCAGATGTGGGTGCAGCGACGTGCGTAACAACAGGTGCGACAGTAGGTGCACCGTAAGCAACAAGTGAGTCGGATTGGTTGTTTGTTGACGTGCTTGCCCGTGAACCTTCTATCATCGTCCGGATTGTCGCCAACTCGCCCCAAACCGTCCCCTCCAAATTGGCGAATTCGGTCCTGGTTACGGGTGTTCCTCTTTCACGGTCGTCAAGAACATTTGCACCACGACCCGATACTGCTTTCGGTGCTGCAGCTAGTTCATGACACTTCGTTTCTTTGCATGAAACCCTGCCCGGTGGTGCAACGCCTGATAAACCTGGAGAGTGGGACCGGGAGTGGGAGGGGGGGGGAGGGGGGGGGGGGGGGAGGGAGGGGGAAGGAAACGGGAAGGGAGAGGGGAAGGGAGAGGGAGGGGGGAGGGGGATAGGGTTTAGGGGAGAACAGGGAGGGGGAGGGGATTTTCGGAAAGGGAAGGGAGGCGGATGGAATTAGTGGTGGGGCCTTCAAACATACGTTAAGTGAATGGGAAGGAATCGGATGTATGAGACAAGAGCAGATGAATTGGACAAGGTTACACAAAGTGGGGGGAAGAGAACAGAATAATGTAGATCACACATAGAGTTAAGCTTTAAGCGTGAACATGGATCCCTACCTTTCTCCTTTATCACAAACTTCTTTTTGTCCTTGTCCCCTCCTTGGTTTTTTCCTCCACCCTTCTCCTTGTTTTTCCTCTCTCCCTTAGGCATCTCCTCATCCTTGCATTTCCCTTTCCCCTTATCCTTGGTATTGTCAGAACATTTGCTCGAATCCTTCCTCCTGCTCTTCTTGTTTCCAGGACGAACGTCTTCCTCCCGATACAAGCCTGTCGGGTCTCGGGATAACAACACACAACCAGCAAATGAATCTTAAACATCCTATGGTGTGCCAATCACAACCTATTAATGATACTGCCATAGGAATTATAACCACCATAACATTCTAAGCTTTTGAAACTGGATTGACTTACCCTTTACTGCTGTGTCGCGTTGTGGACTCGAAATGCCAGGGTTCCCATCAGCTTGCTTGCTGTTGTTTCGAACTGCGTCATCCAAGTCTTCCACAGAGCGCAGTTTCCCGCTCATCAAAGCACGAGCCTCTGCTTCTTCTTCGTCCTCCTCACTCTCTTCATCACTGTTTTCACTTTGATCATCCGATTGCTCATCCGCTTCTTCTTCTCCCTCACTTTTGGAATCATCATCATTGTCAGAGTCTGAATCTTCATCTTTCGACTCATCACTCCTCTCAGCTCCATCACTCATATCCGATGCCTCGTTCACGTTCACGTTATGATCATTGCCACCACCAGTCTCCTCCGCCTCATCTTCTTCCCCCCCCTCATGTTCAGCATCAGATACTTGTTTGCGCGCCTTGTCCTCACACAACCGTACCCTTTCCCGCCTCTTTCGTCCCGACCTCACCTCATCTTCTTCCCCCCTCTCAAGTTCCGCATCAGATACTTGTTTACGCGTCTCGTCTATACACAACTGGACCCTTGCCCGCCTCTTTCGTCCCGACCTCCGCGCGGGTGCCTCACGATCAGAAGACTTTCTGTCCTTCGTATCTGACCGCCGATCCTTTACATCCTTTTTCTTGTCCTGCGTCACATTGGAAAAATGCACGTACAGTAACCATGAACAAAGAGAATGTTAACATCATTCCACTACCGTGGCATGTCTGATGTTGCATGAGTCACCTCATCATGATGGCTGCTGTGCCTCATTACTCCTGCTGTGTTGTCCCTTTCCACTGTGTAGTCCTCAGTTTACCATGTAAGGAAGAGCCAGGGCATAACTGCACTTTGTAACATTCCATCAGCATCACATGCCAGTAATCAATCATAACATATCACCTGTTGTGCTGACTCCACCCGATGCGTTCTTCAAGCTCCACCTCTGTCCATCTTGCAAAAGACCATTACCAACACCCCATTGCATCCTTGGTTGTGAAGACTCCTTGTAGTTTCAATCAATCATCCATGTATGCAACCATAGAATCAGACTCTCACGATACAACACATCATCTCACTCCCTCAATACACCCTATCATCCTCACCTGTTTAACTTCCTGTCGGGCTTTCTCCTTGCCCTTGCCAGACGAATTCTTGGACCTCTTCAAGTCATGTTCATCCCCGCTCCCTTGTACGTGGGAATCATCCTGGTGGTGTCTCCTCTTGCCAGCCATACGTGGGTGCATAAAAATACTTGGTGGTAATGTGAGTCAGAAGTCACTCGAAAGAGTATCTTAGGGTTGCAAAGATGGTTTGGAATGATAAGCTACTGCAGAACAATGAATAGCTACGGTAGAACTCATTTATGTATTCTGATACATGAAGCTAGCTTCAGCAGTGGGATGGCTGGTGCGAATGGGAAACTTGTCAAAAACCGACAAGTCAGCAAAGGCTTACCGAGTGCGCTCCGACATCATTCTACTCGTAATCGTGGCACGTTTGTCGAAGCGTGCTACTTTCGTGCAGCGCGGTATCTGCGCGCGCGGTTGACGTGAAGGGCTTGTAAACACGTCTGAGCTAGTACGAAGGCAGGCTCCCTAAAGGAAGGAGAAACCATTGCTTTGGGTGACAAAGCTCGTAGAATGGGAATAACGTGCTAGACCCCATCAGTCGTGGTGTTAGATCCGTGGGGGTTGTGCTCTTCAGGACGTATTCGAGATATTAGTACGTTCTCTTCTTTCCATGTTATGTCCAAGAAACAAACCCTCTGTACTAAGATTTTGTATGACTCTTATCAACAGAATATGACATCTTCAAAACATGGAACAATAAAGGAACGGGTCTTCTATCATCCATACGTATCAGGACTTGTCCTTTCCAATCCATATACCTGGCTAGCAATTACAGAAACATCCAAAACCGTTTAGGACGTCGCTGCTGCATCATGCGGTTACTAGCTGGCTGTATGTGGCACAGCGATGCTAGCACAGCATACGGGCAGCTATTTCAGTTGTTGCAGATAATAAAACAAAAACGGATGTTTGCTCGGTTAAATGGATGTGCCAAACAAAGAACTTCGCTTCTGTTGTGACACAGGCTCGCGAGCTAGGCCAGCCTGGAACTTCCTTGCCACCACCATTACGTAAGAACCTTCTGTACAGCAAAACGTGGCAGGTCTAGACTGACGCAGTTGGTGCGGACCTGGCTGACTCAGCCAGCTCTGAAAACGGCACACGTCGTCGCTGGCATGTTTAGTTACCCGACGATAGCTGCCCTCGCGAGGCGTGAAATGGGTCAGCAAAGAATCACACTCCACTGAATTCACGACCTGTGCGTCTGCAAAACTCATCCCCTCTCAAAAAGAGTGAGCTATTTCGTGAGCGTTAAAATCGTAAAAGTCAGGAAAGATACGTGCGGGGAGAGGAAACAAAAACGCACACTGTTTAATATCTTTTGTCTGGGGGCGAACATGAACTTTCAACGTTTGGTACAATTCTGCCGATAAAGCGCATAATCCAGTAAGTGCAGGTTGGTGATAAGTGCACAGTGTGGCACGATTTTCACCGCACTTCCAACACGGCAGCAAAAACAGAAGTGAGGTCCCGAAATTTGTGGCACAGAGGTGCCAGCGCATGTAAATTGAAGCCAGAATTTAATGCGCGTGCACAGTTAACTGAATTTCACGGGCAAAGATAGCTGGGTCGTTTTGGCTGCTAGCACAACGTAGCAACAAAACGCGACAGTGCGGCAAAAGAGAGCATAAATGCGCAGTAGTGTTTGCTTCGATCCTTCGACCTGTGGTAAAATATGACAGCATTTCGTGACAGCTCAGCACAGATGCCACACACTGACGCAGACTCACTTCATGACCGATGGTCGAAGAAAGTTGGGCTTTAGGGGACAGTCCTGATTGTTACAAAATGACATGTCCAATGATGGATGTGTTATGCATAATTGTAAGGAAAATTCCTTTTCCTTACTTCGCATCCCTGCTCAACGCGTACATCACTGTAGCACCACAGTCAGCACCGTTACCACTTGCAACCACCGCATCGACAATCCGCCCGCCACCTTCGCACATCGCACCCCGACCTCACGGCTGAGCGAGTAACCCGCGCTCCAGGCCTCCGCTTCGACACTTTTTCCCAAACCTCAGTCCCAGGCCCGTCGCGCGACAACCACAGTCCATTACCGTTACCACTGTAGTTTCGCTATATATTCTTCGCTCATGCCTTCGCTCATTGGACTCTTGCTTCGATAGTGCAACCATCGTTCGTTCACTCAATTGCACTCGTAACAAGAATACAGTTCTGGATCACTCATACAAGATGTGGGAGCCTCAGATTTGGCTGATCATGTGGGTTTTCTTTTTATGTTATATTTTGAACTAGCAAATAATTTTATGGTCAAATTGTGTTACTCCAGCAGTCAGAATGCCCAAACACTGCTCTTAGGTTGGATGATGGCTTGAGATGCATTCGCCTCACAATGTCATCAATGGCCCATAACCACTATGATTATGCTCCAAGTCTTTCCACAGAAGTTAGATATGTATCTCATGCCTTGCTATATGTTACGAATAGTATTACTTGAATATTATTGTGCACTCCTCACCGCAGCAAAGAGAAGCACGTAGTATCGCGAATGAACGCGAAGCGTCAGACGGTTGGAATCGACTCAAAGCGTCAGACAGTTGGGACGCATCTGGACCGTCGGAGCAGACAGCATCAGGCAGCTGCAGGCAAGATGGTTTCGGCGGGAACAGTTTCGTAACTGTTCGCGCCGCACGGTTGGGAATGTATTTGAATAAGGGAATGTACTCCTTAGAGTATATGGCTAGCTATGTGGTTTTATCTCCCCTGTACTCATATTTATATTTGTTGTATTTGCATGTTTTAAATATCTCAAAGCATTTTACATTCACTCCGCAATTGAGGTAAAGGGCCCACCAACATCACTTCTCTGCTTGCAAACCTTCCTGAGTAGATCCTAGACCACGATCAACTTCTGATTGCAGCACTATGCATGCAGCAATTCTACTTACAGCAACGTTGACGGCTTACGCACTTTCAGTGAATTCACCAACCTCCTCTGCTTCGCATGCTTTGATTTTTGGATGGGGCGCTCCTTGCACTAGTTCTAGAACCCTCACAAGTTTCCAGGTCTTTCTAATAAGGTTAGATATGTCAGAACATTATAGCTTATATATATTTGTGTAGGCTATAGTGGGGTATCCCATAGGGGGTACAACCCAATCAGGGTTTCCTATATGTACTCACTTCATTCATAGTTGATTCATTCTCGTTCTATTCTTCTCATGGTATCGAGCAGGTTCCCCTGTGGGAACCGTGCTTAGGGCCCACCACTTCGAACTTTTTTTTCTGCCCGGAGCGCGCTCCGGGCTCTCTCTCTCACTCTGTCGACCTACCCTACGGCCCCTAGACGCCCGCGCGCCGCCCTTAGACGCCCGCGCGCCGCCCGTCCCGGCCCTTAGACGCTCGCGCGCCGCCCTTAGCCGCCCGCGCGCCGCCAGTCTCGGCCCCTAGACGCCCGCGCGCCGCCCGTCCAGGCCCCACGCCGCTCGCGCGCCGCCCTTAGCCGCCCGCGCGCCGCCCGTCAGGCACCGAGCCGCCGTCGCGCCACCCTTAGGCGCTTGTGCGGCTCCCGTCCCGGCCCGTCGGCGCCGTGCGCCGCCCGACCCGGCCCCACGCCACCCGTGCGCCGCCCGTCAGGCCCCACGCCGCCGTCGCGCCGCCCGTTCTGGCCCGTCGACGCCGTGCGCCGCCCGTCCTGGCCCCAAGCCACCCGTGGCCACCCGTCCCGGCCGCGCACAGCCGTCCCGGCCCCTCGGCGCCCGTGCGCCGCCCGTCCTGGCCCCTCGCCACCGTCCCGGCCCCAAGCCGCCCGTGCGTCGCCCGTCCCGGCCCCGCTCCCAGCCGCCCGTGCGCCACCCGTCCCAGCCGTGCGCCACCGTCCCGGCCCCACACCGCCCGTGCGCCACCCGTCCCCGCCGCACACCGCCGTCCCGGCCCCACGCCGCCCGTACGCCGCTGTGACACCCAGCCGCCCGTGCCACCCGCGTCACCCAAGCCGCCCGAGTCGCCTGCGCCGCTGAGGAGCCGAGCCGCCCGAGCCGCCTGTGCCGCTGAGTGCTCGAGCCGCCCGAGCCACCTGAGCCGCCCGAACCGCCCGAGCCGCCCGAGCCGCCCGAGCAGCCTGCACCGCCCGAGCCGCCCGAGTCGCCTGAGGAGCCGAGCCGCAGGTCCCGCGGAGCTACTGTTGCTGTTGGGCCGGCCGAGCTGCAGTGTTGCCGTGTTGCTGAGCTGCTGAGCTGCCCGACCCGTCCTGTCTGGTGAGACCGTCGACTGCTGTCATGGCTACCCCTAGTGTCCTAGCTTTTGACGCTGAGGGTCGCGCCATTGACTTTGAGGTCTGGGTCGACGACCTGCAGCTGTTCTTACAGTGCGATAGAGCAGACGGTCTTTCTCTCTTTGACCTCACCTCTGGCGCCGTCCGTGCCCCTACTGCTGATGCTGACCCCACTGTTCGCTCCCAGTGGGCCACACGCGATGCTGCTGCACGTCTTGCTGTGCGTCGCCACCTGCCTACCGCTGAGCGCGCGCACTTTAGTCAGTACAAGAGTACTCAGACCTTGTACGACGCTGTAGTTGCGCGCTACTCCTCCCCTGCCACTGCTGCACTGAGCCGCCTCATGCTACCGTACCTCTTCCCTGACCTTGCTGCCTTTCCCACAGTCGCTGACCTCATTACGCACCTCCGTTGTAGTGACACTCGCTACCGCGCTGTGCTCCCTGCTGACTTCTGCGCCAAGAACCCCCCCCCCATGTACATCACTCTCTATTTCATAGTCACTCGTCTCCCTGACTCCCTCCGTGTAGTGAGGGACCACTTCCTCTCAGTGTGTCCCACCACACTCACCGTAGACCTCCTCGAAAAGTCCCTCCTAGCGGCAGAGAAGAGCATAGTCGTTGTAGGGGCCTCTCGTGGTGACCCTCGCACCCCCATCTTTGAGGGGTGTTCTCCTTCCCCCCTGTTGCCCTCTGTCGCCTCTGCCGCTGCGGCCGACCTCGTTGGTCTTGAGTCGGTCGGTGCGGCGTCCGCCCCTAGCGGGAGACGCCGCCCTGACAAGGGCAAGGGGGGCAAGGGCGCGGGTGGAGCTGGCGGGGGCGATGGAGGTGGAGGTGGCGGTGGCGGAGGGAGTGGGGGTGGCGGTGGAGGTGGTGGTGGGGGTGGAGGTGCTAGTGGCGGCGGTGGAGGCGGAGGCGGCGGTGGCGGCGGCGTTGCTGGCGGAGGCGGCGGTGGCGGTGGAGGCGGAGGCGGCGGAGGTGGAGGTGGTGGAGGTGGTCGGAGTGGCGCTTCGCAGCGGAGCAGCACTGGGGGTGGTCAGCGCCAGCAGCAGCAGCAGCAGCAGCGGTCTCGCGACGTCCCCACCCCTCAGCAGCTCCGTGAGTGGTACACGCAGCGTCAGCGTGGTGGGGGTTTTGTTCCCTGCACCTACGTCCTTCGCACCGGCGACCGCGCGGGTGAGCAGTGTGGGGGTGCCCACTCCGCCCAGCGCTGCTTTGGCCGCCTGACGGACGCTTGGCGCCAGCAGTTTCCGGAGGCCACTGAGATCCCCCGCTGGGGAGAGCTGTCTAGGGCTGGTGTAGCTATCTTTGATCTTGACTTTGATGCTATCCTTGCTGCCATGTATGCTGTGACTATTAGTGATGAGGGTGACTGTTACCGGTGTTTCCCGCCCGGCCCGGGCATTGGTACTGCTGCTCTAGGTGCCAGTGAGGCTACTGCTCTAGGTGCCAGTGCGTCTGTGCTCTCAGGTACTGGTGAGGCTGCGCTCTCAGGTACTAGTGAGTCTGCGCTCTCAGGTACTGCGTCGGCTTCGGCCTCCCACACCTTCACCCTTGACTCTGGGGCGTCTCGCTCCTTCTTTCGGGACCGCACCACACTCACGCCGCTTAGTCGGCCGGTTGCGGTGTCCCTGGCTGACCCCTCTGGGGGTCCTGTCCTGTCTCGCTTCTCCACAGTCCTCCCGTGTACAGCGGCTCCCTCTGGCACCCTGACTAGTCTCTACCTCCCCTCGTTCTCTACGAACCTGGTGAGTGGTGCTGACCTACAGGATGCGGGTTTCCACCAGTTCACTCCTGCTCGTCAGCGGGTGACGCACTGCACAGAGGCTAGCACAGGTCGCCACCTGGCTACGTTTACACGTCAGCCAGGGTCGAGCCTGTACACACTGACCACTGCTTCTCCTCCAGTTCTTGAGTCTGGTAGAGTCCCCGCGTCTGGTCAGGTGTTTGCTGCAGCGTCCAGGTCTGGTCCTGAGTCTGCTCCCTGTTCGTGTTGTCGCCTGTCTCACGAGACTCTCCTCTGGCACCACCGCCTTGGTCACCCCTCTCTGCTTCGGCTCAGAGGCATGGCCTCCCGTCTTCTTGTGTTTGGTCTCCCCCGGTCCCTCCCTCCCCTTCCTCAGGGCCCTGGCCCTGCCTGTGTACCCTGTGTCGAGGGGCGTCTGCGTGCTGACCCTCACTCCTCCCAGTTTCCTCCAACTGAGGCCCCTTTGCAGACGCTTCACATGGACGTGTGGGGCCCCGCCCACGTCCGTGGACTAGGTCACGAGCGCTACTTCCTGTTTGTGGTTGACGACTACTCGCGTTACACCACAGTCTTCCCCTTGCGCAGCAAGGGTGATGTCACTGAGGTTCTGATCGACTGGATCCGCGCAGCTCGTCTCCAGCTCAGGCAGAGCTTTGGCTCGGACTTTCCTATTCTGCGACTGCACTCGGACAGAGGCGGAGAGTTCTCCTCTGGCCTTCTGCGTGCCTACTGTCGTGCGCGAGGCATCCGTCAGACCTTCACGCTTCCGGACTCACAACAGCAAAATGGGATTGCAGAGCGCCGCATTGGCATGGTCATGGACGTCGCTCGTACGTCTATGATGCATGCGGCTGCCCCCCATTTTCTGTGGCCGTTTGCGGTCAGGTACGCGGCGCATCAGATCAACCTTCACCCCAGGGTCTCCACGCCGGAGACCTCCCCAGCCCTGCTGTGGACGGGGAAGGTTGGCGATGCGTCGGCGTTCCGGGTCTGGGGATCTCGAGCGTTTGTCCGCGACTTGTCTGCGGACAAGCTGTCCCCTCGCGCTGCTCCCTGCGTCTTCCTGGGGTTCCCCCCCGACGCCCCTGGGTGGCAGTTCTACCACCCCACCTCTCGCCATGTTCTGTCCTCCCAGGACGTCACGTTCGACGAGTCGGTACCCTACTACCGCCTCTTCCCCTACCGCACTCCGTCCCTCCCCCCACCCCCGCTCTTCTTGGTACCAGGTCCCCCCCCGGTAGACTCCCTTCCCCCTCAGGGTCCTGCCCCTTCAGGTGTGTCCCAGGTAGACGTGGTCGAGCCTGTCGAGGTCACTGGTGACTCTGGTGCTGCTGCGGGTGCTGAGACTGGGGGTACTGAGCCTGGTGTGGCTGGGCCTGGGGGTGCGGAGCCTGGGGGTGCGGAGCCTGGGGGTGCTGAGCCTGGGGGTGCTGAGCCTGGGGGTGCTGAGCCTGGGGGTGCTGAGCCTGGGGGTGCTGAGCCTGGGGGTGCTGAGCCTGGGGGTGCTGAGCCTAGGGGTGCTGAGCCTGGGGGTGCTGAGCCAGGGGGTGCTGAGCCTGGGGGTGCTGCGACTGGAGGTGCTACGCGTGGAGGTGCTTTGCCTGGGGGTGCTGAGCCTGGAGTTGCTTCGATTGGAGGTTCTCCGAGTGCTTTGTCTTGCCGAGAGCCACTCTCCCCACAGGAGCTGCGTGAGTGGTTTGCCCGGCGCTGGAGGCATGCTGCTGGTGCTGGCGGTTCTTTGGCTGCTGAGGGTGCTGCTGTCGCGGGTCCCGGAGGTGCTCGTACAGGGAGTACTGGAGCTGCTGGGCCTGCGGGTTAGACAGGAGCTGGTGCTGCTGAGGGTGTTGGCGCTGAGACTACCACTGGCGGTCCTGCTGGGGGTGCTTCTGGAGCTGCTTGAGGTGCTGCTGGAGCGGGTACTCCTGCTGGGGGTACTCGTGCTGTCCCTGCTGTGTCTGGCGTCGCCACACGACCTCGACTGTACTTCGTTCCACTTCTGCAGCAGGTTCTTGGTCTTCCACCTTCTACTGGTCCTCCTCCTCCCTTAGAGGGTCCACAGCCTGTCCCGTCACAGTCACAGCTACAGCCTGCCTCCCCCTTACCTGCTCCTTCTCCCTACGCTGGTCCTACTGGAGGTCTTACTGAGCGTCGTGAGCCTGCATCTCGTCCTGCGTCGCCTGTTCGTACTGCACGCGCTAGTGGTCGCAGTTCGCCTCAGCGTCCTCCTCCTGTCCCTGGCATGCACCGGATGTCACTGTGTTTGTCTACTGCTCCTCTGTGTGCCCCTTTACCTTCTCCTCTTGAGTCCTCTCTTCCTGCTCTTGCGGACCCGGAGTCGGACTCTCTTCGTGCTGCCAGTCCTACTGTCACGCGTTTCCTTGCTACTGTCGTCACTGACCCTTCTTTCGAGTCTTCTGCTGCGTCTGCCCTCGTTACTGAGCTCGTCGACTTTTCTGCTCGCTGTCGCCTAGACTACGCTGCTAGTCTTGTCGCTGAGTCTGAGTTTGTCTGTCCTCCGTCCGTCGGGGGTGAGTGTTCCCTTGGCACGGACGTCCTCGAGGATAGGCAGGAGCAGTTCCAGTGCCTGGCAGCCGCTTCACCGCATCTCTTGTCCGTACTGCTTACCCCTGAGGGAGACCCGGATGCACTTGACATCCCGACTCCGCGCTCTTACGCGGAGGCGATAGAGGGTCCCTACTCCTCTCAGTGGCAGGCAGCTATGGATGCAGAGATGGCTTCCTGGAAGTCCACAGGCACCTACGTTGATGCTGTTCCCCCTCCTAGGGCGAACATCGTCAGTGGCATGTGGATCTTCAGGGTGAAGCGGCCGCCGGGTTTTCCGCCTGTCTTCAAGGCGCGTTACGTGGCTCGTGGCTTCAGCCAGCGGCAGGGAGTTGACTACTTTCAGACCTTCTCCCCCACCCCGAAGATGACCACTCTTCGGGTTTTGCTGCACGTTGCTGCTCACCGTGACTACGAGCTGCACTCTCTCGACTTCAGCACTGCTTTCTTGCAGGGCAGCCTGAACGAGGAGATCTGGCTGCGCCGCCCACCTGGCTTCACTGGGTCTTTCCCTCCTGGAACCCAGTGGAGTCTCCGGTTTCCAGTCTACGGTCTCCGCTAGGCGCCACGTGAGTGGCACGACACACTGAGGACTACGCTCGCGGCACTTGGGTTTGCTCCTTCTACTGCCGACCCATCGCTGTTTCTGCGCACCGACACCTCTCTGCCGCCGTTCTACATCCTCGTGTACGTCGACGACTTGGTCTTTGCCACTGCTGACACTGCTGGACTCGCCTACGTGAAGTCCGAGCTGCAGAAGAGACACACGTGCACTGACCTGGGTGAACTGCGCAGCTACCTTGGCTTGCAGATCACCCGGGACAGAGCACGCCGCACCATTACCCAGACTCAGTCACACATGGTGCAGCAGGTCCTTCACCGCTTCGGCTTCACATACTCCTCGCCTCAGGCCACTCCTCTGCCTACCCGCCACTCGCTCTCAGCTCTGCCTTCGGATGAGTCCGTAGAGTCGAGTGCCCCGTATCCAGAGCTTGTTGGCTGCCTCATGTACCTGATGACCTGCACTCGACCTGACCTTGCATACCCTCTTAGCATTCTCGCACGCTATGTTGCTCCTGGGAGACACCGACCAGAGCACATGGCTGCAGCGAAGAGGTTGTTGCGCTACTTGTGCAGTACGTCGGGCATGGGGCTAGTGCTTGGAGGGCGGAGTCCAGTGGTCCTCACTGGGCACGCGGACGCTTCTTGGGCTGACGACCAGGCTACGCAGCGGTCGTCACAGGGTTACACCTTCAGTCTTGGTTCCGGTTCTGTTTCGTGGCGGGCTACCCGCTCGTCTTCTATTCTCGGCTCCAGTTGTGAGGCTGAGATCTACGCCGGGGCTATGGCTGCCCAGGAGCTTCGCTGGCTCACCTACCTGCTGACCGACCTTGGAGAGCCGCCTCGTTCTCCTCCAGTCCTGTACGTAGACAACAAGGCTATGCTGGCCTTGTGTCGAGAGCAGCGACCGGAGCACAGGACAAAGCACAATGCTCTCCGCTACTTTCTTGCGCGTGAGCTACAGCAGCGTGGACAATTGCGGCTTGCGTACGTGGCCTCTGAGGCCAACAGTGCTGATGTCTTCACCAAGGCACTTGCGCCTTGAGTTCATCAGCGCTTCTGCACTCAGCTGGGTCTTGTGCCTGTCTTGCCTCACTTGCTCACTTCTTGACCTTGCTTGTATTGTCACATACATATACTCTTGCTCTTGCTTGCTTAGCCTCTTGTATATATATATATATATGTGTGATCTTGCATGTGAAATGGCCTTTTTGGCCTTTGAACTTGTGCTCGGAATGTGTGGTGACTTTGTGATCCACCCTGAGCTTTGCTTTGCTTTGCTTGACTGGTCTTGTGACCCCTTGTTCTCCCCCACTTTGCCTATGGGGGTGTGTCAGAACATTATAGCTTATATATATTTGTGTAGGCTATAGTGGGGTATCCCATAGGGGGTACAACCCAATCAGGGTTTCCTATATGTACTCACTTCATTCATAGTCGATTCATTCTCGTTCTATTCTTCTCAAGATATGTATCTCATGCCTTGCTCTGTATGCAGAAGTTATACTTCTAGCGACGTTGCTTGCTTACGCATTTTTAGTGATTTCACCATACTCTACTGCTCCTCATGCTCTGATTTTTGGACGAGGCACTTCCTGCACTATTTCTAGATCCCTCACAAATTTCCAGGTCTTTCCAAAAAGGTTACATAGGTATTTCATGCCTTGCTCTGTATGCAGCAGCTCTACTTCCAGCGACGTTGCTTGCTTACGCACTTTTAGTGAATTCACCATCGTCTAATTCTCTGCATGCTCTGATTTTTGGATGAGGCACTTCTTCCACTAGTTCTAGACCCCTCACAAGTTTCCAGGTCTTTCCAACAAGATTAGATATGTATCTCATGCCTTGCTCTGTATGCAGCAGTTATACTTCTAGCGACGGTGCTTGCTTACGCATTTTTAGTGATTTCACCAACCTCTACTGCCCCGCATGCTCTGATTTTTGGATGAGGAACTCCCTGCACTATTTCTAGATCTCTCACAAGCTTCCAGGTATTTCCAAAAAGGTTAGATAGGTATTTCATGCCTTACTCTGTATGCAGCAGCTCTACTTCCAGCGACGTTGCCTGCGTACGCACTTTTAGTGAATTCACCAACGTAATTCTCTGCATGCTCTGATTTTTGGATGAGGCACTCCTTGCACTAGTTCTAGATCCCTCAAAAGTTTCCAGGTCTTTCCAACAAGGTTAGATAGGTATTTCATGCCTTACTCTGTATGCAGCAGCTCTACTTCCAGCGACGTTGCCTGCTTACGCACTTTTAGTGAATTCACCAACGTCTAATTCTCTGCATGCTCTGATTTTTGGATGAGGCACTCCCTGCACTATTTATAGATCCCTCACAAGTTTCCAGGTCTTTCAAAAAAGGTAAGATAGGTATATCATGCCTTACTCTGTATGCAGCAGCTCTACTTCCAGCGACGTTTTTTGCGTACGCACTTTTAGTGAATTCACCAACGTAATTCTCTGCATGCTCTGATTTTTGGATGAGGCACTCCTTGCACTAGTTCTAGATCCCTCACAAGTTTCCAGGTCTATCCAACAAGGTTAGATAGGTATTTCATGCCTTACTCTGTATGCAGCAGCTCTACTTCCAGCGACGTTGCCTGCTTACGCACTTTTACTGAATTCACCAACGTCTAATTCTCTGCATGCTCTAATTTTTGGATGAGGCACTCCTTACACTAGTTCTAGATCCCTCACAAGTTTCCAGGTCTTTCAAACAAGGTTAGATAGGTATTTCATGCCTTACTCTGTATGCAGCAGCTCTACTTCCAGCGACGTTGCCTGCTTACGCACTTTAGTGAATTCACCAACGTCTAATTCTCTGCATGCTCTGATTTTAGGATGAGGCACTCTCTGCACTATTTCTAGATCCCTCACAAGTTTCCAGGTCTTTCCAAAAAGGTTAGATAGGTATATCATGCCTTACTCTGTATGCAGCAGCTCTACTTCCAGCGACGCTTTTTGCGTACGCACTTTTAGTGAATTCACCAACGTAATTCTCTGCATGCTCTAATTTTTGGATGAGGCACTCCTTGCACTAGTTATAGATCCCTCACAAGTTTTCAGGTCTATCCAACAAGGTTAGATAGGTATTTCATGCCTTACTCTGTATGTAGCAGCTCTACTTCCAGCGACGTTGCCTGCTTACGCACTTTTACTGAATTCACCAACGTCTAATTCTCTGCATGCTCTGATTTTTGGATGAGGCACTCCTTGCACTAGTTCTAGACCCCTCACAAGTTTCCAGGTCTTTCCAGCAAGGTTAGATAGGTATTTCATGCCTGGCTCTGTATGCAACAGTTACATTTCCAGCGACGTTGCTGATTATGCACTTCTGGTGATTTCTCCAACCTCTACTACTCTGTATGCTCTGATTTTTGGGGAAGGCACGCCTTTCAATAATTCTAGATCCCTCCCATGTTTCCAACTCTTTCATTAAGGTTGGTTGAATAATGTGCCATGATAGGCTGGATGAACACGCTGTGCCGTTTGAACATTGGATGGCGTACAAATGTATCATGGTTTTGCGTTGTCATTTTGTGTTTAGCAAGCATGATGGTACGTGTATTGTTTGTGTGTAGATCAGACAGACGTAATCATCAAATTAGAATTGCGTAGTTGGTCTGCGAACCAAAGTTGATAGTTTAGTATCTACCTCAAGCAAATATAGTTTATTAGGTTCAGCTATATAGGGTACAGATTCGTGTGTCCGAGTTTTCCTAAGTTTGAATTTCCGACCCTACAAGGCACGCTACCACCCAACCATGAGAAACCCTAATGCGCTTTGCTGCGTTAGGCGTCGCCAATCTCTCTACGCCGCTGGCGTTTTTTTCCCGCCATTCCCTTTTAGAACTACTAGCTTCCACTGTAGGCGTGGCGCGACAATGGCAATCACTACAGTCACGTCAACCGAGTGTTTTCGCGTCCACAAGCTGCTACTCCATTCTCTGGTCATTTCGTGTTTAGTAGGCATACTGATGCCATTATGCGGGCGTCTTATATCTCGTACCAATCGCCACGGGTCCGAACATAGTATGCTATTGATTAGATGGATTGGGCGGAGACCTGTTTCTGCAGCGTATGCGGCCTATGCTGCCCAAATGCGCAAGTGCTGGGCGGGCATCTAGGCGGAAACTCGCCATGCGCTCCATGGCGAGGACGGCGATTACGGCGAGGAGCACCAGACACCTCTGCACACGGAGGTGTTGGGGTCGTGTATGCCGTCCCTGCTCCTACCTACAGGCGCTGCGTTAGACGTAGGGTGGACGCTGCAGATGATAGCACCTCACAACGCCGGCAATCACACATTCTACAAGCTAATCGCGATGCTGAGATGGCGTCTCCAGTGTCTGCTAGAGACGGCGAGACGGGCGCTCGTGAGGATATGCCCTCCACCTGTACATCCTCCGATCCCGTCGAGGAGGGACCGTCGGTAATCCCCCCTGCACCGCCACCAGATTGCGGGGCTGACACATCTGCATCATCATCTACAAGTGTGAAGATCACCCCAGCGCTTCTAAAGTTGCTGCAGCTCGTGGACGGCGCGAATGGGGGTGACGGACTGTCGAAGATGAATACAAACCGACTGCTGCAGCTTCTATTGCATCCCGAATTAGCAAAGAACCTCGTCGACGCCAACATTTCAAACTCGCGCGATCTTGAAAGGCTCCATCTCCAGTACTTGGCAAGCACCGGGCACGGCTACATGACAACCACCATTGTGGTCGAGGGTTGGCCTGATCAGGTCATGCTGCACCGAAATCCACTTCACGTAAGTGATGTCATGTCTCCCTTCCTTGCTCTCTCCCCTGCTGCGTTGTCTCCCTTCCCTCCTCTCTCCCCTGCTGCCATGTCTCCCTTCCATGCTCTCTCCCTTGCTGCCATGTATCCCTTCCCTGCTCTCTCCCCTGCTGCCATGTCTCCCTTCCCTGCTCTCTCCCTTGCTGCGTTGTCTCCCTTCCCTGCTCTCTCCCCTGCTGCCATGTCTCCCTTCCATGCTCTCTCCCCTGCTGCGTTGTCTCCCTTCCCTGCTCTCTCCCCTGCTGCCATGTCTCCCTTCCCTGCTCTCTCCCCTGCTGCCATGTCTCCCTTCCCTGCTCTCTCCCCTGCTGCCATGTCTCCCTTCCATGCTCTCTCCCCTGCTGCCATGTCTCCCTTCCCTGCTCTCTCCCCTGCTGCCATGTCTCCCTTCCATGCTCTCTCCCCTGCTGCCATGTCTCCCTTCCCTGCTCTCTCCCCTGCAGCCATGTCTCCCTTCCCTGCTCTCTCCCCTGCTGCCATGTCTCCCTTCCATGCTCTCTCCCCTGCTGCCATGTCTCCCTTCCCTGCTCTCTACCCTGCTGCCATGTCTCCCTTCCCTGCTCTCTCCCCTGCAGCCATGTCTCCCTTCCCTGCTCTCTCCCCTGCTGCCATGTCTCCCTTCCCTGCTCTCTCCCCTGCTGCCATGTCTCCCTTCCCTGCTCTCTCCCCTGCTGCCATGTCTCCCTTCCATGCTCTCTCCCCTGCTGCCATGTCTCCCTTCCCTTCTCTCTCCCCTGCTGCCATGTCTCCCTTCCCTGCTCTCTCCCCTGCTGCCATGTCTCCCTTCCCTGCTCTCTCCCCTGCAGCCATGTCTCACTTCCCTGCTCTCTCCCCTGCTGCCATGTCTCCCTTCCCTGCTCTCTCCCCTGCTGCCATGTCTCCCTTCCATGCTCTCTCCCCTGCTGCCATGTCTCCCTTCCCTGCTCTCTCCCCTGCTGCCATGTCTCCCTTCCCTGCTCTCTCCCCTGCTGCCATGTCTCCCTTCCATGCTCTCTCCCCTGCTGCCATGTCTCCCTTCCCTTCTCTCTCCCCTGCTGCCATGTCTCCCTTCCCTGCTCTCTCCCCTGCAGCCATGTCTCCCTTCCCTGCTCTCTCCCCTGCTGCCATGTCTCCCTTCCCTGCTCTCTCCCCTGCTGCCATGTCTCCCTTCCCTGCTCTCTCCCCTGCTGCCATGTCTCCCTTCCATGCTCTCTCCCCTGCTGCCATGTCTCCCTTCCCTTCTCTCTCCCCTGCTGCCATGTCTCCCTTCCCTGCTCTCTCCCCTGCTGCCATGTCTCCCTTCCATGCTCTCTCCCCTGCTGCCATGTCTCCCTTCCCTTCTCTCTCCCCTGCTGCCATGTCTCCCTTCCCTGCTCTCTCCCCTGCTGCCATGTCTCCCTTCCCTTCTCTCTACCCTGCTGCCATGTCTCCCTTCCCTGCTCTCTCCCCTGCTGCCATGTCTCCCTTCCATGCTCTCTCCCCTGCTGCCATGTCTCCCTTCCCTTCTCTCTCCCCTGCTGCCATGTCTCCCTTCCCTGCTCTCTCCCCTGCTGCCATGTCTCCCTTCCCTGCTCTCTCCCCTGCAGCCATGTCTCCCTTCCCTGCTCTCTCCCGTGCTGCCATGTCTCCCTTCCCTGCTCTCTCCCCTGCTGCCATGTCTCCCTTCCATGCTCTCTCCCCTGCTGCCATGTCTCCCTTCCCTTCTCTCTCCCCTGCTGCCATGTCTCCCTTCCCTGCTCTCTCCCCTGCTGCCATGTCTCCCTTCCATGCTCTCTCCCCTGCTGCCATGTCTCCCTTCCCTTCTCTCTCCCCTGCTGCCATGTCTCCCTTCCCTGCTCTCTCCCCTGCAGCCATGTCTCCCTTCCCTGCTCTCTCCCCTGCTGCCATGTCTCCCTTCCCTGCTCTCTACCCTGCTGCCATGTCTCCCTTCCCTGCTCTCTACCCTGCTGCCATGTCTCCCTTCCATGCTCTCTCCCCTGCTGCCATGTCTCCCTTCCCTTCTCTCTCCCCTGCTGCCATGTCTCCCTTCCCTGCTCTCTCCCCTGCTGCCATGTCTCCCTTCCATGCTCTCTCCCCTGCTGCCATGTCTCCCTTCCCTTCTCTCTCCCCTGCTGCCATGTCTCCCTTCCCTGCTCTCTCCCCTGCTGCCATGTCTCCCTTCCCTGCTCTCTCCCCTGCAGCCATGTCTCCCTTCCCTGCTCTCTCCCCTGCAGCCATGTCTCCCTTCCCTGCTCTCTCCCCTGCTGCCATGTCTCCCTTCCCTGCTCTCTCCACTGCAGCCATGTCTCCCTTCCTTGCTCTCTCCCCTGCTGCCATGTCTCCCTTCCCTGCTCTCTCCCCTGCTGCCATGTCTCCTTTCCCTGCTCTCTCCCCTGCTGCCATGTCTCCCTTCCCTGCTCTCTCCCCTGCTGCCATGTCTCCCTTCCCTGCTCTCTCCCCTGCAGCCATGTCTCCCTTCCCTGCTCTCTCCCCTGCTGCCATGTCTCCCTTCCCTGCTCACATCCCTCACTTCCCTTCTTGCATGCCTCAGTTCCCTGCTGACATGTCTCACTTCCCCTGCTGACATGCCTCAGTTCCCTGCTGACATGTCTCACTTCCCCTGCTGAGATGCCTCAGTTCCCTGCTGACATGTCTCACTTCCCCTGCTGACATGCCTCGGTTCCGTGCTGACATGTCTCACTTCCCCTGCTGACATGCCTCAGTTCCCTGCTGACATGTCTCACTACTCTTCTCGCATGTCTCACTCTCCCGCGGACATGTCTCACATGCGTTTTTTTCAGGCTCTGGAAGACATGTGTACTGCCAAACAGAACTCCAGCGGCTTTCGTTTCAGGCCACGGAAGGAGGTCGATTCGGATAGTCGACAGCGTGCCTACACCACAGCAGAGACTGGGACATGGTGGCATGATGCTCAGGTACGTTGTCCCATGTTGTGTTTAGTCTCAGAGTACATTTGAGCTTTAGATGTGCCATCCAGTTTCTTGGCTTCAAGTGCAAGGTTACTTTCTCCTCCCCTATGTGAATCCGGGAAATTCTCGGCTGAAACCCAACTATGCTTTTTACCTGAATTTTGCACCCAGGAATTGGTAGGACCTGATGCTGTGATAGCCGCTCTCATTTTCTACAGCGACGTCACGCACCTCAGAAGTAATGGCAAAAAGCAGGCCCATCGAGTTATGATGACACTTGGCAACATCCCTTTTCCTAAGCGTTGGGGTCCAGCAGGGCATTCATTGCTAGCAATGCTCCCTATACCTCCCAAAGACATGCCAAATGACCTGAAGGTTGAGATTTTCAACACCTGCGTGGCCAAGTTGATGGAAACTCTGGTTCAACTGAAAGAGAGGTAAGATTAGATGTTTGTACAGACATAAGTGTGTACTTACTTGCATTCTGATTGTAGGTTTCTACCCCCTGGACATGATGCGCTTGTAACTCGGTCCAACAGCCGTATTGTTGTGTGACATATGCAGGGGTGTACTACTGAAGGATGCGAATGGTGTCGAGCACAAGGTGATACCGCTGCTGCTCGGGTGGGCAGCTGACTACCCAGAATCGGGCAAATTGACATGCACACTCTCCGGCAAGCGCTGCATGAAGCCCTGCAGCATTTGCTACGTGGATAGGGTAATGTGATCTCTGGTAATTCAGAGAGTTTGTGTTCCGGCACAACACTCAGCTGCAGCATGAGCAGCCACTAAACCTTAGCAGGATCAAATCCTCACGCCCATCCCCCTTTCCCTCCGCCGCATCTCCCAATGCCCCCTCAGGTGTGGAGCAAGGGGTAAACGTGTTTCCTTGCAAAGGGCCAGTGCTGCACATGCTGACCCCAGCCCTTAGCAGCTTAAAATCCTCATCCCCACTCCCCTTCCTACCTCCTCCCTATCTCCCTTTGCCCCCCAGGTGTGGAGCAAGGGGTAGACGGTATCCCTGTCAAGGCGCTACTTTTCTGCACATGCTGCCACTAGCCATCAGCAGCATCAAATACTCATCCCCACTTACCTGCATACCTCGTCCCTTTCTCCATATCTTGCTCCGGTGTGGAGCAATGGGAAAGCAGGGTCCCTTTCATAGCGCCAGTGGGGCAGGTGCTGCCAACAGCCATTTGCAGCATGAAATCCTCATCCCCACTCCCCTTCCTACCTCCTCCCAATCTCCCACTGACCCTTAGATGTTGCAGCAGATGTTAAATGGGTTCCCTTTAACATCGCCTCCTATTCTAACTATGGCATGTCTTTGTCTACCCCTTTGTACCTTGGCCACCGATCCTCTCTATACCTGTTAGTGGCCCAATTTTAGTTGCTATGTTTTTCTTATTGCGGCAGGACAACCTCTCATCAGTCAACATGGAACATATTGTACGCACTCCAGAACAGCAACAATGGGTGTTGTCTCAGGCAGAGGGGGAAACATTTGATGATGACAGCACTCTATCGAAAAACTCAACGTTTGCCGTTGAGGTGAGCTCTTGCATGCGTGTTCATGGATGTGCTAGTTGGGGTGAGGTGCAAAGATCCAGGTGAATCATAGTCTGACTTTAGTTTATGGACATCATTAGTATTTTGTATGACGCTAATTTTGGGGATTTGTGATTTCTGAACTGACTTTGTAACTTGTGTTGCCCATCTAATGTTGTATGTGTATCCCATACCTTACTTTTATACTCCTCCCCATTGTTTGGCAGTGCGCACTGTGGCAATGGGCTATAAATGGTCATCCATGGGCGAGCCCCTATCTAGCAGTTATGCCAGATATCATGCATATGGCGGATTTGGGGATACTGGACCACATTATCAAGTGCATTCGCACGGCATTGCCAAGGGCGGTGAAGAAGCTTGATAAGTACGTCCCTAATCTGCTGGTTAGGTGATGTTGCCATGGCTGCATGCATCGACCTGCCAGCACTAACTCAGTCTAGAAATTTGGGCGGACTTGTTTCGATACTCTCATTATGTTTCCTTTAACAACCACTCTAGCCACCCCCCCTGAACAGGAGGCTGAAAATTGTTCAAGAAGCCACCCGTATCAACTCGATGCGGTTCCCGGAGAAGGAATACTTTGAAAGCAATGCTACGGTCCCAGCATTCCAACACAGGGCAGTCATGCAGGTAAGGATGAGGGCCAGCCATGTTTTGGAACTTTGATTTAGTGAGTGATTTCATGCCTCTTTCACACCACGGTCACACACAGACTTATTTACCTTCCACCGTTCCCCTCCCAACCCCCACCGTAAGTCTGAAATTTCGCCCACAAAGTTGTATCTTTTTGTGGTCCTGTACGCTTGTTATCCACAGCCATGATTTTGACTGGATTATCTTGCACCCATGTCCCATCCACACGTCATCCCACCCTCCTGCCATTTCTCTCTTACAACCCTACATGATGCCGCGGCACGCTTATTGTCACCCACAAAGCCTGCCTGACATTTCTACCACGTGTGTCACATCCCCACAACACCCCACAGCAGTCCTTTTCTCCATTCCCATGGCCAATATGCTTGGGCAGACCCATGAGCCCTCATGTCACATCCCCATGATTGCAGGTTTTAATATTCATAGTGGCAGATATTTTGGATGCACCACAACTCGAGGCGATACGCGCGTACCTTGACTGGTATAGCTGCTGTAGCAGCCACATTCATACCGAGGCCAGCCTACGAGAGCTACAGCGGAAAGCAGGCAGGTATGCTAATGCGCCCGCAAAGACCACTTGCACAAGGGTGACCTAGGCTCAATGTGGGGCCGTTGGAGTGCCCAGTTCTGTCATTGGCGTAATGGCATGCCTGTTTTTCCAAATTCCCCTTTTTGACACAGGCTCGTGAAGCTATTGGTGAAAGCATTTCCTGACCAAAAATCAGAGTGGAACTTGATCAAAATGCACCTGATGACGCATTTCGTTCCTGCCATTCGAAGGGCAGGTTGTGTGCAAGAGTATAGCACGAACCTATTTGAGCACCTGCACAGCGTTCTCTTGAAACAAATATACCGCCGTACGAACAAAAGAGACGCCGACAAACAGATAATGAAGCGTCACAAGCAACGACTCGACTTGTGGGAAGACGAGGAGTCGGACCATGGCCGAGAAACCGCTATGGCTACGGTATGGACCCGAGTGTAACTCGTGCACTAGCATTTGTAATGGTGCGATTTTCAGCACTTATTGTGTCTTATGTATAGGCCATTGAAGAAGGAATCCGTGTGATGACTAAGGAGTCACACTTCTTCCCGGTAGAACCAACCGGGGCCACCGATTCTACGAACGATTTCGTGAAGGGGTGGAGCGAGCAGCACCCCGAGGCACATGCCGCATTCAAAGGGGCACTAACACGTGCTGGCCTGACGCCAAGCAAGGTTCGGGTAAGGAGCTCATGCGTCATACTCACTGGATCACCCCATGCATGCTTATTATGTTCTTTATGTCAATTAATATGGCATCCAAATCCTTCAATTCCACCCATTGCATCGCATGCAATGTGTTTTCATCGCAATGGAGAGATACTATTACACACAGTTGGGTCCTCATTTGTGCACTAATCCCGCCTTCCCTCATCCATCCTCCCTCTCCTCCCTCCCAATTGATCCACTCTACTTCACTCCCCTCCTCCCTCCGTCACTGCCACACTCTCCCCTATCTCCCTCTGCCCCTTAGGTGAAGAACATTGTGAGAACAAGCTGATTTAGCCCTGATGCGTCTGCTAACCAGCCCAAGAAGCATCAATCCTAATGCCCTTCCCCATTCCTCCATCGTTTCTTAATGCGTGTGCTCACCCTGGAACTTGATCATGGGCCGAGGCACCTTAGAACAAGACCCTAAACTCCTTACGGCCTACCAGTTTCCCCCTTCAGCCCTACCTCCCTCTGCCCTCCAGATGCGAAACATGGGGCAAAGGGCACTGGATTGAATCTACCTCTGCCTCACGAGCTCCCACCAGGCCACACGAGCATAATTTCCTCACACCCAGCCACCTTCCCCCTTCATCCCTACCTCCCTCTGCCCTCCAGATGCGAAACATGGGGCAAAGGGCACTGGATTGAATCAACCTCTGCCTCACGAGCTCCCACCAGGCCACACGAGCATAATCTCCTCACACCCATCTCCCTTCCCCCTTCCCCCTTCTCCCCATCTCCCTCTGCCACCCAGTTGTTGATAATGAGGCATGTTGTGTTTCCCCCTTTGTCCCCATCTCCCTCTGCCACCAGCCCGTTGCAGCACTATATCCTCACGCCCAAAACCCTGTCACTCCTCAACCCTACCACGCTCTGCCCATATGTGTTGATCATGAGGCAATCACTTTTTTTTCCAAAGCGCCACCGCTGCACAAACGGCACCCAGCCCTTGGCAACACTCACTCCTCACGCCCGTCCCAATTCCTCCTCTCCATCTCCCTCTGCCTCCCAGGTGTTGTTCATGAGGCGAACCGTTTTTTTTTTTCCAGTGCGCCCCTGCCGCACAGGCTGCCACCTGCCACCAGCAGCATCAAACCCTTCTCCCCTTACCCCTATATGCTTCCCCTCAGGTGTGGACCATGTGGGAGGCATAAGACACCAAGACCCCACAGCTGGCACTGGCGTTGGGTGGCTTCGGGGTGCTGCAGGAGCATGCCAATGGAAACCACATCAGGGAGTTTTTCTTCTGGAATGCTTTCATCTTGCAGGCGCATACAACAATGGCCATTCCACCAGCCGAGGGAGAGCACTTTTCACGTGTCGCTCATTTTGTGAGGGCCGCTCCCGACTCATACTCACGGCCATGGTTTTCGGATGTGGCGGTCAAAGGGACAGCACAAGATGGGAGCGATACTGAGTGATATGGAAAGCTCTTGCTCCTATTCCATGCATTGGTTGATGGTTGCAAGAAGGAGCTCGCATATGTTAAGTATTGGTCAAGAACGGGAGAGGATGCGAAAATTGGATGCACCCGACTTGGATGGACTCCCGGTCGAACGTTGTATTCTGTGATTGACATTGAATCAGTCTACAGGGAGGTGCACGTGATCAAGGCGTTCCATAGTGATACTGCTTATTTGCTTAATAAGTATCAATTGAGGTGATGAGTATCAGGTACAAACATGTGGCTTCTACACATGTCTTTTTTGTTTTGTCTATGTTTTTCTCCTCTTATTCCTCCAGTGAACTGATTAAAAAACAGGAAATGATGTGTTAACCGGGTATTCAAATATTTTGACATGTCTAAAACATAATGCAAGATTGATATCTTTGTAAGCTTTAAAACCTAAAGATGAGAAAAAGGAAAATATGATAGATACATTGGCAAGGATGTATTCATTAGAATGTATTTCTTCACATCTTCAAATGTGTTACGAGTGCAATTGAGTGAATGAACGAGAATTGCACTATCGAAGCAAGAGTACCATGAGCGAAGGCATGAGCGAAGAATATATAGCGAAACTACAGTGGTAACGATAATGGACTGTGGTTGTCGCGCGACGGGCCTGGGACTGAGGTTTGGGAAAGTGTCGAAGTGGAGGCCCGTAGCGCGGGTTACCATCCGAGCCGTGACGTTGGGATGCGATGTGCGAAAATGGCGGGCCGATTGTCGAGGCGAGGATCGCGAGTGGTAACGGTGCTGACTGTGGTGCTACAGTGATGTACGCGTTGAGCAGGGATGCGAAGTAAGGAATAGCGATTTTCCTTACACTACCCCCCCCCCCCTTCCTAAGGAGGTCCTCCCTACAAAAGTGCGTGGACGTCCCTGAAGTTTCAGCTGCGCAGATATTCGGTGAGAATAGGGTGGTTTTCGATTCTGTCCAGGGGAACCCAATTGTCTTCGGTGGGTGTACGGTCTTTCCAGCGGATCAGGAACTCGATCTTTCGGGCTCCTCGGGGGTCACGAAGTCTGTGGCTCAGGATTTTGTCGGGGACGATGATTGGTTCGGTTGGCGGTCGTGCCATGCTGGCTGGGCGATTGCGTGGGAGTTGGCTTGTGGATGGGACGTAGGGGCGAAGCAGGCTAACGTGGAACGAGGGGCTGACGTACCAGTCAGCAGGGAGGAGGAGGTGGGCGGTGATGGGTGTTATCATGTGGCTGATACGAAATGGCCCACAGTATCGGGGGCGGAGTTTGGGTGTGATGGGCAGTCGGAGATTCTGAGTGTCGAGTAAAACTAGGTCGTCGGGCTGGTAAGTGACAGGTCTGCGGTGGCGGTCGGCGTTGCGTTTAGCGATGATGTTCGATTTTTTTATTGCGTCTGCTGCCCTGGTCCGTGCTGCATGCAGAATTTCAGCGAACTGTTGCAAACCCTAAACCGGGTTGTCGGGATTTGGGGTCATGGGTACTGTTGGGTCTTGTCCATAATTCAGGTAAAACGGCGACTGTTGGGTCGTGGCGGATGGGGCGTTGTTGTATGCGAATTCGATGAGTGGCAGTTGTTGCTCCCAAGTGTTTGGATCGTCGCACGTGGCCCTGATGAGTTGCTCCATGGTTTGATTTGTCCGTTCTGTCTGTCCGTCGGTTTCGGGGTGATATGATGAACTAAACTGTAGTCGCGTGCCGAACTGCTGCCACAGGTTCCGCCAGAAGTTGCTGGTAAACTTCGTGTCTCTGTCGCTGATGATTGATGCTAGTATCCCATGCAGTCGAACGACGGTGGAGATGAAGAGGCGGGCTGTTTCTTCGGCCGTGATTGATTTTTTGCAGGCTGCGAAGTGTGCCATTTTCGTCAGTCGCTCGACGACGACCAGGATCGCGTCATTCCCACTCGCTTCAGCCGGTAACCCCGTGACGAAGTCCATCGTCACCTGCTGCCAAGCACGCTCTAGGGGTGGGATTGGTTGCAACTGTCCCGCCGGCCGCTTCCGGGTTGACTTCATGATCTGGCAAGTGGGACACGATGCCACGTGTCGTTGTACGTCGGTCAACATTTCGGGCCAATAATAATACCGCTGCAGCTGCTGCCGTGTTTTCTCTACTCCGAAATGCCCCGAGGTAACTCCGTCATGTGCCTCCTGTAACAGTAATTCCCGTAGCAGTGTGTACCCTGGTACCCAGATGCGTTTGGTCCCGGCTTTTACATAATAGACTCCCTTGGCTACTGCAAATTGCTGCGAATTTCCTCCTGTGAAGAATGGGTCCGTTTGGTATCTGTGGGTAAATAGTCCTGTCAGTAGCGGGCTGGTTTGGGCGATTAGTATCGCATGGATCTGGGCAGTGGGGCGGGTCAGTGCGTCGGCGATATTCGAGGCTCCTTTTTTATAGGTGACTGTGTAGTGGAAATTTGACTCGAGGAAGTCGAGCCACCGAATCTGTCGTGGGTTGAGGTGGGGCTGTGCGAAGAGGTACTGTAGGGATCGATGGTCTGTCCGTACTGTCACGTCTGCGCCGGTCAAGTAGCAGCGCCACACTTTGAACGCATGCACGATCGCGAGCATTTCGCGGTCGTGTATCGGGTAATTTTGTTCGGGCGGATGCAGTTTTCGTGATTCGTATGCGATGGGCTGTAGGTCGTTGCCGAAGTCCTGTAACAGTACGGCTCCAATGGCGATGTCGCTTGCGTCTGTAACAACTTCGAAGGGGCGATGTGGGTCAGCGATGCGCAGGACGGGTGGTGAACAGAGGACATTTTTCAGGGCAGAGAAGGCAGCATGCTCTTTCTCCCCCCACGTAAAAGCGACCCCCTTGCGTAGCAGATCGGTCAGCGGGGCGGTTAATCGTGCCATGTCGGGGACGAACCGACGAACGTAATTAACGAACCCTAAAAAACTCTGCAGCTCCGTGATGTTCGTCGGGGGACGCCATGCTTGGACCGTATCCAGCCTCTTGGGGTCGATTTCAACTCCAGCCTCCGAAATAACGTGCCCTAAAAATTCTAGCTTGTCCCGAAAAAACTCACACTAAGAGCCTTTGGTGAGTAGCCGATGCCCCTCTAAATTTTTAAACACTGCTTCGAGATCTACTAAGTGCTGCTGCTTGTCGCGACTGTAAACGAGGATGTCGTCGAGGTAAACTATCACGCATTTATCTAAGAGTGGCCTAAACGCCTCGTTCATGGTCATCTGAAATGTTGCGGGTGCGTTTGTCAGCCCGAAAGGCATCACCGTGTATTCGAACGACTCGTACCTAGTCCTAAATGCGGTCTTGGCGCAGTCCGACGGTTCGACCCGAATCTGATGGTAACCCCCCCGTAAGTCTATTTTCGAGAAGACCCGTGCTGTTCGCAGTTGGTCGATCAGTTCGTCGGCGCGGGGAATGGGGTACCGCGATTTGACTGTTACCCTGTTAAGCGCTCGGTAATCGATGCACACGCGAAACCCTCCGTCTTTTTTTCGGCGTGAACAAGATCGGTGCGGCGAATGGTGACGAGCTCGGTCGGATAAACTGCTTCTCTAACAAATAATCTAACTGCTTCCTCAGTTCGTCGAGGTCAGGCTGTGTCAGCCTGAACTGGCGCTGTACAGTTGGCTGTGCTCCCGGTTCTAATTCGATTCTATGGTCATGCGCCCGCTGAGGTGGCAGCCCTTGCGGTAGGTCGTCTGGAAAAATCCGCAGGTACCGTTTCAACAGTTCCTGAAGGTCGGGCGGTACTGCTGCCAACAGTTTCTGGAAATCGCTCGGGTGCTCCTCTTCTTCCACTAATGCTATATCCACTGCGTACACGTCAGCTCCAGCAGCGACAACCCGTTTCATCGTGATGGCGTTGACGTGGACCGTTGAAGACTCGGGCGATTGCCAGCGAGGTAGTTCGACCCAGTTACCACTACTTCGCACGGTGCAACTACCCGTCGTCCAGTCAATTCGCGGGTTATACTGTCGCAGCCAATCACGTCCCAATAAAATATCGTGCCCATCCAGTGTCGTTGCGAGCATTTCCTGTGTAAACCCGAAGTTTCCTCCGCAACGGACTTCTACTCGCTCCACCTTTTCCCGTATGGCCAGTGGCGTGCCGTCGACTAAGCGTGCGTCTACCTCAGGTAAGCAACGGTTAAGTGTTAACTGTAGTTTTCGTGCAGTTGCGGTATTAACTAAACTGTGACTCGCTCCTCCATCAATAAAAATCTTCACTGCTGCCCCCTGTATTTTCCCGTGGATCAGTACTGGGCAATCCGTCGCTGTACCCACCTTATTCATCCGAGCCCGATCGATGGCGTGAATCGGTACTGCCTCTGAGACTCCCTCCCCTGCTCTACTCCGCGGCGCCTCAGCTCCTCTGGGCATTCGCTCTTGCGATGGCCCGGCCCCTTGCAAGCAAAGCAGCGCCCCTTAAATGGTGCGGCAGCTACATTCGCTGCAACGGCGTGTACAGTGGCGTGCTCGGTCGGTCCCCGAGGGTGATGTCCGTAGTAGGACTCCGGTCTCGGTCGGCGTAGAATGTCAATTTTCTCGGCGAGCGCAAGAATCTCGTTGAAATTGGAGAGTCCGCGCAGCATGATTTCGTGCGAGATATCCGGCTTCAGCCCTCCGACGTAACGGTCCACCCACTCCGCTTCGTGCATATAGCCGACCTGCTCGCATAGTGCGAGAAAACCGCTCGTATAATCTTGAACCGACCCGAGTTGCCGCCAAGTGCGCAGTCTCTGACGCGCCGAAATGGAAGCCGCAATCGGCTCGAAGCGCGCCCTAAGCCCTGCGCACCACGCATCCCACGTGCTGTATTGGGCGGTCTCGCAGAACGAACTCCAGGTGACAGCTGGACCCGTGGGCCCTTCCTCGTGTGACGGTGGCTCGTAAGCGCGTGGCGACGTCACGATGACTCGCCACCAGTCCATGGCGGGGCCCCTTAGCAGCGAAACTGCATACCGAATCTTCGCGGCGTCCGACTCGACGTAGTTCGCGTCGAAGAAGACGTTCATCGTGAAGATCCACAATTGAACCGTCGGACCTCCACGTTGGCTTGGGTCGAAGCAGGGCGGACGTTGTGGCTTGAGCGGCATTGGTGCCATAATGGCCTGTTCGCCACTTGTCGCCGCGAATTCCACGTGCCGACGGGCTTCATGGGGCTCCCGCGGGCTTGGTGCGACCCTGCTTCCTCCCATGCCAGGCATCGGCTGGGCGACGCCATCACTGGCTGCGCCTGAGCGTTGTCCCATGCTGTCGTGTTGCGTTGGTGTGCCGGATGAAATGATGATCGGCTCGTCCGATTGTGCATATGCATTTGTTGGTGCGTGTGATGTTGCGGGAATGTTCACCGTGGATTGTTGACGGGCGGAGTCACGTTCCGCCGTGAGCGTCGCGATTTCGAGCGCCGAGTCTTCAAGTTGGCGCACGAGACAATCAAGCTGCTCCTGCGTCAATGTGGCTAGCGTGAAATCGGCCGTGGCGGGGGTGTCGGGAAAGCTCAGCGAGAGCCTCGGTCGTGGCCGTGCGTGCTTACGAGAGAGCACTACGAGTGGCGGTGCTGTATCGCTGAGAGACGTCTACCCCCCCCAAAAATTGGGATAGTGGGGAAGCAAAAATATGGGTGCGGTCCGAGAGGAGATCGTAGGCTCTGATAACCAAGTGTTACGAGTGCAAGTGAGTGAATGAACGAGAATTGCACTATCGAAGCAAGAGTACCATGAGCGAAGGCATGAGCAAAGAATATATAGCGAAACTACAATGGTAACGGTAATGGACTGTGGTTGTCGCGCGACGGGCCTGGAACTGAGGTTTGGGAAAGTGTCGAAGTGGAGGCCCGGAGCGCGGGTTACCAGCCGAGCCGTGAGGTTGGGATGCGATGTGCGAAAATGGCGGGCCGATTGTCGAGGCGAGGATCGCGAGTGGTAACGGTGCTGACTGTGGTGCTACAGTGATGTACGCGTTGAGCAGGGATGCGAAGTAAGGAAAAGCGATTTTCCTTACAAAATGTTGCAACTGTATACTGGTGCCTGAAATTGGACCATTTTTGGAGGTACTGTGAAATTCATAGGTAACAAAATGTTGCAACTGTATACCGAGTGCCTGAAATTGGACCATAGGTACTGTGAAAGTTGGACCAAATCTGGTTTCTTTATCGAACCTACGCTGGACAGATTTTCGGCGCCCGAACCGCGCCCTAAGCTGACGCGAAATGTGTTTTGGCGCGACTGGAGCAATCTCAGGCCAAGGCGGCTCGAATGTGGGTCGCGGGAGAAATTCTGGACAGGGATTGGACTCAACAGAAAATTCATCGCGAAACCAATTCCTCCAACCCCACAAAACTTCCCAACCCCCCGCAAAACGTAACGAGGCTTGTTTGTGATGTTGCCCCATTTCGACTTGAAACGGGCGCAGCTGGCGACTCCCGGGAAGGTGTACGACGGGGGCAGCTGGGTGATGCGGCGTGAGCGAGAATGCGGCGGTTAAGTGTGGGCCAAGTGGGCTCACTAGGAAGGGTAATGGGAATCATTGCACCGACCTAGCTGTCGTCTGATAGCCAGCATTCCCACACTTGAATCCTCCAATAGGAGGTGGCAACATAATAAATCGTATAAAGTACACTAGTTGCATGTGATGTACCCCTCGAATTTCGGCCTGTCACATGAGTGTGGAATGGGAGGCATTCACCGTGTGATACGAGGCACGTGAACGAACTAGCGGTGAAAACTGTCGCGTCTGCGATTTCGTTTCAAACCGGACAATAGGAGAAGAGAGTACGTGCACAGTACCAACAAGACGAAGCCGCTCGCTGCAGCTGCCAGCTCCATTGGTCCCCCGGATCGCACGTCCAAACCAGGTGGACGGGAGGGCAAGACATCGTTCACCTGGCAATCAACTGCTGCTAAATGACGTATATCGAGCACGACCAGTGAAACGTTGCTGGCAGGGAAGTAGCAGCCTTATAGTCTAGGAAAACGAGTATAGAGTGCTCTCTGGAGTTCTCTGGAAATTGCACTATGACTTCAACAAATTTCACACACAATTTTATTTGGTGCATTCACAAATCGAGTCGCACTACCAAGTCGCGACACTCTGAATTTCTTATTGGTAACTCTACCCCTTGAAATGAACCTTGCCGTGAAATTCAGAGATTGATTGCGGTGCGCGATTGGTTGGCGAGTTTGATTACGGGGCCGTAACTTCGTCGGCGTGGTTGACGAAGTCGGCGAGGCGTCGGAACTTGGGTGTTCTGCGTTTCGTAATTTTCGCGTGAGGGTTTGAGTTGGGCTGCGCGTCAGGACCTGGTCGCCCAGCTGCAGGTTGAGGCGCTTGACCAATCGGAGGTTTGGGTGAGGTGGCGGTTGACTTCCGCCCACCTGCACTGTACTTGGCAGCATTCGGCTGCCACACTGTTGCATTACTTCCCCCTCCAAGTGGCGCCGTCCACGGCGCCAAACCGTGGCTGGTCAAGTACCCATTCACAGCAGTTGTGGCACGGTCAAGTTGGCTCTCAGGTTCCCACGAGTCTTCACTAGTCGGCTGATCTTTCCAACGAACGAGGAACTCACGACCATGAGGTGTGTCACGGTGAGCAGTGATAGATGCAACCTCAAACAGGTCGGGGCTGCCTTCGAACATCGGTGGCAGTTGGCGTGTGGCTGGACGGTCGTGTGAAGGTGCACGGAAAGGGCGGAGACGCTGGACATGGAAGACGGGGTGAATCTTCATATAGCTGGGTACTTGGAGACAGTAGGTGACTGGTGAGAAGGCTCGGGTGATGGTGAACGGGCCGATGAAGCGAGGGGCGAGTTTTCTGGTTGTGCCTTTGCGTATGAGAGGTAGGTGTTCAGTGGAGAGAAGCACTTGATCACCAACGTTGAAGCGGATGTCTTTGCGGTGAGAGTTGGCATAGCGGGTCTGCTTTGCTTGTGCTTTAAGGATGGAGGTGTGAGCGGCATCAATGGCTGATTTGAGTGAAGTGAGGAACTCAAAGGCTGCTGGTGTGTGTGAGATGTGGGAGGGTGGGGTTGTGGGGAGGCGTGGGTGCTGTCCGGTTGCGAGGTAGAAGGGTGACTGACCGGTGGAAAGGTGGGGTGTGCTGTTGTATGCGAGTTCAATGGCGGTGAGGTGGAGATCCCAATCAGTTTGGCGAGCGGTAACTTGTGCACGAAGGGCATCTTCAAGCGTGCGGTTCATTCGTTCGGTTTGTCCGTCCGTTTCGGGGTGATACGCTGTAGAAAACTTTAGCCTTGTGCCATGAAGCTTAAAGAGGCTTTGCCAAAAGTTGCTCAAGAAGCGAGGGTCACGGTCTGAAATTATGGCGGATGGGAGACCGTGTAGGCGGACTATGTGATCGAAGAAAAGGCGCGCTGTTTCAGGTGCGGTGACGGTTGTGTGGGTAGGGATGAAGTGGCTCATTTTGGAGAGTCGGTCGACGACGACTAGGATAGCGTTGTAGCTGCGGGGTGTGCGGGGCAGATCCATGATCAAGTCCATGGTGACTTCATCCCGCACTTTGGTAGGTGGAGGGATGGGGTGAAGGAGTCCGTAGCGGTTGGTGGTGCGTGCTTTGAGTTGTTGGCAGGTGCGGCAGGTGCGTATGAAGTCACGCACATCAGCATGCATGCGTGGCCAATGGTAGTCGTTGGAGAGGCGTGCGTAGGTCTTCTCAACGCCAAAGTGGCTGCCGATAACGGTGTCGTGGTATTCGGAGAGTAGCAGTTGCCGTAAGGAGCGATCAGCAGGAACACAAATGGTCTTGGTGACTGTGTTGTACCAAAATGGGTCTTCAAATGAGTAGGTCGGGTCCTCGGGTGCTTGCTTGACAAAGAACAGGTCACGTTTGTAGGCGCGCTGAAATTTCGTGATGAAGGTATCATCCTAAGTGATGCTGCTGATTCCATGGAGCTGCAAGGGTGGGTTCGGAGTGTGAGGTGGAGGTGATGAGGTCGGGCTGGTTGGGGAGTGGTGGGGCTGGTTGGTGGTTGGTTGGGGCTGGTCGGTGGGTGGTGGGGCTGGTGGTGGTGGTCGGGACAAGATGTCGGCTGGGTTGAGTTTTCCGGGGCGGTAGATAATCTGAAGTGAGGGTACGAACTGCTCCAAAAACTCAGCCCATCGGGCTTGGCGGCGGCTGAGCACGGGCTGTGTTTTCAAGTGTTGAAGAGGGCGGTGATCGGTGTAGACGGTGACGGGTTGCAGCTCCACGTAGCAGCGCCATGTCTTGATTGCGTAGACAATGGCAAGGAGCTCTCGATCGTGTGTTGCGTGGTTGCGCTCTGCCGGTTGAAGCTTGCGTGACTCAAAAGCGAGTGGTTGCATCCCATGGCAGTGGTCTTGGCAAAGAATGGCACCAACAGCGACATCAGAAGCATCGGTCCATATGAAGTATGGGCATGAAGGGTCGGCGACGGTGAGGACTGGTGCAGAGGTGAGTGCTGATTTGATTGAGTTGAAAGCGGTCTGCTGTGGTAGTCCCCATTGAAAGGCAGCTCATTGACAGAAGAGATCGGTCAAAGGAGCGCAGATGTGAGAGAAGTTGAAAATGAATTTCCGGTAATACTTGGCGAGGCCGATGAAACTTTGCAGCTCCGCTACCGTGCATGGGGCTGGCCAATCAGCAAGGCACTGAACGCGGGGTCCATAGCGATGCCCTTGGAGCTGATGACATGGCCGAGAAAGCCGATGCTTGAACGGGCGAAGGTGCACTTGGAGAGCTTGGCGTAGAGGCGGTGATGGCGAAGCATGTCGAGGACGATGCGTAGGTGCTGAGCGTGTTCCTTGAGTGACTTGCTGAAAATGAGGATGTCATCGAGGAACACGATGACAAAGCGGTCGAGGAAGGGCCGAAAAATGTCGTTCATGAGTCCCATGAACGTGGCTGGTGCATTGGTGAGGCCGAACGGAAGTACTCGGAACTCGAAGTGGCCGTAGCAGGTGCGAAACGCCGTCTTGTTGACGTCGTCTTCGGCGAGGCGAATCTGATGGTAACCGGAGCGTAGGTCGAGCTTGCTGAAACCCGTTGCTTCCCCAAGCATGTCGAACAACTCCTCGACACGGGGCAGCGGGTACTTATTCTTGATAGTGATGGCGTTGAGGGCGCGGTAGTCGATGCAAAGGCGCAGGTCACCTTCCTTCTTGCGAGTGAAAAGCACGGGGGCAGCGTATGGTGAGGTGCTGGGGCAGATGAAACCCTTCTTAAGAAGGTCGTCGAGTTGTCGTCGTAGTTCCAAAATTTCAGTGGTGCTCATGCGATAGGTTGGGCGCACGGGCGGTGTAGAACATGGAATGAGGCGGATGCTATGGTCAATGGCACGCTCGGGTGGAAGTTCGGCGGGTAGATCATCGGGAAACACATCTGTATAACCGTTGAGCAGATTCTGTATGGTTGGGGGCAGAGAAGTAGCTGATGCTTCAGATTCGGGAGCCGTGAAGATGACTAGGAGATGATAAGGAGGAGGTGGTGAAGGAGGGGTGGGGGCTGGTGGGTTGATAACTTCAGGGGCGGGGCGGATGATGGGACGTCGTGGCTGCTGCTGGGTTGGGTGGGGTGGAGAAGAAGGAGGTGTGTTGATCACTTCGGGGGAGCCCGGTGGTGTTGGCTGCTGCGCGGGAGCTATACGAGGAGGAGGAAGAGGGGGGATATGGGAAGATGGAGATGGGGCAGGTTGGGGTGGATGGGTTGATGAAGCTGAACTGGTTGGGGATGACCATGGTCGGCGAAAGGAGTGGAATGGGAGGTCGTAGCTGCCGACGGTGACAGTTCAGTTGCGCCAATAAATCCGCGGTCCAAAATGGTGCAACCATGGCCGACCGATAACGCCTTCGTACCCCTCGAGGTGCAGTTGCTCGAACGTGACCGTCGCCTCTAGACTTCCAAACATCCAATGCACGGGGAGGAGGGTAGGTCCGCAGCGCTGCCGGGTACCATCTGCCATGATCACGTCCTGCAGGTTGCTGTTGGGATCTTCAGGGAGAGAAAGTTCAGCAGCAATTGAGGGAGAGAGAAAATTAGCGGAAGCGCCGGTATCGAGCAGAAAGTCAACGTAGCGATTCTTTATTTTTGCGAATAGAATGACGGCGGGGAATGGAGTGTTTGATGTGGTGTAGAGTTCAGAGGTGCCGATGAATAATGGGGTCGGGAGAAGCGGGGCATGTGACGCGCCAGAGGTCTGCCCCACTGCTACTGGCGCTGTCCGTTTCCCCGTCCTTCGTTTGGGCTGCGACGATTCGGGCAGTAACGCTTGATGTGCCCAATCTTCCCGCATTGGTAGCACATGACGTTTGAAGCATTTCGCGGCTGCCTCTCCATCATTCCCAGCTCCATGGGTGTAGGACCATTTGCACGAGCAGCTGGAGCGTGTTTCGTGTGACCCATCATGCCGTTGAAGCGTTGGAACGCAGCGAAGTTGATCGTGTCGAAGCGTTCCGCCACACGGATCATATCGTCCATCGACGTACATCCGCGAAGCTCCACTTCGGTGCGAATTTTTGGCTTCAGCCCGCGCTTGAACTTGTCAATCTGCTCGGAGGCAGGGATGTCGGGAATCTCCAGCACCAACTCCCGGAAGCGGTTGACGTATTCGGCTACGGAGCGGTGTTGGTGTAGTGCAGCGAGGTTGTCATGAGCGCGTTCAATTGCGTTGACAGGTTCGAAGTTCATGGTGAGCGATGCTGAAAAATCTTCCCAGGTTGAAATTGTAGCGTGGCAGCTCTGCCACCAAGTAGCAGCAGCACCTCGCAACATCATGCCGGCGTGGCGCGCCCATTCGGCTTGGTTCACGTGGCACAGGGAAAGGTACTCCTCCATTTGGAAGAGCCACCTACGCACAGGTAAGTCCCGTTTTCCAAGGACAAACAGCTCAGGTTCAGGTGCTTTCATACGTGCAGAGACCACAGCAGGTGCTCGCGCCGGCACGTGTGTGCGCAGGAGTCCACGTTCCTGGAGTTCGCCGAGGATCCGGTCACGCACCTCGCGTTCAATTTCTCGGCGCATATTGGCAACAAACTCGTTCCAGAGTTCCGGAGTCATATCCAACGGCCCAGCCATAGGGTCTAGAATATGGCAGGAGCGTGCGAAGTGACTAACCAGGCTCTGATACCAGTGAAACGTTGCTGGCAGGGAAGTAGCAGCCTTATAGTCTAGGAAAACGAGTATAGAGTGCTCTCTGGAGTTCTCTGGAAATTGCACTATGACTTCAACAAATTTCACACACAATTTTATTTGCTGCATTCACAAATCGAGTCGCACTACCAAGTCGCGACACTCTGAATTTCTTATTGGTAACTCTACCCCTTGAAATGAACCTTGCCGTGAAATTCAGAGATTGATTGCGATGCGCGATTGGTCGGCGAGTTTGATTATGGGGCTGTAACTTCGTCGACGTGGTTGACGAAGTCGGCGAGGCGTCGGAACTTGGGTGTTCTGCGTTTCGTAATCTTCGCGCGAGGGTTTGAGTTGGGCTGCGCGTCAGGACCTGGTCGCCCAGCTGCAGGTTGAGGCGCTTGACCAATCGGAGGTTTGGGTGAGGTGGCGGTTGACTTCCGCCCACCTGCACTGTACTTGGCAGCATTCGGCTGCCACACTGTTACAACCGGGAATAAACTACTATCTTGAAGATTGTGGCGTGCTTTAGCAGTAGGGCAGGGACTTGGCAAGTGCTGCTGTAGACTGTGCGGTCAGTTGCCCGTCAGCAGCAGCCAAGCGAGTGTGCCTTCCCAAACTTCGAAAGGTCTCCTTTCCACCTAGCTGCGTGTGGGTCTGCACCAGGGCTCATTTTTTGTTTTGACCAACCCTTATGATCAGTCTAGAACCTGTTCAAAAACCTGATTTTCAGGGTTAACTGTTATGGAAAACCTGATGCGTCAGGGTTTTTGCATGTATTAAAACGACCACCTTGAGGCATCAGTGTACCAATTCGCAAAACCCTTTTTCAGTTGTTATTAACACAGCACACAATAACAAGCTTAAATATCATCATCAAACATGCCACATAATAACTCGCTACGTTGGCGATGCCTCGAATGAAACTGTATCTCTGGCCAATTTGGCCCACCTCATTCCAGGCATGTAAAGTCCTGCCGAAATCTACATTTTCGACAGTTGGCAAAGGGAAAATCCAGGTTTCGGGGTCGGGTGGTTAGGTGACCGGGGGGGGGGGGGTTCGCTGGTACGCACTTCAGGGTAAACCTCGATAAGCGAAACGGCAACCCTGAGGCGACAGTGTTCCTTAATCTTAAAACCCGGCACATCAGGGTAAATCAAGGTTCCGAAAAAAATACCCAGCATCAGCAATGTTACTACCAAAAATCACCCTTCTAGTCAAGGCATCAGGGTGATTTACACTAATAACGTGGGCCCTGGTCTGCGCGTGTCTGATGGGAAAAATAAATCATTTTAAAGCCCGAGTCCCAAATTGAAAGCCGCGCGAGTCAAGTTTTTAAACATGAAAAAAGTGCAGCTGCAATTTGGGGCTTTCGGGCTCCCACCAGGGGAAAGGGGAGGTTTGGCTGTGTGCTGCGAAAAAAAAAACGAATTTCACGAAATTGATCCTCTCGCCATAGCCCAAAAACTGAACCACCCCCTCCTCATCCTTTTAAAACTTGTGCAATTTGGGCCAATGGCTTTAATACAGTACCCCATCCCGTGGACTGTATAGTTGTGCTAAATTCGCATGTGTGGTGCTCGTTCTTGCAGTGAACAAGAAATGTTGTACCCCATACAAACTATCCAGATTCTTCCTCCCATAAATACTCCATATAAGAATACCAGCCAACAAGGTGTACAACAGTTCCATTACAGAACTCAGTACAACAAGCTACCGTATGTAGAGCACAAATATATTTTCCACTGTCATTCACTATACTAATCCGAGTTGACTGACCTGACCATATGGCTGAGAGCTGACTACCTGGTCGAGTGTACTATCAGAAGACTAAGCCAAGTTAGGGCTTAGGTTTTAGGAAGGAGAAACGGAAGAAGGGGGGGTTTACTGGAAAGCAATGTGATACATATAGCAAACCCTAACAGGGCTGTAGTACCCCACTGTAGACTAGACAAATATAAGGGCGTGTTCCTACGGCCCCCTATCATAGCTTCCTCATATCAGATCGTGAAAATATTGTGGTCAACGTTATATAACACCTCTTGTGAGCCCAATGTCGAAAACCCACACGAATGAGAGCACTCGCATTGCATCGTACGGACGTGCTGACTCACCAGTGCATGGCAGTAATACCAGCTCGAACCGTCGAAAGTGTCAGACTGCCGGCACACTAAACAGTGCACGATGGTGACACGGCCATCGTGGTGCACGCTCCAACGTACCATTTTTGCACGATTTGTAAAACATTGGGTTTTTTGCCGCCACGCGGCAAAATATTTGCGCACAATCCTGCCATGTCTTGCCTGCACGTACAGAACTTACCCGGCGCACTCACAAACAAACAATCACAAATCCAACCAGAGAATGGAGGTGTTTCACAGCTACATAACAAACGCGACAAGACCCGACGGCTCGTCATTCGTTTAGCCAACGCTTCCTTAGCATGGCCCGCAAACGCAAGGGCAATGTCGGAGCAACAGAGGAGCCAGCATGGCGACCAAACGATTTAGCTTACATTAGGTGGATGAATGCGGAAATAGCTATAGGAAGACCTACCTCTAAGCCTCTGCGTAATGTGCTGTCAAGCGTAACAACGCCAGCGCAATCTGTGGTCAACCCGCACCGCAGGCGCGGTCCTATTCCTCCTGACTACGACACCGATGAGGAGTACCCTGAAAAGGATACTGACGACGACGAATTGGAGGGCGGATCTGATGGCGACGATCCCGTCGCAGCATGGCACGGGGACGGCCAGAACAACGGCCCTGCCAAAGAGACCACGGATGCCGCCACCACTGCGTCCTTGAGCGGAGCTCCACCGGACCAGCGCGGTAGGGTGAAGCGTAACGGCAAGGCTGTTGCCGGTGTCAAACTTTGATAATGCTTGTGCTGTATAGGCTGTAGTGGGGTAGCCCATAAGGGGTACAACCCAAATTAGGGTTAGTATATGTACCCACATCTCTGTTCAATCCACTCATTCTTGCTGCTATATTCTAACATGGTTTCAGAGCACTATGTCCGTAGGACCGTTTTTTTTTTCGGGCCCACCTACCGTTGCGGTTACCAAGCTACACCACGTGCGCCTGCCTTCCTGCCTGCCTCGCCTTGTGACGTGCTGCGCTGCGCGCGCCGTCCTGCAGCCCTCGCGCTGCCTACTGCTGCCCTAGGCTAGCGCGCTGTCCCTGCAGGCCTGTCAGGCCCGCGAGCCGCCCTTGTAGGCCCGCCAAGCCAGAGCGCTGCCCCTGCAGGCCCGTCAGGCCTGCTAGCCGCCCCTGCAGGCCCGTCAGGCCCGCTAGCCGCCCCTGCAGGCCCGTCAGGCCCGCTAGCCGCCCCTACAGGCCCGTCAGGCCCGCTAGCCGCCCCTGCAGGCCCGTCATGCCAGCGAGCCGCCCCTGCAGGCCCGTCAGGCCAAGTCGCTGCCCCACGCGACGCGCCCGCTGCCCGCGCGTCGCGCTGCAGCCTCGCGCGTCGCGTCTGCAGCCCGAGCGTCGCACTGCAGCCCCGCGCGTCGCATCCGCTACCCGCGCGTCGCGCTGCAACCCTGCGCGTCGCGCCCGCTACGTGCGCGTCGCGTTGCAGCCCCGCGCGTCGCGTTCGCTGCCCGCGCGGCGCGTTTAGGGTTTAGCGCGTCGCGATGCAGCCCCGCGTGCCGCGCCCGCAGCTCGCGCAGCGCGCTATAGCCTCGCGCGCCGCGGCTGCCCCTGTTTCTCGCGGCTGCCTCTGGACGCCGCCCCTGCCTGAATGCCACCGTCGCTCCTGCAGCACCTGCCACGGAGCGCCCTACTATGGTCGCGGCCCTGCCCTGCAACAGCTGCCGCGGAGCCTCCTGCCGCCGTCGCGGCCCTGCCCTGCAGCAGCTGTCGCGGAGCATTCTGCCGCAGTCGTGGCCCCACCGTGCAGCAGCTGCCGCGGAGCCTCCTGGCGCGGTCGCGACCCCGCCTTGCAACAACTGCCGCGGAGCCTTCTGCCGCCATTGCGGCCCCGCCCTACAGCTGTCACGGCCCCGACCTGCAGCAGCTGTCGCAGACCTGCCCTACCGCCGACGCAGCCCTAAACTTCGGCCGCTGTTGCAGCCCCGTCGAGCGCCGGCCCTGCCTGCCACCTGGTGAGAACCTACCTTGTTCGTGCGATGCCGCCTACCTGCCTGCCTGCCTCCTGCCTGCCGGCCTGCCTGCCTGCCTGCCTACCGCGCCTGCCCTGCACGCAGTGCTGCTACTACTACTGCTATTGCTACTGCTATTGCTACTGCTGCTATTGACAGTGGCCATATGCAGCTCCAGCGACGTCCGCGTGAGTCCCTCACGCCCCAGCAGCTTAGTCAGTGGTACGCTAGTTGGGGTTGTAGGGGTGGCCGCGTTGCTACTGCTGCTACTCCCGTTACTGCTGCTACTGCTGCTACTACTACTACTACTACTACTACTACTACTACTACTACTACTACTACTACTACTACTACTACTACTACTACTACTACTACTACTACTACTACTACTACTACTACTACTACTACTACTACTACTACTACTACTACTACTACTACTACCACTAGCGGTGGCCAGATGCAGCTCCAGCGACGTCCGCGCGAGTCTCGCACGCCCCAGCAGCTTCGTGAGTGGTACGCTCAGAGTAGAGGGTAACTGACTACCGTTCCCTGCCCGTACGTCATTCGCACTGGTGCTCAAACTTGTCAGGCTTGCGGGACGCTCAGTCACACACAGTCCCGCTGCTTCGCGCGTCTGAGCGACGCCTGGCGTACCAAGTTTGGCGACGAGGCTGAGCTCAACGACTAGGTGGAGCTGCTTGGGCAGAAGGTAGATATATTTGCTTTTGACTATGATGCTATTCTCACTGCCATGTATGCATTGCCTACTAGTGCTGACCGTGCCTGTTACCTGTGCGTACCGCCTGACCCAGGTATAGAGCCTGCTGCTCTAGGGGCTAGTGTTTCTCCTGCTCTAGGTACTGGTGAGGCTGCTGCTCCAGGTGCTGGTGAGTTTGCTCTCTCTGGTACTGCACTACTTGTGCAGTACATCGGGCATGGGGCTCGTGCTTGGAGGGCGGAGCCCAGTTGTCCTCACTGGGCACTCGGTCACTTCTTGGGTTGACGACCTGGCTACATAGCGGTCGTCACAAGGTTACACCTTCAGCCTTGGCTCAGGCTCTGTTTCTTGGCGGTCTATACGCATGTCTTCTATTCTCGGCTCTAGTTGTGAGGCTGAGATCTACGCCATAGCCATGGCTGCACAGGAGCTACGCTGGCTCACCTACCTACTGACCGACCTAGGAGAGCGGCCTCGTTCTCCTCCAGTGCTGTACGTAGACAACAAGGCCGCCATTGCCTTGTGTTAGGAGCACAGACTGGAGCACAGAACGAAGCACATCGCTCTGCGTTACTTCCTCGCTCGAGAGTTGCAGCAGCGAGGTCAGCTTCATCTTGCTCATGTGGCCACTCGGGCCAACACTGCTGATAAATTCACCAAGGCACTTCTGTCTGGTGATCATCAGCGTTTCTATACTTTGTTAGGCCTGGTGCCTACGTTTCCTCACTTGCTGTAGACCTTGTTTGTACTGTGATCTATATATATACCTGCTTGCTTGCTTTGCTAGGTAGAGATCACTGTGATGCTGTTGTTGGATATATACCTCTGCATGTGAACTAGCCTTGTGGCCCTTTGCTTGTGCTCAGTGTGTGTGGTGACATTGTGATCCACCCTGTGCTTGCTTTGCTTCTCTTGACTGGTCTTGTGACCCCTTGCTCTCCCCCACTTTGCCTATGGGGGTGTGTCAAACTATGATAATGCTTGTGCTGTGTAGGCTGTAGTGGGGTAGCCCATAAGGGGTACAAACCAAATTAGGGTTAGCATATGTACCCACATCTCTGTTCAATGCACTCATTCCTGCTGCTAGATTCTAACAGCCGGGACAGAGACGACCGCCGAAGCTGCCTTGAGCGTATCGCGCAGAAAGGCCAACGCCCGAAGTGGTCGGCCAAAGAGTCGACCATTCTCGTGGCCGCGCGTTGGTTCACCAGGGAAGAACTTCAGCAGATGACGGGTAAACAGGGGTCGCAGTACTGGCTCCGGCTTATCGAACACATTAAACTGCAACACCCTGATTGGAATCGCTATGAAACGGCCTGCACCAAACAGTGGAAGTGGCTGAAGGCGTTGTGGAAACAAGTCGAGAAGGGGAAATCCGCGTCTGGAAGGGCGACAGTAATTAAGCCGCCGTGGTGGGAGTGGATGGTCCTTTTTTATAAGGACACGGCAGCCGCGGAGCCGCATGCCCTGGACGGTGGCGGTGCGGTTGAGGTCAACGTCGACCTTAGGCTCAAAGTCCCCACGCCTGCCAAGACTGATGCTACAGCCACAACGAGTAAGTTATCCGTGTTGAGTTGAGAGAGGAATGATGTGCACTATGAAACGAAACAAGTACAAGTACCAACCCTAATTGGGTTGTACCCCATATGAGCTACCCCACTACAGCCTACAATACATGCATCAGCTAAATATAATCTGACACACCCCCATAGGCAAAGTGGGGGAGAGCAAGGGGTCACAAGACCAGTCAAGCAAGACAAGCAAAGGCAGCTGAGGGTGGATCTCAAGGATACCACACAAATTCCGAGCACAAGGTCAAGGCCACAAGGCCAGTTCACATGCAGCAGAGCATATATATATAACAGTGCTAAACAAGCAAGAGCAAGGATATATATATGCAGCAGTACAAGCAAGGTCAAGAGGTAAGCAAGTGAGGCCCAGTGGGCACAAGACCTAGCAGAGTGCAAAAGCGCTGATGGTCACGAGGCAGAAGTGCCTTGGTGAACACATCAGCAGTGTTGGCCTCAGTGGCCACGAAACGCAGGCGAAGCTGACCACGCTGCTGCAGCTCTCGAGCAAGGAAGTAGCGCAGAGCAATGTGCTTCGTCCTGTGCTCCAGTCTGTGCTCCTCACACAAGGCAATGGTTGCCTTGTTGTCGACGTACAGCACTGGAGGAGAACGAGGCCGCTCTCCAAGGTCAGTCAGCAGGTAGGTGAGCCAGCGCAGCTCCTGGGCAGCCATGGCCGTGGCGTAGATCTCAGCCTCACAACTGGAGCTGAGAACCGAAGAAGAGCGAGTAGAGCGCCAAGAGACAGAGCCAGAGCCAAGACTGAAGGTGTAACCTTGAGACGACCTCTGAGTAGCCTGGTCGTCAGCCCAAGAAGCGTCTGAGTGCCCAGTGAGCACAGGCCGCTCACGCCCTCCAAGCACTAGCCCCATGCCCGACGTACTGCACAAGTAGCGCAACACCCTCTTAGCTGCATCCATCTGCTCCTTCCGGTGACGGCCGGGAGCGACATAGAGTGCTAAGATGCTGAGAGGGTATGCGAGGTCAGGTCGAGTGCAGGTCATCAGGTACATGAGGCAGCCCACAAGCTCTGGATACGGACCACTCGACTCTACGGACTCATCCGAAGGCAGAGCTGAGAGCGAGTGTCCCGTAGGCAGAGGAGTGGACTGAGGTGAGGAGTACGTGAAGCCGAAGCGCTGAAGGACCTGCTGCACCATGTGTGACTAAGTCAGGGTAATGGTGCGGCGTGCTCTGTCCCGGGTGATCCGCAAGCCAAGATAGCTTGTCAGTTCACCCAGGTCTGTGCACGTGTGTCTCTTCTGCAGCTCGGACTTCACGTGGGCGAGTGCGGCAGTGTCCGCAGTGGCAAAGACCAAGTCGTCGACGTACACGAGGATGTAGAACGGCAGCAGCAAGGTGTCGGTGCGCAGAAACAGCTACGGGTCAGCAGTGGAAGGAGCAAACCCAAGAGCCGCAAGTGTAGTCCTCAGTGTGTCGTGCCACTCGTGCGGCGCCTGGCGGAGACCGTAGACTGGCCGCCGGAGGCTCCACTGGGTACCAGGAGGGAACGACCCAGTGAAACCAGGAGGGCGGCGCAGCCAGATCTCCTCGTGCAGGCGACCCTGCAGGAAAGCAGTGCTGAAGTCGAGAGAATGTAGCTCGTAGTCACGCTGAGCAGCGACGTGCAGCAGAACCCGAAGAGTAGTCATCTTCGGGGTCGGGGAGAAAGTCTGAAAGAAGTCAACTCCCTGTCGCTGACTGAAGCCACGAGCCACGTAGCGCGCCTTGAAGACAGGCGGAGAACCCGGCGGCCGCTTCACCCTGAAAATCCACATGCCACTGACAATGTTCGCCCCAGGAGGGGGAACAGCGTCAACGTAGGTGCCTGTGGACTTCCAGGAAGCCATCTCTGCGTCCATGGCTGACTGCCACTGAGAGGAGTAGGGACCGGCCATCGCCTCTGCGTAAGAGCGTGGGGTCGAGATGTCTAGAGAATCCGGGTCTCCCTCAGGGGCAACAAGCATGGACACGAGATGAGGCAAAGCGGCGGCAAAGCACTGGAACTCCTCCTGCCTGTCCTCAAGGACGTCCGTGCCAAGAGCACAGTCACCCCCGATGGACGGAGGACAGGCAGACGCAGACACAGCAGACGCAGACTCAGCAAACTCAGCAACAAGACTGGCAGTGTAGTCTAAACGACACGCAGCAGCAAAGTCGACCAGCTCCGCAACTAGGGCAGACGCAGCAGCGGACTCAAAGGAAGGGTCAGTGACAAGAGAAGCAAGAAGACGCGTGACAGTAGGACTGGCAGCACGGCGAGAGTCCGACTCCGGGTCGGCAAGAGTAGGAAGAGAAGACTCAGGAGGAGAAGGCAAAGGGGCACGCAGCGGAGCAGTGGACGGACGCAGAGACATCTGGTGTGTGCCAGGGACAGGAGGAGGACGCTGACGCGAACCGCGACCACTAGGGCGAGCAGCTCGGACTGGCGACGCAGGGCGGGACGCAGGCTCACGACGCTCAGCAAGACCTCTAGTAGGACCAGTGTAGGGAGAAGGAGAAGGCAGGGGAGAGGCGGGCTGTAACTGTGACTGTGACGGAACAGTCTGTGGACACTCTACGGGAGGAGGACCAGTGGAAGGCGGGAGACCAAGAACCTGCTGAAGGAGCGGAACGAAGTACGGCCGAGGCCGCGCAGCACCGCCAGAGACAGCAGGGACAGCACCAACACCTCCAGAGGCAGCACCAATACCAATAGCAGCTCCAACTCCAGCACCTCCAGCAGCGCCAGAAGTACCCTCAGCAGGACCGACAGTCGTAGTCTCAGCGCCAGCACCCGCAGCAGCTCCAGCTCCAGAGGCACCCCCGGGTCCAGCAGCTCCAGTACGAGCACCTCCGGGACCCGTGGTACCAGCTCCCTCGGCAGCAACAGAACCTCCAGCACCCGCAGCACCTCCAGCTCCAGCAGCGCGCCTCCAGCGCCGGGCAAACCACTCACGCAGCTCCAGAGGAGAGAGCGGCTCGTGGCTCGAACCACCAGGAACAGAAGCAGCAGGCGCAGCACTCCCAGACGCAGTACCCCCAGGCTCAGCACCCCCAGGCTCAGCACCCCCAGTCATAGCACCCCCAGGCTCAGCACCCCCAGTCTCAGCACCCCCAGGCTCAGCACCCCCAGGCTCAGCACCCCCAGTCTCAGCACCCCAAGGCTCAGCACCCCCAGACTCAGCACCCCGAGGCTCCGCACCCGCAGCAGCACCAGAGTCACCAGTGACCTCAACAGGCTCGACCGCGTCTACCTGAGACACACCTGAAGGGGCAGGACCCTGAGGGGGGAGGGGGTCTACCGGGGGGGGACCTGGGACCAGGAATAGGGGCGGTGGGGGAAGGGACGGAGTGCGGTAGGGGAAGAGCCGGTAGAAGGGAACCGACTCGTCGAACGTGACGTCCTGGGAGGACAGAACACGACGAGAGGTGGGGTGGTAAAACTGCCACCCAGGTGCCTCAGGGGGGAAACCCAGGAAGACGCAAGGAGCAGCATGAGGGGACAGCTTGTCCGCAGACAAGTCGCGGACAAACGCCCGAGATCCCCAGACACGGAACGCCGACGCATCGCCAACCTTCCCCGTCCACAGCAGAGCTGGGGAGGTCTCCGGTCTGGAGACCCTGGGCTGAAGGTTGATCTGATGCGCGGCGTACCTCACCGCAAACGGCCACAGAAAATGGGGGGCAGCCGCATGCACCATGGACGTACGGGCAACGTCCATGACAATGCCGATGCGGCGCTCAGCAACCCCATTCTGCTGTGGAGAGTCCGGAAGCGTGAAGGTCTGGCGAATGCCTCGTGCACGACAGTAGGCTCGCAGAAGGCCGGAGGAGAACTCTCCGCCTCTGTCTGAGTGCAGACGCAAAACAGGAAAGTCCGAGCCGAAGCTCCGCCTGAGCTGGAGACGAGCTGCGCGGATCCAGTCGATCAACACCTCAGTGACCTCACCCTTGCTGCGCAAGGGGAAGACCGTGGTGTAACGCAAGTAGTCGTCAAACACCAGCAGGAAGTAGCGCTCGTGACCCTGTCCACGGACTCGGGCTGGGCCCCACACGTCCATGTGAAGCGTCTGCATCGGGGCCTCCGTCGGAGGAAACGGGGAGGAGTGAGGGGTAGCCCGCAGGCGACCCTCGACACAGGGGACACAGGGAGGGCCAGGCCCCGGAGGAAGGGGAGGGAGGGACCGGGGAAGACCAGAGACAAGAAGGCGAGAGGCCATGCCCCGGAGACGAGGCAGGGAGGGGTGACCCATCCTGTGGTGCCATAGGAGGGTCTCGTGAGACAGGAGGCGACACGAGCAGGGGGCAGACTCAGGACCAGACCTGGACGCTGCAGCAAACACCTGACCCGACGCTGCAACCTGACCAGACGCAGGAGGAGGAGACGGAACAGTGAGTGTGTACAGGCTCGACCCCGGCCCACGTGTGAACGTGGTCAAGTGTCGACCCGTGTCCGCGTCCGTGCAGTGGGTGTCCTGTCGGCGCGCAGGGGTGAACTGGTCAACCCCTGCATCCTGTAGGTCAGCTCCCGCCACCAAGTTCATAGAGAACGAGGGGAGGTAGAGACCGGACAGGGCGCCAGACGGGACCGCAGGGCACGGCAGGACAGTGGAGTAGCAAGCCAGAACAGGACCCCCAGAGGGGTCCGCCAGGGAGACCGCCACTGGCCGACTGAGCGGCGTGAGTGTGGTGCGGTCTCGAAAGAAGGAGCGAGACGCCCCTGAGTCAAGAGTGAAGGTGAGAGAGGGCGGAGCCGACGCAGTACCTGAGAGAGCAGACTCACCAGCACCTGAGGACACAGACTCACTGGCACCCAGAGCGACAGCCTCACCAGTACCTGGAGCAGTAGCCTCAACAGCACCTAGAGCCGCAGTACCAATGCCCGGGTCGGGCGGGAAACACCGGTAACAGTCACCCTCCTCACTAATAGTCACAGCATACATGGCACGAAGAATAGCATCAAAGTCAAGATCAAAGATAGCTACTCCTGCCCTAGACAGCTGGTCCCAGCGAGGGATCTGAGAGGTGTCAAGAAACTGGCGGCGCCAAGCGTCAGTCAGGCGGCCGAAGCAGCGCTGGGCGGAGTGTGGACCACCACACGGCTCACCCGCACGGTCGCCAGTGCGCAGGACGTAGGTGCACGGACCAGGACCCCCACCCCTCTGACGCGCAGTGTACCACTCACGGAGCTGCTGCGGGGAGAGGGTCTCCTGACCACGCTGCTGCTGCTGGCGCTGACCACCACCGGAGCCACTCCTCCGCGACGAGCCACGACCTCCGCCGCCTCCTCCGCCGCCTCCTCCGCCGCCGCCGCCACCACCTACGCTGCCACCGCCACCTCCACCGTCGCCGCCACCACCACCGCCTCCGCCTCCACCCCCACCACCACCGCCGCTGCCACCCCCGCCTCCACTGCCGCCGCTGACACCACCACTCCCTCCACCACTCCCGCTACCACCCTCACCTCCTGTGCTGCCTCCCCCCCCGCCTCCACCGCCCCCGCCGCCTCCCCCACCGCCCCTGCCCCCTTTGCCCTTGCTAGCGCGACGTCTCCCGCTAGGGGCAGACGCCGCACCGACCGACTCAAAACCAACGAGGTCGGCCGTGGCAGCAGATGCGACAGAGGGCAGGAGGGGGGAGGGGGAACACCCCTCAAAGATGGGGGTGCGCGGGTCACCACGAGAGGCCCCTACAGCGAGAATGCTCTTCTCGGCTGCCAGAAGGGACTTCTCGAGGATCTCAACAGTGAGAGTGGTGGGGCAGACTGAGAGTAAGTCGTCCCTGACTCCGCGAAGGGAGTCAGGGAGGCGGGTGACAATGTAGTAGAGAGTGAAGTACTGGGGGGGGGGGTTCTTGGCGCAGAACTCAGCAGGAAGTGCAGCGCGGAAGCGAGCGTCACTAGTGCGCAGGTGGGTAATGAGGTCGGCGACTGTGGCAAAAGCAGCAAGGTCGGGAAAGAGGTACGGTAGCATGAGGCGGCTCAGTGCAGCAGTGGCAGGGGTGGAGTAGCGTGCAATAACGGCGTCGTACAAGGTCTTAGCACTCTTGTACGACCCAAAGTGTGCACGCTCAGCGGGGGGGAGGTGGCGACGCACAGCAAGACGTGCAGCAGCATCGCGTGTGGCCCACTGTGAGCGAACAGTGGCATCCTCAGTAGCAGCAGGGGCGGGAGAGGCACCAGAAGTGAGATCAAAGAGAGAGAGGCCGTCAGCTCTGTCGCACTGTAGGAAAAGCAGCAGATCGTCTACCCACACGTCAAAGTCGATGGCTCTGCCCTCAGCGTCAAAGGTGAGGACACTGGGGGTAGCCATGACAGCAGTAGGGTGAGGGCAGTGCGCAGAGGAAAGCTCAGTGCTCACCAGACAGGGCAGTGCAGGGGGCTCGGGCGGCTCGGGTGGCTCGGGCGGCTCGGCTGCTCGGCTGCTGGGGCGGCTCGGCTGCAGGGGCGGCTCGGCTGCCACGGCGGCTCGGCTGCTGGGCGGCTCGGGCGATTCGGCGGCTCGGGCGGCTCGGCTGCTGGGGCGGCTCGGCTGCCGGGACGGCTCGGCTGCTGGGGCGGCTCGGCTGCTGGGGCGGCTCGGCTGCTGGGACGGCTCGGCTGCTAGGGCGGCTCTGCTGCTGAGGCGGCACAGTTGCTGGGGCTGCTGGGCCGGGAGATGCAGCGGCGGGGCCGTCAGGGGTAGTGGCGGGGCCGTCAGAAAGGGGACGGCGGGGCCGTCAGGTGCAGCTGTGGGGCCGTCAGAAGGGGACGGCGGGGCCGTCAGAAAGGGACGGCGGAGGGGCCGTCAGGTGCAGCGGCGGGGCCGGCAGAGGGGACGGCGGAGCCGTCAGGTGCAGCGGCGGGGCCGGTAAAGGGGACGGCGGAGCCGTCGGGGCAGCGGCGGGGCCGGCAAAGGGGACGGCAGAGCCGTCGGATGCAGCGGCGGGGCCGGCAAAGGGGGACGGCGGAGCCGTCGGGTGCAGCAGCGGGGCCGGCAGAGGGGACGGCGGAGCCGTCGGGTGCAGCGGCGGGGCCGGCAGGTGCGACGGCGGGGCCTGCAGAGGCAGGCGAGGAGGCCGCTGGGGCGGCGCTAGGGGGCCGCGAGGGCGGCGCGACGCAGCAGAGCCGCGAGGGCGGCGCGACGCAGCCGTAAGGCCAGCGCGACGTGGCCCGGGCCGCGCGCGCGAAAAAAAAAAAAAGGTCGCGCGCGCGACTCACGGGGGCCACAAGGGCAGCGCGAGGAGGACTAAGGGGGGAGCGCGCTTCGGGGAGCGAAGGGCGCGCTCCGGGCAGCGAAAATTTCGTGGGTGGGCCCTTAAACAATGGTCCTTAGGAAGGACCCGCTCTATACCATGTTGAGTTGAGAGAGGAATGATGTGCACTATGAAACGAAACAAGTACAAGTACCAACCCTAATTGGGTTGTACCCCATATGAGCTACCCCACTACAGCCTACAATACATGCATCAGCTAAATATAATCTGACTATCCGACCCTTCTCATTCTCTACATGTAACAAGATTCTGTCTACACCACGCCTTTAGTATGATTACGTTCTACCAAAAAACATTCTTACACACATAAATCAACAGCCGCCTATAATACCACCTATCTCCCTATCTTGTTTTTAGTGCGTAGCACCCCGCCCAGTGCTCGGCGTAGGGTGAACGACACAGCCACGATGGCTGCCGCCCAGCTCTTATCCGACACTCTCAAGCAGTGCTCGGTTGATGGCATCGCTCAAATTACCGGGGTTATTCGAGAGTGGATGGGGACGCAGCAGTCGCAGACCAGCCGTCCGCTTCACTTGTCGAGAACGCGCCACGGTGACGACGACAGTTGGCGTGACCGCCGTGACGGCAACGAGCTTCACGCCAATGCCGACCTTAGTGACGGGGTTGAGGAATGGCGTCGCGACGACGTCACTTAAGGTAGGCATCGTGCAGCGTCTCGCCGAGCCTCTTGCGCCGCTCTTTCAGCTCAGCCTGCATGCCAGTCTCACTCGCACTCCTGTTGTACATTGCCAATTCGCCCCTCGTCCTCCATGGGTCGCGGTTGAGGGCTATAGCCTCCCATTTGTGGTTTGGTTTTTTCATTCGCGAACCAGCCATGGCAATCCCCATGTTATGCAGGATTACGACACAACTAGCACCGGCGAGCACCCGCCAAAGTGCACAATCGTGTCAGCCGGCGAAAGGCGGTAGCGGCCCTTAAATTGACCGATGGTGCACTCAACAGGCATCCATGTGGCCGACTAGCAGTAGTTGTATGTTTGTTCCCACTCTAGCATTAGGCGGCCTGTGGGAGCATGTAAGGGTGTGGGGCAGTAGTCGCGAAGGGGGTAAGCCGCGTCGCCGACCAGTTGGTACGGGGAGTTCTCGCCTTTTTCTAGTCGCTCGTAGAGGCTTGATTTAATGAACACCCGCTGGTCGTGTGCTGTGCCGGGGAACCCTATGAGGTAATCCCAGATGTTGCCTTTCGCGTCGCATGTGATTTGCATCTGAACCGCGTATTGGGATTTCCTTGTGTAATACTCTGACCTATGGCCCTCCATGCCCCTGATTTGAATATGCATGCCATCGATTGCTCCTATCACTGCCGGAATTTCCTTAATGCTTCGGAACTCCTCTGCCATAATGCGCATTTCGTCTCCTGTCGAGAAACGGACCCATCAGATTTGAACACACATCGGAAAGTGGTGAGAAAAATATCCACGAGCACATGGCATAGCGTTTTCGGAACTCCAAACCAGAAGCGAGGTCCACGTAAGACAGAGCACTCGCTAAGTATTTAATCGGTATCAGTATGGCGACGCTAATCGGCAAAGCATGTCTTTGTATAACCGGATTTAATGTCGCTCGCATTCCTTCGCATATGTAGTCTAAGATCGCTTGATTTATTCTGAACAAGTCCATAAACGTCCTGTCTGGCATCGCCTCCATTTCGTCCAACCATATCTCTAACCGCTGCCGCCGTAGACAATGGTTCCGTGCCCGAATCTCACTACGCGATTCCACGTTGCTTCCCTCATCCTCTGATGCGTCTATGTGCTCGAGAAACTGAGTACAAGCCTTGGTAGCAAGCGCGAAAAACGTGTTGTAGTAAAAAGTGTGCCACACGATCAACAGACGGGGTAGGAAGGGTACGTCGTTCATGGCGGCCCTACTAGTGAAAAGCCATGTGATGTCACGTCCTCGTGTTTCGTTGAAATAGGTGACTTCTTTGGCTGGAGGAGATGGGCGAGGAGCAATGTGACGATGCTTGAGTAGTGTGGGATGTGGTTTCGCCCGAGGGTGCTCAGCTGTGCCGTTGCGCGCATTTTCAGTGGTTAGTCGCATGGTGCCACATCAGCAAACATTTACAGTCGCCCATCAGCCCAAACCGTCAAGAATTCCTGACAAGAGGTTTTCGCGTAATTGCCGATTTACAGGGGAGCGTTGCTAGCCTGATATGAGGAAGCTTTGATAGGGGGCCGTGGGAACACGTTACACGCCCTAACATTCTGACATGTACTTGCTCCTTTTCCTGCAACCAGTTTCAGTAAAATGAAAGAGAGTGACAAGGAGATGCTTATGTGTCCATCAACCCATAGTCCTGACCTTCCCATTCCAACCCAACCCAACCCCAGCCATCCCATTCGGCTCAATTCATCCACCCTGGAGCTCTCTACTCTGTCCCCAAATTATTACATCCCATCCAATCCAGCCCCACAGTCCATATTATCCCTCATATCCCATCGCTCGCCTCGCCACGCCACCCACCCTCACTCAAATGTTAACAGCATCTGCTTCCGGCGTATCACCTCCTTGCAGTTCCCAGCACCCCCATCTTTCCCTTTCCCCATTGCTCCCAGCTGCCCCTTTCTCATCGCTGCTCTCAGCTCCCCCATTTTTCCCCGTAGCTCCCAACTGTCCCTCTTGCCACCCACTGCTCATAGTCCCCCCTTCTCTCCCGCTGCTCTCTGCTCTCCCGCTGCTCTCTGCTCTCCCGCTGCTCTCTGCTCTCCCGCTGCTCTCTGCTCTCCCGCTGCTCTCTGCTCTCCCGCTGCTCTCTGCTCTCCCGCTGCTCTCTGCTCTCCCGCTGCTCTCTGCTCTCCCGCTGCTCTCTCCTCTCCCGCTGCTCTCTGCTCTCCCGCTGCTCTCTGCTCTCCCGCTGCTCTCTGCTCTCCCGCTGCTCTCTGCTCTCCCGCTGCTCTCTGCTCTCCCGCTGCTCTCTGCTCTCCCGCTGCTCTCTGCTCTCCCGCTGCTCTCTGCTCTCCCGCTGCTCTCTGCCCTCCCGCTGCTCTCTGCTCTCCCGCTGCTCTCTGCTCTCCCGCTGCTCTCTGCTCTCCCGCTGCTCTCTGCTCTCCCGCTGCTCTCTGCTCTCCGCTGCTCTCAGCTTCCCCTACTTTTCCCTCCGCTTCCGGCCCTTCTCATCCCCGCATCTCGCCCTTCTCATTCCGCTGCTCCTGGCTCTTGCTCTCATCCAATCCCCCTAGCATCCGCAGCAGCTGCACCGTGTGACTTTCTGCGGCTCCGTCCGCCGCACTGATCTGCGCTGATCTGCACTGATCTGCGCTGATCTGCACTGATCTGCACTGATCTGCGCTGATCTGCACTGATCTGCACTGATCTGCACTGATCTGTGCTGATCTGCACTGATCTGCGCTGATCTGCACTGATCTGCACTGATCTGCACTGATCTGCACTGATCTGCTGGGCCCCATGTGCTCCGCGTGTGAGCAGATGAATGTGCAAGCTGCCGGGCAGACGAAGGAAGCCCACACAGGGAATCAGGATACAGGCAAGGGGACAGGGATTCATGGGTGGGAAGAAAAGCAAGCACTCAGCGCTGCGGGTCGCACACACACGCCAGTCACACGGATGACGGTCACACAAATGCTGGTGGCACGAGGCAGTGAGAGGAGGTGGGTTGGAGACAGAGTGGGATGTGGAGCAAAGAGCGGGGAGTGGGTGTCATGTGGAGCAAAGAGCGGGGAGTGGGTGTCATGTGGAGCAAAGAGCGGGGAGTAGGTGTCATGTGGAGCATGCGATAGCAATGCATTTGCTGCCTAGTGCTAATGCACCTGAAACGCGGTCCTCTCCTCTATAACCCATTCCCACCCCCCACAACCCCTCCATCCCACAGCCCCTCCATCCCACGGCCCATCACATCACCCACGGCCCACAACGCTCTTCCCTTAGCCATTCTCCTCCCTGTGCGCGCCGTACGCATCCCCTCCCTGCGCGCCGTACGCATCCCCTCCCTGTGCGCTCCGTACGCATCCCCTCCCTGTGCACGCCGTACGCATCCCCTCCCTGTGCACGCCGTACGCATCCCCTCCCCCGTGCTGCCGTGCTCTGGCCTGACGGGAAGGAGGAGGGATGAGGGGAAGGGGGAGACACGGATGAAGAAGAGGGAGGGCGGGGACTGGGATGGGGGGAACAGGGAGGGAAGAGAGGGAGGGGGGAGAACCGGGGAGGGGACAGGGAAAAATCACATCTGAAAATTTCTCGAAGTGAAATATGTCAGGGAGGGGGAAGGCAGGGAGGGAGGAGAGACGACGGGATTCAAAGAGCAACTATCGCACGGGATGCATAGGAAAGACGGGGCAAGGAGAGTGACGCTCATCCACAAACGCGACGCTCATCCGCTCGCGCGACACTCAACCCCCCGCGGTGACGCTCACCCCAGACGCGACGCCCATCCCCAGACGCGACGCGCGGCTTTCAACTTTCCAATGGCACATCCACCCCGGCATACCCGGAATTGTATCGAACTCGAGACTGACGGTGTATCTAGCAAGAATTTGTCGTCACCCACGTGGAGAGAGAATTCATCGAAGCACCAACGGTCACGGTTGACACATGCGACTCGGCAAAGCTGACGCGAGCCTGCTGCGGCCAGAGTGGATTAAGCGGGTGTGAAGCATGCCGAGATCGGAAAGGCCATCTCCTGATTTGACACAGGCGACTCGGCAAAGCGACGGGAGGTTGCTGCGGGCAGCGAAGGTCGCGAGGGTGGGAAGAAGGCCGTGGTCGAACCCGCCGTCGTCATTGCGGTTCGTCGAACCCTAGCGCAACGGGATTTTTGGGTGCAAATTGGGAGAAGAACGAGGTGATGCAGGCCAAGCGAGAGCCGACGCCGCGAAACGAGGAGCCGCGAACAGTGACGCCAGCTTGCCGGTCTGATCCAACGGCTGATCCAACGGTAGTAAGGCGCGCCGTTAGATCAGACCGGAAAGCCAGCTGTTGCGGTGTCGCCATTTTCGCATGTCGAAATCTACGAGAGTACGCGGGGAGGATCGGACCACGAGTCTGACGGACGGTGCGCGACCTTGAGTAGCTAGGTTTGCGGTCGTGCTTCTCGGTTTGTTCTTCAGGCAGGCGAAATCCCTCCCAAGTTCCGACCCAGTATGAGCACGGAGGAGAGGAGAAAGGCCTTCCACACCGCGGGGACCTCGTGAATAACGATCGGGTGACTGTGACGTGGATATTGAGATAGTTCGAAGGATTTTTTAGGAGATGAGAGGTTAGGTGAGGCTGCTGGGAGGCAGCAGCGAGCATTGGGGGCGAGGAACGCCATCACGCACTCCTCATACGGCAGCCCTCCGAATGCGCTTGCTGCTGCTCCGACACCTTTCGAACGCTGCTGCTGCGGTTGCCGCTGCTGCTCCAAATCCTGACAGAGCCGTGGCTGACTCGGTGGGTCCGACTGAATATGCTGCGGGAATGCAGCAGCCTCTTGGTGCTTTTGCAGGAAGTTCTGGCAAAAGTGGTCTGTGAACTTCCTGCCATCAACACACGAACACAGGAGAGAAGATGCGTTTTTGAAACGGACGAGGCGCGTTAGAAATGCTCAGGCATATCAAGACGCCTGGATTTAGATAATCACAAATGTGGCATGAAGCATGGGTTACCTTAGGAGGAAGATGTATCGGTTACAGCACGACTTGTTGCTCCTCGTGAGCTGACCGCTCCTCTCCAGCTCGCCCCACTGCTTCGTGCCGCACTGCAGCGCGTGGCGCAGCAGCACCGCGTCCTCCTGCGCACTCAGTGCGGAACGGACTCCGTTCCTCGGAGGGAAAGACAGAGTGAGTGCGGAGCATTGGGTGTGAAAGTCCGCGGCTCAAGTCAAGGCACACTAACGTGTCCCGACGACGCGCGAAGGTAGTAAAATCCCAACCGTCATAACAGGGAAGGACATGCAAGATGGATATCGAAAACCCATATCAGGCCAGAATCCAACGGATCTTGGAATTCTCCTCGTGTAACATGGGCTTATAGAGGAACGCCCTTAAAAGCACAATAAAGACCCAGGCTTATAAATGAATGCCCACAAAAAGGGTCACTAGTAGGCTTATAAAAACGCCAACAATAAAAACACACTAGGTAATCTAGCCCCTAAGATAGCTTTGAGTCTTCTAGACATGGTAGTTGAAGCTTGGAGAGTGATAGAGTAGCTTCCACCAAAGGGTTAGTTGGAGCTTAGAGCACTTGTGAGGGAAAAGTTCTGTACTTAGAGAAATCTCATTTCCAAAATTGATCAATTGGAGTTGGGAATGAGAGAATGAGCCTTGGAGCTCCAAACCCCTTCCTCAATACCCCTTGGGGAGCTCCATCTCCTCCATGGCAACAAGGGTAAGGAGGTCCTTAAGGTGAGTTTGCTTAGGTGGCATGTTGGTTGGATTTGCAACCAATGAGAGCAACTTATTTGTGATAAGAATTGATTGGTTACCTATTGTAACTTGTAACAGCAGCATTGAAATGTTATTGGTTTGAATATCCACCAATGCAAAGGTTGGGTTGGTTCCCAACCTTGTTTGTCTTTTAGTGGATGGTGATTCACAATTGTGGACCAATCAACAATCATTCCTTCCAACCCTTTCTTCCCGTAAGTCGCTACCTTGTGTAGGTAGCGCTTTAGAGAGCCTTAGCTAGAATAGTCGCTAGGGTAGGTAGGTGATGCGTTACACTCCTCCCCCTCCAGTTGGCAACGTCCCCGTTGCCTTGGAGTGCTTCTTGGGGCGAGTGCTGCGAGCACGACGCACCACATTACGGCCAGGGTCAACACCATCCACTCGCTGTGGGGCTACTCTGAGAGCCAAGTCTTCCATGTAAGCTTGAACTGCTGATTCAGTCAAGTGTTCTTCTGGCTCCCATGAATTGTGTTTAGGCACGTAGCCTTTCCACTTAATGAGGAACTCACGTTTTGTTTTACGGCCGCGTTGTCGATCACGGTGCATCAGCACACGCTCGACCTCATAATATAGTTCCTCACAGAGGACGATGGTTGGTGGTGGCTGGTACGTGCCTTCGGCAACATACTTGTTTAACAGAGACACGTGGAAGACGTTGTGAATCTGCAAGGTGCCTGGTAACTTAAGCTTATAAGCCACCGCCCCAACCCGCTTGATAACCTCGAATGGCCCAATCCAACGAGGAAACAACTTTCGTGCCCCAGGTAGTTTGAGTCGAATGTTTTTTGTTCTCAACAATACTTTGTCTCCCTCTTGAAAAGAGACGTCCCGGCGTTTCATGTCGGCATAAGACTTTTGGCGTTGTTGGGCAAGTTGCAACCAACGACGAGCAGACCTAAGCGCTTCTTGCTGCTTGCCAATAAAGTCCTTAGCGGCTGGAATTTTCAAGCCACTGATCCCATGTGTAGCAGGTGTTGTGGGATGCCGACCACAATTTAAGATGAAAGGTTTTTCGTGGGTGCTTTCATGCACCGAGTTATTAATAGCAAACTCCACTACTGGCAACAGGTCATCCCAATCATCTTGTGTTGGGCTAATAAACGAACGAAGCATTTGTTCAAGAGTGCGGTTTGTGCGCTCGGTCTGTCCATCCGTTTGAGGATGGAATGCAGACGACATTTTCAGCTTTGTCCCTAGTGTCCGAATGTCCTCCTGCCAGAAACGGCTTGTGAAACGAGGGTCTTGGTCAGACACTAGCAGACGGGGTAAACCATGTAAACGAAAAACATGTGCCACAAACAACTTAGCCGTATCTTCCGCTGATACGTCAGTGGTTGTAGGCACGAAACGCACCATCTTGGTCAACCGATCTACGAAGACGAGGATCGTTGTATGACCATCTCGTGTTTTAGGGAGGTCAGTGATGAAATCCATTGACACACTCTCCCAGGGTTCCTCAAGGGTTGCAAGTGGTTGAAGCAAACCAGCGGGTTTTTGTGTGCTCGGTTTATTACGTGCACGCGTGTCGTAGCGTGTAACAAACTGCTGTACTTCATTGCCTGACCCTGGCCACCAGTATACGTCAGACAATGCCCATCGGGTTTTCTTAACTCTGAGGTGTCCACTGTATTTACTGGCATGCACTTCTTATAAGATGTCATTCCGCAGGTTCCCCACATGTGGTACTACAATTTCTTTTCCATGCCACCAGAGCTCATGCTCCCACGAGAGATCCCTCGTATTTGGTGGGTTCTGAAACCAGGAATCAATTTGATAACTTGTGCGGATTCGTTTCAGAAAACCACTGAAGGTAATCTCACTCACTCGGGCGACAGGGAGGATACCAAAGTAAGCTGCAAAGACGCCAACATGTTCGGTGTCCTCTAGCCCGTTTGCTGCTCCTATCGGCTGTCTGTTGAGGGGATCGGCCATGTTCGTCGAGCCTGCCCGATATCGAATATCGTAGGTGAATCCACTAAGGAGTTCAGCCCATCGGGCTTGGCGACGAGTGAGGGTGGCTTGGGTGGAAAAGTAGGTGTTTGGACAATGGTCGGTTGTGACAACAAAGTCCACACCTTCCAAGTAACATCGCCATGTTCGTAGCGCATGGACGACTGCCAACAGTTCCTGTTCGGAAGTCGTATAGCGCTGCTCTGCCGGAGAGAGCTTTCTACTCTCGTATGCCACAGGGCATCTTTCTTGCAGGAGGACTGCGCCAATCCCTACTGTTGAGGCGTCTGTGACTACCTCGTAGGGTTTTGTTGGATCTGGTAATACCAGAACGGGACCGTTGGTCCACTTTTGTTTGACCGCTTCAAATGCCTCTTGACATTGTCTGGTCCATTCCCACGCAGTACCTTTTCAAGTAAGTGCGGTCAATGGGGCAACGATGGTTGAATAATTCTCCAAGAAACGGCAAAAATAGTTGGCTAAACCCAGAAAGGACCTGACTTGACCCACGCCCTGTGGAACGGGCCAACTCTCAACAGCTGCCACTTTCTTGGGATCGACTTTCAATCCACTGCTCCCCACAAGATGTCCTAGATATTCTAGTTCGCGCTTATAGAAGTGACACTTCCATAAGCGAGCATAGAATTTGTGCTCTCGTAGTTTGTTTAACACCCATTTTAGGTGTTCTGTGTGCTCTTGTTCGGTTTTGGAATAGACCAGTATATCGTCGATGTAAACCAATACAAACTGACCGATTGCCTCGCGAAAGACATCATTCATCGCCCTCTGAAAGAGGCCGGTGCATTGGTCAGACTAAAACTCAGCACACGCCATTGAAAATGCCCAAACGGCGTGCGAAACGTTGTTTTGGGTACATCGTCGTTGGTGATGCGCAACTGATGGTACCCTTGTGCGAGGTCCAATGCGCTAAACCATTGGGCACCGTGGAGGCGATCAAACAGATCCTCAATGCGAGGCAGCGGATATCGGTTCTTAATTGTGATCTTGTTTAAGGCGCGATAGACGACGCACATGCGTAGGCCTCCGCCCTTCTTGTTAACAAACAAGATTGGTGCACCGTATGGTGATGCGCTTGGTTCAATCCATCCCTTTTTCAAATAATCCTCGATTTGTTGCTTAGCCTCTTCGTACTCAGTTGGACTGAGGCGATACAGAGGTCTAAACGGTGGTGCCTTTCCAGGCTCCACTGGAATGGTATGACCCACACCGCGGTCTGGGGGAAGTCCATCAGGCAATGGTTCGAAAACCTCCTTGAATTCCTCCGCCAGATCCTTCATCTGAGGAGGAAAGTCCTCGATCTCAGGAGAGGATTGTGTGGTTTCCTCTAGCTGTACAACAAATAGTGTATCAGCTGATTTTGCATCCTGCCCAAATTGATTCGCAAGGGCGAACTGGACGTCGGGGCGATCAGAATGTGGGGCATCAACAATGTTTACATTCCCTAAAACATGTTACCGAACCACAACACCATTCTTAATGAAAGTTACTGTGTTGTGTTGAAAATCGAGGATGACCTCATTAGCTCGAAGCCGGTCCATTCCGAGAACAAGGTCTACGCCTGCCAGTAATGGAAGGACGTAAACGTTAATGGTCTCGTTATAGTCTTGAATTTCCATATTGATACATGCCTGCCCTTTGCTTAGGATGACTCGATCGTCACCAAGACGAATGGGGCAAGACGGCCCTTCAACGAGGACCCCACGACTTGTGGCTCTGTTTTCATCGAAAAGAGAAACAGTCGCGCCCGTATCAACAAGAATCTTCGCTTCATCCCCGTCTATTCGACCCACCAGCAATAGGTTTTGTTGATGTTTTGGTCGAATGGGGCATGCAACGATGCGAGTTGGTGGGAGATAGTATGCCTTGACATTGTGCTGTGCTCGACCATAGGATCGAGTGTCAGGCCACCACATGTGAAATCCCTTGTCCCACGCGGCAAGTACCGTCTATCCCTTAAGCATGGGGAAGTGTTTGCCTTTGATTGTTCGAGTCACCAGACTGATCGAAGTCAATGGGTGCTCCTAGGTGCAACGACCCACCAGTTCCATTATGGAGGGCAATGCATCTACGTTGCAGCAAATGACAGAGAACTTATCTCTCAGTGTTTTGATAGATAGTCGTGTAAGTAGGTGCAATCGAGGTAGGAAAACAGAATTTTCACTAAAAAAAAGAAGCAAACAAACAAGAGATTTTGCACTCAACTAGTTTCTCTAACTTGAATAGATCGTTGTCACGAAGGACGTAAGCTTCATTACCTCGATCTACCTGTCCAGCTAGGTACCCACACCCTAGTTGGACTTGTGAAAATCTGGCGCGAGCCTGAAGGTCCATCTCCCTTCTTGTTCGCCTGCTCCGGCTTGCCAGGATCCTCAGACCTTTTCAGCGTACGGCACTGTCCCCTCGTATGACCTTTCTTCTTGCAGTAGGTGCAGAAAGGAGTGCCGTTCCTCTGCTGGCCACCCTGGTGAAAGGGGTTTCTTAGGCTGAGGGCCATTATGCCGGCTCTGCGGCTGGAAAGGCCTCTTCTTCCAAGGGCCCTTCCCATTACAAGGTTGCCCCGCATTGTTCTGGCCACTAGGGCCTTCATCCCCGTTCTCCAGGTGACCCTTGGCGGCATTGAGGCACGTACGGACGCTCACGTCAAGCTCAATGACAGTTGTTTTGAGCTCCTTATATGTAGCATACTGGTTCATGCCCAGCACCAGCCTCGCGCGAAGCCACTGCGGCAAGCCTTCGTAGAACGACAACATTGCCTCGTTCTCAGTGAGAGTGACAGTCAGGAGTAGCATAGTCCGTTCGAATTCATTGGCGTACTCCTGAACAGTGCGATTACCACACTGCATGCTCTTGATGCGGCTGCGCACTTCCAGGTCAGTCTTTTGCACATGAAAAGCATCCTTCATCGCGCTGCAAAAATCGGACCATCCGAAAGTGGCTGATGTTGCCTTAGCAAGCTTCATAGTGCTGTAGACTGTGTTACGTGCAGTCTCATCAAGAGCACCAGTAGCAGCAATAACACGTGCGTCAGAGCGCACGTTGTGGATGGAAAGCATTTCCTCCACAAGATGAAGCCAAGATTCCACGTTCGTCTTGACATGAATGAAAATCGGCAAGGCAGTGGGGAGCGACCCAAATGCGGATGCGTCAGGCGACATCTGCTGCTCTGTTGTAGCTCCGAAAGAAGTAGAAGGCCGCCCATTGTTAGGAGGGGGGCGATATATTGGTCCCCTCCTGAGCTCCCTATACTGAGCTTCCAGTGTCGTGCAAGTTGATTCAAGACTGATGCACGTAGCACTTAGCTACTGCAGGGTGTCCTCAAGGCTCTTGATCTGGTTGTTCTTGAGGCCAAGAGACCTCTTAAACTAACAAGCCTCGGCAGTGACTTTTGTAAGCTGAGCATGGATTGTTTCAATTGAAACTTTCTGCTCAGCAACTTGAGCCTCAAGCTCATTGACCCTGCGTTTCTGCTGCAGCAAGGAAGATGCTTGTTCGGTCACCGTGGTTTGAAGTTTTTCAAACTCCTCCGGGAAGTTATCATCCGTGCCGACATCATCAAGCCCTTCCTGCTCTCCATTCTCCTCCTGGTTTCCCAATGCTTCTTCCTCTTCCGCAGGAAGGTCTCCTATGCCATCCTCAGCATTAAGGTCAAGGTCTGGAAACTCTTCCAGATCATCAACTGAGGTCATAAAGACATCCCCCTTTGGTGCTTCCTCATGAGGAGTAGCCATGGAAGAGTTGTTAAGATGAAGCTTAAGGAGAGTGTTTCTTCTTTGTTAAGAAAATATGATCTTAATAAGAGTCCTCTATCACCTATGTGATAGGCAAGAAAATCTGAAAATTTCAGAAATCTTTTGATAGATCAATATTCTCACAAAGAGAAAAGTACATAATAAGGGTTGTTAAATAAGTCTTCTATTCCAAGAAGGAAATAGAAAGGGTTCCCCAAATTGCTCAAAGAGCAAAGTGTCAAGTTACTAGCAATGGGTAGGCTTAGGAGCCATGGTTGAGTTCGAGTAAGTTTAGGAGAGTCGAGAAATTGGAAGAGAAGAAGTGGTTTCACTATAGAGCGAGCAGTACATATAGGCAAAATGAAAGGTGCACCACCAAAACAGAACATTGTATAACTACAGTAATCTACACTACAGGCAGTTACAAAACAATATATAAAACTATATATTATTCTGACACGCCCCCATAAGTGCCTGTAGGGAAGAATGTGCAGTCAACGCCCCCATAATGGGGTACACCAAGAGTGCGTAGCAGTACGGGAGAGGGCAGGCAAGGAGGAGGAGAGAGAGAGGGAGAGAGAGGAGAGGAGGTGATAGGCTCTGGTTGGTCACCACATACATCCCCTCATCCTCCCCCTCCCCCTCCCCCTCCCCCTGCTGCAGGAGCAGCAGAGGGGGGGGACAAACAGAGGAGAATGGAGCCGTAGGGCCAGGGGACCACACTCACCCATCACCCCCACACCCGCCACCCCCAGTCCCTCCCCGGGCTCCCCACACTCTCACACCCTCCCCCCCAGCGGCAGCTGCAGCAGAGGGAACAAAAGGAGGAGGAGAAAGGGGTGGGGGGGGGAAGGGGGGGGGGGGGGGGGCCGACGCACGGCCTCCCCGGGCGCCAAAGCAAGCGGCAGAGGGGGCGACGACTCCCCCCCCCTTTCAGGTCGCCCCTCCCGTCACCTGTCGAGGCGACCTGAGGGGGTCGCGTGCGGCCCCCGAAGGAGCCGCGACGGGTGACGGGAAAAGGGGGGGGGGGCGGTGCACGTGCCCCCGGTGTGCCGCGGCTGGCGATAGGGCATGGCCGGGGCGGGGTCGGGGCCGCAAGAGGGCGGGGCCGCAGGTGGCATCGGGGCCTGGGGCGGGTACCGCACGGGCGGCGACGGGCCGGGACGGGCGGAGACGGGCCGGTACGGGCGGCGACGGGGCCGCAGCGGACGGCGGCGCGTCGTACGGGCGGTACGTGACGCCGCGAAGGGCGGCGACGGGCTGGTACGGGCGGCGAGTAGGCCGCAAGTAGGGCGGCGGGACGGCCGCAGGTAGGGCGGCGGGTGGGCCGCGACGGAGTGGCGGGGCCGCTCGAAGGAGTGGCGGGGCCGCGACGAAGTGGCGGGGCCGCGCGAAGGGGAGGCGGGGCCGCGACTAAGTGGCGGGGCCGCTCAAGGGGTGGCGGGGCCGCGACGAAGTGGCGGGGCCGCTCGAAGGGAATAAGGGGCACGCCACGGGGCGTGCCAAACACAGAGTAGCAGCGGAAGCTTTAAAGTGGGGCCCACAGGTCAGGACCTTGTCACTCTGATAGCATGTCAAGTTACTAGCAATGGGTAGGCTTAGGAGCCATGGTTGAGTTCGAGTAAGTTTAGGAGAGTCGAGAAATTGGAAGAGAAGAAGTGGTTTCACTATAGAGCGAGCAGTACATATAGGCAAAATGAAAGGTGCACCACCAAAACAGAACATTGTATAACTACAGTAATCTACACTACAGGCAGTTACAAAACAATATATAAAACTATATATTATTCTGACACAAAGTTAGAGGAATCTGTTAACAAACTCTTAGATGTGTAATACTCTGCTATTATAAAAATAGCAATGAGTCTTCCACCAAGAAGGTGGGCAGAGAAATAAATTCTCTTAAAGCTCAAAGAGCTTTTATATCTTGAAAATCCTTGAACAAGACTTCTTAATCTTAGGAGTTTCTCAACTCTTCTTAAAGAAAGAGCTTGAGACTATTCGAGATCTAGGATCTAGAAACTCAAAAAAAAAAAAAAAAAAAAATTAGTTGGCCACGCAGGGCCAAGGATAACCTGCGCTCTGAATACCAAATGTAACACGGGCTTATAGAGGAACGCCCTTAAAAGCACAATAAAGACCCAAGCTTATAAATGAATGCCCACAAAAAGGGTCACTAGTAGGCTTATAAAAACGCCAACAATAAAAACACACTAGGTAAACTAGCTCCTAAGATAGCTTTGAGTCTTCTAGACTTGGTAGTTGAAGCTTGGAGAGTGATAGAGTAGCTTCCACCAAAGGGATAGTTGGAGCTTAGAGCATTGTCAGAACATTATAGTTTATACATTTGTGTAGGCTGTAGTGGGGTAGCCTATAAGGGGTACAACCCAATTAGGGTTAGTACTTGTACCCAACTGTTTCACAGTTCATTCATCCATTCTCACTTCTCGACATGGGATCGAGCAGGTTCCCGAGTGGGAATACTGCCTAGGGCCCACCACGAACTTTTTTTTCCTTCCCTGCCCGGAGCCCGCTTCGCTCCTAACCCGAGTAGCGCCTCGAGCCGCCTTAGTGGCCCCCGTTGGCCACCCTTACGGCCCCTCGCGCCACCCTCTACGGTCCCGTCTGGCCCCTTACGACCCCGTCGCGGCCTCGCTTAGGCCCCTCACGGCCCCGTCGCGGCCCCGCTTAGGCCCCTTACGGCCCCGTAGCGGCCTCGCTTAGGCCCCTTATGGCCTCGTCGCGGCCCCGCTTAGGCCCCTCCGCGGCCCCATCGTGCCCCTTACGCCCTCGCCTAGGCCCCTTACGGCCCCTCCGCGGCCCCGCTTAGGCCTCGTCTGGCCTCTTACGGCCCCTTCCGGCCTCTTCGCGGCCCCGCCTAGGCCCCTTCGCGGCCCCGTCTGGCCCCTTACGGCCCCTTTGCGGCCCCGCCTAGGCCCCTCCGCGGCCCTTCCCAGGCCCCTCAACGGCCCTGCTACGGCCCCGCTATGGCCCCTTTACGGCCCCGCTACGGCCCCATTACGGCCCCTCAACGGCCCCTTTGCGGCCCCGCTACGGCCCCTTTGCGGCACCTCGCCACCTGCGGCCCCGTCGCCCACTGCGGCCACGTCGCCCACTGCGGCCCGCCGCCATCTAAGGCCCCGCCGCCATCTGCGGCCTCCCCGCCACCTACGGCCCCGCCGCCCAGCACCCGCAGCGCCGAGCAGCCGAACCGCCGGCCAGCTGAGCCGCCCGACTGCCCGACCGCCCGACCGCCGAGCCGCCCTGCAACCGAGCCGCCCAGCAACCGCGCCGCCCAGCAGCCGAGCCGCCCACCAGCCGAGCCGCCCGACAGCTGAGCCGCTCAGCACCGTGCAGCCGAGCCGCCCAGCAGCCGAGCCGCCCAGCAGCCGAGCCGCCCGACAGCCGAGTCGCCTAGCACCGTGCAGCCGAGCCGCCCGACCGCCGAGCTGCCGAGCAGCCCGATCGCCCCACCGGCCTGGTAAGAGCATAGTCTCTGCCACTGCACGGCCCTGCCCCACTGTACTCACTGCCTGCCTACTGCTATTATGGCCTCCCCTAGCGTTCTCACCTTTGACGCTGAGGGTCGGGCAGTGGACTTTGAGGTCTGGGTAGATGATCTGCAGCTTGTCCTGCAGTGCGATAGGGCAGACGGCCTCTCCCTGTTTGACCTTTCTTCTGGTGCCTCCCCTGCCCCAGCTGCTGATGCTGACACCACTGTTCGCTCACAGTGGGCCACACGTGATGCTGCTGCTCGCCTTGCTGTGCGCCGCCACTTACCGACAACTGAGCGTGCACACTTTAGCCAGTACAAGAGTGCTCAGACCTTGTACGACGCTATAGTTGCACGCTACTCCTCCCCTGCCACTGCTGCACTGAGCCGCCTCATGCTACCGTACCTCTTCCCTGACCTTGCTGCCTTTCCCACTGTCGCTGACCTCATTACGCACCTCCGCACTAGTGACACTCGCTACTGCGCTGCGCTTCCTGCTGATTTCTGCGCCAAGAACCCCCCCCCCCCCCATGTACATCACCCTCTACTACATAGTCACCCGGCTCCCTGACTCTCTTCGGGTAGTCAGGGACCACTTCCTCTCTGTTTGCCCCACCACTCTCACCGTTGACCTCCTCGAGAAGGCCCTCCTAGCCATAGGAAAGAGCATAGTCGCTGTAGGAGCCTCTCGTGGTGACCCTCGCACCCCCGTCTTTGAGGGGTGTTCCCCCTCCCCCCTCTTGCCCTCTGTTGCCTCTGCTGCTGCGGCCGACCTCATTGGTTTCGAGTCGGTCGGTGTTGCGTCTGCCCCGAGCGGGAGACGCCGCACCGGCAAGGGCAAGGGGGGCAAGGGCACTGGAGGGTCTCGAGGGGGCGGTGGAGGTGGTGGTGGAGGCAGTGGAGGGAGTGGGGGTGGTGGTGGGAGTGGCGCCGGGGGTGGCGGCGGCGACGGCAGCAGTGGAGGCGGCGGAGGCGGTGGAGGTGGCGAAGGGAGCGGAGGAGGCGGAGGTAGTGGAGGAGGCGGAGGTGGAGGAGGCGGAGGAGGCGGCGGAGGCGGCGGCGGAGGCGGAGGCGGCGGTGGTGGAGCGAGTCGCGACTCTGCTCAGAGGAGTGGCGCCGGTGGTGGTCAGCGTCAGCAGCAGCAGCGGAGTGGTGTGACCCTGTCCCTTCAGCAGCTTCATGAGTGGTACATTGCACGTCAGCGCGGTGGGGGTTTTGGTCCCTACTCTTACGTCCTCCGTACCGCCGACCGCGCTGGTGAGCAGTGCGGAGGCCCGCACTCCACCCAGCGCTGCTTTGGTTGACTGACGGATGCGTGGCGTTGCCAGTTCCCTGAGGCGTCAGAGATCCCTCGCTGGGGAGATCTGGCTAAGGCCGGGGTTACTATATTTGATCTTGACTTTGATGCTATCCTTGCTGCCATATATGCTGTTGATACTAGTGTTGCTGGTGACGGTTGCCTGTGTGTACCGCCTGACCCGGACATTGAGGCTGCTGCACTAGGTGCTGGTGAGGCTGCTGCTCTAGGTACTAGTGCGTCTGCTGCACGAGGTGCCAGTGCGTCTGCCGCCCCAGGTGCTGGTGAGTCTGCTCTCTCCGGTACTACGTCGGCTCAGGCCTTCCACACCTTCATCCTGGACTTGGGTGCGTCTCGCTCCTTCTTTCGAGACCGCACCACTCTTACGCCGCTCAGTCGGCCGGTTGCAGTCTCCCTGGCAGACCCCTCTGGGGGTCCTGTCCTTGCTAGCTTCTCCACTGCCCTTCCGTGCCCTGCAGCCCCCTCTGGCACCCTGTCTGGTCTCTACCTCCCCTCGTTCTCTACGAACTTGGTGAGTGGAGCGGACCTACAGGATCGAGGGGTTGACCAGTTCACTCCTGCGAGTCAGCGAGTGACCCACTGCACGTGTGCTTGGACAGGCTGGCACTTGGCCACGTTCACCCGTCGGCCAGGGTCGAGCCTGTACACCCTTACTACTGAATCTCCTCCTGCTGCTGAGTCTGCTCACGTAGCTGCGTCGAGTCAGGTGTTTGCTGCGGCGTCCAGGACTGGTCCTGAGTCTGCCCCCTGCTCATGTCGTCTCCTGTCCCACCAGACTCTCTTTTGGCACCACCGCCTTGGTCACCCCTCCTTGCCTCGTCTCCGAGGCATGGCCTCCCATGTCCTTGTCTCTGGTCTCCCTCGGTCTCTCCCTCCCCTTCCTCCGGGGCCTGGCCCTACCTGCATCCCCTACGTCAAGGGGCGACAGCGCGCCGCCCCTCACTCCTCCCAGTTTCCTCCGACAGAGGCTCCGCTGCAGACTCTCCACATGGACGTGTGGGGCCCAGCCTGCGTCAGTGGGCAGGGGCGAGAGCGGTACTTTCTGCTGGTCGTTGACGACTACTCGCGTTACACCACAGTCTTCCTCTTGCGCAGCAAGGGTGACGTCACTGAGGTGTTGATCGTCTGGATCCGCGCAGCTCGTCTCCAGCTCAGAGAGAGTTTCGGCTCGGACTTTCCTGTTCTGCGTCTGCACTCGGACAGAGGCGGGGAGTTTTCCTCTACCCATCTGGGAGCCTTCTGTCGTGCACAAGGCATCCGCCAGACCTTCACGCTTCCGGCCTCTCCACAGCAAAATGGGATTGCTGAGCGCCGCATTGGCATGGTCATGGACGTAGCTCGTACGTCCATGATGCATGCGGCTGCCCCCCATTTTCTGTGGCCGTTTGCGGTTCAGTACGCCGCGCATCAGCTCAACCTTCAGCCCCGGGTCTCCTTGCGGTGGACCGGGAAGGTTGGCGATGCGTCTGCGTTTCGGGTCTAGGGATCTCGGGCGTTTGTCCGCGACTTGTCTGCGGACAAGCTGTCCCCTAGTGCTGTTCCCTGCGTCTTCCTTGGCTTCCCCCCTGACGCGCCTGAATGGCAGTTTTACCACCCAACCTCGCGCCGTGTTTTGTCCTCCCAGGACGTCACTTTTGACGAGTCGGTGCCTTACTACCATCTCTTCCCCTACCGCACTGCGCCCCTCCCCCCGCCGCCGCTCTTCTTTGCGCCAGGTGCTACCCAGGTAAACCCCCTCCCCCCTCAGGGTCCTGCTCCGTCAGGTGTGTCCCAGGTAGACGCAGTCGAGCCTGTCGGGGTAGCTGTTGACTCTGGTGCTGCTAGAGGTGCTAAGCCTGCGGGTGTCGGGTGTGGGGGTCCTGAGTCTGGGGGTGCTGAGACTGGGGGTGCTGAGCCTAGGGGTGCTGAGTCTAGGGGTGCTACGCCTGGAGGTGCTGAGCGTGGGGGTGCTGTAAGAACATATAGCTTATACATTTGTGTAGGCTGTAGTGGGGTAGCCCATATGGGGTACAACCCAATTAGGGTTAGTACTTGTACCCAACTCTTTCATAGTTGAATCATTCTCGTTTCAGTTTTCTCATGGTATCAGAGCATGTTCCCTCGTGGGAAGTGTTCCTAAGGCCCTACTACTGCTTCCGCTGCTACTCGATCTGTCGCACGCCCCGCGGCGTGCGACCTATTTTCTTTCTGGCGCGCGCCGTTGGCGCGCGGCGATTTTCTTTCTGGCGCGCGCCCTCAGGCGCGCGGCCCAACTACCCCGTCGCGCCGCCCTAGCGGCCGCGTCGCGCCGCCTTCGCGGCCCCGACCAGCCGCCCTAGTGGCCCCGTCACCTACCCGTGCGGCCTCAGCGCCGCCCTTCCTGGCCCCGGCTCCGCCCATCCCGGCCCCGGCGCCACCTCGGCTGGCCCCGTCGCCTACCCCGGCGACCCCGACGCCGACCTTCCCGACCCGGCCCCGCCTCTGCTGGCCCCGTCGCCTGCCCCTGCGGCCCCAGCTCCGCCCTTCCCGGCCCCGGCACCACCTCGGCTGACCCCGTCGCCTACCCCGGCGACCCCGACACCGCTCTTCCTGACCCGGCCCCGCCTCTGCTGGCCCCGTCGCCTACCCCTGCGGCCCCGGCGCTGCCCTTCCCGGCCCCGGCGCCACCTCTGCCGGCCCCGACGCCGCCCTTCCCGGCCCCGGCGCCTCCTCTTCTGGCCCGGTCGCCTACCCTGCGGCCCTGGTGCTGCCTCTGCTGGCCGCGTCGCCGCTCCACCCGGCCCCGCAGCCGTCCCCAAGCGGCCCCGCCGTCACCACCGAGCCGCCGGCGCCGCCGAGCTAGTGCCGAGCCACCCGAGCCGCCCGAGCCGCCCGAGCCGCAGCGCCACCTCAGCCGCCCGAGCCGCCGGGTCGCCGAGCCGCCGAGCTGCAGTTGCTGCCGAGCAGCCGTACCGCCGAGCCGCCGAGCCGCCGAGCCACCCGAGTCGCCCGAGCCGCCGAGCCGCCCGAGTCGCCCGAGCCGCCGAGCCGCAGTTGCTGCAGTGCCGCCGTGCCGCCGAGTCGCCGAGTCGTCGAGCTTGCTCTTCCCACCACTGGTGAGCCCCTGCCTTACTAGCGCGCTGCCTGCCGCTTGCTTGGCTGCCTGCCTTACTGCTGCTAAACCTGCTCCTGCTTCTAGTGGCGGAGCCAGATGCAGCCCCAGCGACGTCAGCGTGAGTCCCTCACGCCCCAGCAGCTGCGTGAGTGGTACGCTGGTTGGGGTTGTAGGGGTGGCGCCGCTACTACTGCTACTACTACTGGCGGCGGCCAGATGCAGCTCCAGCGACGCCCACGCGCGTCTCTCACGCCCCAGCCGCTTCGTGAGTGGTACGCTCAGAGTAGAGGGACTCTCAGTTCTGTTCGCTGCTCTTACGTGATTCGCACTGGTGCTCGGACTGGTCAGCCTTGTAGGACGCCTAGTCACACACCGTCCCGTTGCTTCGCCCGTCTGAGCGACGCCTGGCGTACCGAGTTTGGCGACGAGGCTGAGCTCCCCGACTGGGTGGAGTTGCTTAGGCAGAGGGTAGATATCTTTGCTCTTGACTATGATGCTATTCTCGCTGCCATGTATGCATTGCCTACTAGTGCTGACCGTGCCGGTCACCTGTGCGTACCGCCTGACCCAGCTATAGAGCCTGCTGCTCTAGCTGCTGGTGCGGCTGCTGCTCTGGGTGCTAGTGTGTCTCTTGCTCCAAGTACAGGTGCGGCTACTGCTCTAGGTGCTAGTGAGTCTGCTTCCTCAGGTGCGAGTGAGTCTGCTCTCTCAGGTACCGCATCCGCTCCGGCCTCTCACACCTTCACCCTTGACTCGGGGGCTTCCCGCTCCTTCTTTCGAGACCGCACCACACTCAAGCCGCTTGGTCGGCCAGTTGCAGTCTCTCTGGCAGACCCCTCTGGGGGCCCTGTCCTTGCTCACTTCTCCACTATCCTCCCGTGTCCGGCGGCCCCCTCTGGCACCCTGTCTTGTCTTTACCTCCCCTCGTTCTCTACGAACTTGGTGAGTGGTGCTGACCTACAGGATGCAGGGGTTCACCAGTTCACTCCTGCGAATCAGCAGGTGACCCACTGCACAGACGCTCGGACAGGCCAACAATTGGCCACGTTTACTCGTCGGCCCGGGTCGAGCATGTACACACTGACCACCGCGTCTCCTCAAGTTGCTGAGTCTGGTAGGGTAGCTGCGTCGGGTGAGGTGTTTGCTGCAGCGTCAAGGGTGATGTCACTGAGGTGCTGATCGGCTGGATCCGCGCAGCTCGTCTCCAGCTCAGGCAGAGCTTTGGCTCGGACTTTCCTGTTCTGCGTCTGCACTCGGACAGAGGCGGAGAGTTTTCCTCTGGCCTTCTGAGAGCCTACTGTCGCGCACGGGGCATCCGTCAGACCTTCACGCTTCCGGACTCTCCGCGGCAAAATGGGATTGCTGAGCGCCGCATTGGCATGGTCATGGACGTCGCTCGTACGTCTATGATGCATGCAGCTGCCCCCCATTTTATGTGGCCGTTTGCGGTGAGGTACGCGGCGCATCAGATCAACCTTCACCCCAGGGTCTCCAGGCCGGAGACCTCCCCAGCCTTGCTGTGGACGGGGAAGGTTGGCGATGCGTCGGCGTTCCGGGTCTGGGGATCTCGGGCGTTTGTCTGCGACTTGTCTGCGGACAAGCTGTCCCCTCGTGCTGCTCCTTGCGCCTTCCTGGGGTTCCCCCCTCACGCGCCTGGGTGGCAGTTCTACCACCCCACCTCTCGCCGTGTTCTGTCCTCCCAGGACGTCATGTTTGACGAGTCGGTCCCCTACTACCGCCTCTTCCCCTACCGCACTCCGTCCCTCCCCCCGCCCCCGCTCTTCCTTGTACCAGTTCCCCCCCAGGTAGACCCCCTCCCCCCTCAGGGTCCTGCCCCTTCAGGTGTGTCCGAGGTAGACGCAGTCGAGCCTGTCGAGGTCACTGGTGACTCTGGTGCTGCTGAGGGTGCTGAGCTTGGGGGTGCTGAGCCTGGGGGTGCTGAGCCTGGGTATGCTGGGCCTGGGGGTACTGAGCCTGGAGGTGCTCCGCCTGGAGGTTCTCCGGGTGCTTCGTCTCGCCGGGAGCCACTCTCTCCACAGGAGCTGCGCGAGTGGTTTGCCCGGCGCTGGAGCCGTGCTGCTGGTGCTGGAGGTTCTTCGGCTACTGGGGGTGCTGAGCCTAGGGGTGCTGAGCCTGGGGATGCTGAGCCTGGGGGTTCTACGCCTGGGGGTGCTGAGCCTGGGGGTGCTGAGCTTGGGGGTGCTGAGCCTAAGGGTGCTGAGCCTGGGGGTGCTACGCCTGGGGGTGCTTTGCCTGGGGGTGCTGGGCCAGGGGGTGCTGAGCCTGGAGGTGCTACGCCTGGAGGTTCTCCGGGTGCTTCGTCTCGCCGGGAGCCACTCTCTCCAAAGGAGCTGCGCGAGTGGTTTGCCCGGCGCTGGAGCTGTGCTGCTGGTGCTGGAGGTTCGTCGGCTACTGGGGGTGCTGCTGTCGCGGGTCCCGGAGGTGCTCGTCCTGGGAGTACTGGAGCTGCTAGGCCTGTAGGTTCGATTGGAGCTGGTGCTGCTAAGGGTGTTGGCGCTGAGACTACCACTGGCGGTCCTGCTGGGGGTGCTCCTGGTGCTGCTGGAGGTTCTGGAGCTGCTGGAGGTGCTGCTGGAGTGGGTGCTACTGCTGGAGGTACTGGTGCTGTCCCTGCTGTTTCTGGCATCGCCGCACGGCCTCGACCGTACTTCGTTCCACTCCTGCAGCAGGTTCTTGGTCTTCCACCTTCTACTGGTCCTCCTCCTCCCTTAGAGTGTCCACAGCCTGTCCCGTCACAGTTACAGTTGCAGCCTACCTCCCCTTTGCCTGCTCCTTCTCCCTACACTGGTCCTACTGTAGGTCTTGCTGAGCGTCGTGAGCCTGCGTCTCGCCCTACGTCGCCTGTCCGTGCTGCTCGCGCTAGTGGTCGTGCTTCGCGTCCGCGTCCTCCTCCTATCCGTGGCACGCACAGGATGTCTCTTCGTCCGTCCACTGCTCCTCTGCGTGCCCCTTTGCCTTCTCCTCCTGAGTCCTCTCTTCCTGCTCTTGCCGACCCGTAGTCGGACTCTCTTCGTGCTGCCAGTCCTACTGTCACGCGTCTCTTGGCTACTGTCGTCACTGACCCTTCTTTCGAGACCACAGCTGCGTCTGCCCTAGTTACTGAGCTTGTCGACTTTGCTGCTCGCTGTCGCCTAGACTAGGCTGCTAGTCTTGTCACTGAGTCTGAGTCTGTCTGTCCTCCGTCCGTCGGGGGTGAGTGTGCCCTTGGCACGGACGTCCTTGAGGACAGGCAGGAGGAGTTCCAGTGTCTGGCAGCTGCTTCACCTCATCTCGTATCCGTACTGCTTACCCCTGAGGGAGACCCGGATGCACCTGACATCCCGACTCCGCGCTCTTACGCGGAGGCGATAGAGGGTCCCTACTCCTCTCAGTGGCAGGCAGCTATGGATGCAGAGATGGCTTTCTGGAAGTCCACAGGCACCTACGTTGACGCTGTCCCCCCTCGTGGGGCGAACATTGTCAGTGGCATGTGGATTTTCAGGGTGAAGCGGCCTCCGGGTTCTCCGCCTGTCTTCAAGGCGCGTTACGTGGCTCGTGGCTTCAGTCAGCGGTAGGGAGTTGACTACTTTCAGACCTTCTCCCCCACCCCGAAGATGACCACTCTTCGGGTACTGCTGCACGTTGCTGCTCACCGTGACTACGAGCTGCACTCTCTCGACTTCAGCACAGCTTTCTTGCAGGGCAGCCTGCACGAGGAGATCTGGCTGCGCCGCCCACCTGGCTTCATTGGGTCTTTCCCTCCTGGTACCTAGTGGAGTCTCCGGCGTCCAGTCTACGATCTCCGCCAGGCGCCACGTGACTGGCATGACACACTGAGGACTACGCTTGCGGCTCTCGGGTTTGCTCCTTCTACTGCCGACCCGTCGTTGTTTATGCGCACCGACACCTCTCTGCCGCCGTTCTACATCCTCGTGTACGTCGACGACTTGGTCTTTGCCACTGCTGACACTGCTGGACTCGCCTACGTGAAGTCTGAGCTGCAGAAGAGACACACGTGCACTGACCTGGGTGAACTGCGCAGCTACCTTGGCTTGCAGATCACCCGGGACAGAGCACGCCGCACCATTACCCTGACTCAGTCACACATGGTGCAGCAGGTCCTTCAGCGCTTCGGCTTCACGTACTCCTCGCCTCAGGCCACTCCTCTGCCTACTCGCCACTCACTCTCTGCTCTGCCTTCGGATGAGTCCGTAGAGTCGAGTGGCCCGTATCCAGAGCTTGTTGGCTGCCTCATGTACCTGATGACCTGCACACGACCTGACCTTGCATACCCTCTTAGCATTCTTGCACGCTATGTTGCTCCTGGGAGACACCGACCAGAGCACATGGCTGCAGCGAAGAGTGTGTTGCGCTACTTGTGCAGTACGTCGAGCATGGGGCTAGTGCTTGGAGGGCGGAGTCCAGTGGTCCTCACTGGGCACGCAGACGCTTCTTGGGCTGACGATCAGGCTACGCAGCGGTCATCCCAGGGTTACACCTTCAGCCTTGGTTCCGGCTCTGTTTCGTGGCGGGCTACTCGTTGTCTTCTGTTCTCGGCTCCAGTTGTGAGGCTGAGATCTACGCAGGGGCCATGGCTGCACAGGAGCTTCGCTGGCTCACCTACCTGCTGACCGGCCTTGGAGAGCCGCCTCGTTCTCCTCCAGTCCTGTACGTAGACAACAAGGCCATGCTGGCCTTGTGTCGAGAGCAGAGACTGGAGCACTGAACAAAGCACATTGCTCTCCGCTACTTCCTTGCTTGTGAGCTACAGCAGCGTGGTCAGTTGTGGCTTGCGTACGTGGCCTCTGAGGCCAACACTGCTGATGTTTTCACAAAGGCACTTCCGCCTTGTGATCATCAGCGCTTCTGCACTCAGCTGGGTCTTGTCCCTGTCTTCCCTCACTTGCTCACCCCTTGACCTTGTTTGTACTGTAACATATATATATACCTGCTCTTGCTTGTCTAGCCTTATATATATATGTAATCCTGCATGTGTACTGCAAGTTCTTGGCCTCCCTACCTCTACTGGTCCTGCTCCTCCCTTAGAGTGCCCACAACCTGACTATTCGCGGTCACAGTTACAGCTCGCCTCCCCTGTACCTGCTCCTTCTCCCTACACTGGTCCTACTGGAGGTCTTGCTGAGCGTCGTGAGCCTGCGTCCCGTCCTGTGTCGCCTGTTTGTGCTGCTCGCACTAGTGGTCGTACTGCGTGTCCGCGTCCTCCTGCTGTCCCCGGCACACACCAGACGGCGCTGCGTCCTTCCACTGCTCCTCTGCGTGTCCCGTTGCCGTCTCCTCCAGAGTCCTCTCTTCCTACTCTTGCTGACCCGGAGTCTGACTTTCTTCATGCTGCTAGTCCTTTGGTCACGCGTCTCCTTGCTAGTGTTGTCATTGACCCTTCCTTTGAGTCCACTGCTGCATCTGCTCTAGTTGCTGAGCTTGTCGACTTTGCTGCTCGCTGTCGTCTAGACTACGCTGCCAGTTTCGTTGCTGAGTCTGAGTCCGTCTGTCCTCCGTCCGTCGGGGGTGAGTGTGCTCTTAGCACGGACGTCCTTGAGGACAGGCAGGAGGAGTTCTAGTGCTTTGCTGCTGCTTTGCCCCATCTCGTGTCCACGCTGATTGCCCCTGAGGGAGACCCGGATGCACCAGACATCCCGACTCCTCGATCGTACGCTGAGGCGATCGAGGGTCCCTACTCCTCTCAGTGGAAGTCGACCATGGACGCAGAGATGGCTTCCTAGAAGTCCACAGGTACCTACGTTGACGAGGTTCCCCCACCTGGGGCGAATATCGTTAGTGGCATGTGAATTTTCAGGGTGAAGCGGCCGCCGGGTTCTCCGCCTGTCTTCAAGGCGCGTTACGTGGCTCGAGGATTCAGTCAGCGGCAGGGAGTTGACTACTTTCAGACCTTCTCTCCCACTCCGAAGATGAACACTCTTCGGGTGCTGCTGCACATAGCCGCTAAGCGCGACTACGAGCTTCACTCTCTTGACTTCAGCACAGCTTTCCTGCAGGGCAGCCTGCACGAGGAGATCTGGCTGCGCCCCCCCCCTGGCTTCACTGGGTCGTTTCCTCCTGGCACCCAGTGGAGCCTCCGGCGGCCAGTCTACGGTCTCCGCGAGGCGCCCCGTGAGTGGCACGACACACTGAGGACTACACTTGCGGCTCTTGGGCTTGCTCCTTCTATAGCCGACCAGTCGCTGTTTCTGCGCACCGACACCTCTCTGCCGCCGTTTACATCCTCGTGTACGTCGACGAATTGGTCTTTGCCACTGCTGACACTGCTGGACTCGCCCACGTGAAGTCCGAGCTGCAGAAGAGACACACGTGCACAAACCTGGGTGAACTGCGCAGCTACCTTGGCTTGCAGATCACCCGGGACAGAGCACAGCACACCATTACCCTGACTCAGCCACACATGGTGCAGCAGATCCTTCAGCGCTTCGGCTTCACGTACTCCTCGTCTCAGGCCACTCCTCTGTCTACTCGCCACTCGCTCTCAGCTTTGCCTTCGGATGAGTCCGTAGAGTCGAGTGGCCCGTACCCAGAGCTTGTTGGCTGCCTCACGTACCTGATAACTTGCACACGACCTGACCTTGCATACCCTCTTAGCATCTTGGCACGCTATGTTGCTCCTGGGAGACACAGATCAGAGCACATGGCTTCAGCGAAGAGGGTGTTGCGCTACGTGTGCAGTACGTCGGGCATGGGGCTAGTGCTTGGAGGGCGACGTCGAGTAGTCCTCACAGGTCACGTTGACGCTTCTTGGGCTGACGACCAGGCTACGCAGCGGTCGTCACAGGGTTACACCTTCAGCCTTGGCTCCGGCTCTGTTTCGTGGCGGTCTACCCGCTCGTCTTCTGTTCTCAGCTCCAGCTGTGAGGCTGAGATCTACGCAGGGGCCATGGCTGCACAGGAGCTACGCTGGCTCACCTACCTGCTGACTGACCTCGGAGAGCCGCCTCGTTCTCCTCCAGTTCTGTACGTAGACAACAAGGCCATGCTGGCCTTGTGTCGGGAGCACAGACTGGAGCACAGAACGAAGCACATTGCTCTCCGCTACTTCCTGGCTCGTGAGCTGCAGCAGCGTGGTCAGCTCCTCCTCACCTACGTGGCCTCTAAGGCCAACACTGCTGATGTATTCACCAAGGCCCTTCTGCCTTGTGATCGTCAGCGCTTCTGTACTTTGCTAGGTCTTGTGCCTACCTGGCCTCACTTGCTTACTTCTTGATCTGGTTTGTACTGTCCTCTTTCTATACCTGCACTTGCTTGTTTACCTTTATATATATGATCTTGCATGTGAACTGGCCTTGTGGCCTTACTCTTGTGCTCGGACTGTGTGGTGACTTTGTGATCCACCCTGAGCTTTCTTTGCTTTGCTTGACTGGTCTTGTGACCGCTTGCTCTCCCCCACTTTGCCTATGGGGGTGTGTCAGAACATTATAGCTTATACATTTGTGTAGGCTGTAGTGGGGTAGCCCATAAGAGGTACAATCCAATTAGGGTTAGTACTTGTACCCAACTGTTTCATAGTTCATTCATCCATTCTCACTTCTCGACAAGCACTTGTGAGGGAAAAGTTCTGTACTTAGAGAAATCCCATTTCCAAAATTGATCAATTGGAGTTGGGAATGTGAGAATGAGCCTTGGAGCTCCAAACCCCTTCCTCAATACCCCTTGGGGAGCTCCATCTCCTCCATGGCAACAAGGGTAAGGAGCTCCTTAAGGTGAGTTTGCTTAGGTGGCATGTTGGTTGGATTTGCAACCAATGAGAGCAACTTATTTGTGATAAGAATTGTCTGGTTACATGTTGTATTTTGTAACAGCAGCATTGAAATATTATTGGTTTGAATGTCCACCAATGCAAAGGTTGGGTTGGTTCCCAACCTTGTTTGTCTTTTAGTGGATGGTGATTCACAATTGTGGACCAATCAACAATCATCCCTTCCCGTAAGTCGATACCTTGTGTAGGTAGCGCTTTAGAGAGCCTTAGCTAGAATAGTCGCTAGGGTAGGTAGGTGATGCGTTACACCTCGCGACCCACCTCTCGCGACCATGGCGGCATGCCGGGCGATGCGGATTGCAGCGAGGCCGGCGAGTCAACGGCTTCTGAGGAATGTGGCGCGGCGGCTGAGCAACTGACGAAAACATGACTCCGAGTCTTGCAAGTCTGTATGCCTGGCGAGGAGGATTGCGATTGCGAGGTCAGCGAGTCAACGACTTCCGAGGAATGTGGCATGGCGTCTACGCTGCTCGTCTTGATAGCGGTGGTGATGCTTTTCAGACTGCATAATTAAATGACAAAAGCATGGCTTTAAGTCTTGCAATTCAAGTATGCATCCCTCTTCAAGAGGGAATGGCATAACGTCAGCGACCCATATTCTAGGCGAGCTTGTGGGCAGGCAGGGGGTTCAGCCTTGATTGTGAGCCTCTCTTGATGATGTCGCCTCGCGCGACGGGGCGTCGTCTTGGCATCCGAGGGAGGGATGCTTCTTGTCGCATGTCGACTTGAATCGCGCGCAGCCGGCGACTCGCGACGCAGGAGGCGTGCGATGGAAGGGCAGTTGGAAGGGGGTGAGGTGACGCGGCGGTGCGTGAATGCGGTGATGCGTGAGTGACAATGCGATGCGGACTGACGAGTGTGGGCCAAGTGGAGTGACAAGGAGGGGTACCAGAATCATTGCACTCGCCTAGCTGTGGCCTGATGACCGATATTCCCGCACTCAGACCCTCCAATAGGAGACGGCCACCTAATATTAAATCGAATAAGCATCTGATGGTCCCCTAAAAACGGCCTATCTCATGAGTGTGGAATGGGGGGAGTTCGTCGTGTGATAGGAGGCACGTGAACACCGGCAGTGGTGAAAATTGTCCACACGTTTGCGTTTCGTTCGAAATCGGGCAGTGGATGGAGACAAACGACGCTGCTGGCTGCAGCTGCCAGCTCCTATCGGCCTCCCGCCCAGCTCGCACATCCAATCCAGGTGTACGGAAGGGGAAGACATTGTTGACCTGGCAGGCAACTGCTGCTGAATGCCGCATTGCGAGCAAGACAGAAGAAGGAGCCGATACTATCGTGGGAATTACGGCGTGCATAGCAGTTAGGGACTAGAGGAGTGTTGTGCACGAGTCCCGTCTGCCGTTCGTCAGCTTCAGCAGCAGCAGCCAAGTGGAGGTGTCTGCCGTGCCTTTACTCTTCTTCCCACCCAAGCTTGAAGGTCAAACTTTCTGGCCAAGTGTGTGGGTGCTCGCGTGGGGTTTGAACATTAATTTCTCGGGAAAAGACAGAATGCTGTGCAGCATTAGAATGACAAGCAGGCCCTCAGATTGCAGGAATTTTACCCTGATTTTGCCTTTGAACCCTGATTTGCAGGGAATTTCTAGGTCCCAACCCTGATGAGAAAGTTTTTTTTTTAATGCCTACTCTGTTTTTTCGGCTAACTTTTGTGTACCAGGACTGAATTTTCAGCCTACTTTTGCTAGGGGACCCTGATTCGAATCATACAGTAGTGGGGCCATCCCTGTTAGCGAAATCGCCAAGATTCGATGAATCTGGCAAAAAATTCGCCCAAAAATTTCCCCATCTCCGTCAATTACGTGAAACGGCATCTTAGGGCTGTTTCCTACACCCCCCTTATCTACATCTTGTCAGACTCGCCTCAGACACCATTTGTTTGGCGAAGTGCGAGACACAAAGCGTGGGGTGACATGGCACTGCGCAATGCTCCCGAAAGGTTGTTGAGGAACATTCCCGACTGTTGCTTGCGAGCGCTTGTCTGATAACGTGACAAAACAGAGACCTTTAGCACACGTGATTGCCTAACCTGGACCACCATTGCTGCACCACCACTGTCTCCCTCCCCCCGTTCCCGTCACATCATGATGAAGGCTGGTTACATAAGCGTTAAAAAATGTACCAGCCCTGATGAGAAAGTTTCTTTTTATGTGACAACACTGATTTTTCAGGGTTTACTTTTGTAACGACCCTGACAGAGTTTTTTTTTAGGACCAACACTGACGAGAAAGTGTGGCCCAAAACGAATCTGAGGGCCTGATGACAAGCGAATATGCGTATATGTTGGGATGAAGCCTCGAGACATCCCATGGGGAAGAGCAGATATATGTGAAGTCCAAGTGCTCATAGACAACATTCTTTTAGTCAATCATTAACCCGTCCCTGTTAGTATCAAATCCGTTCTTCCTTGAAACGATTAGTCCGAGTCGAGCAGCACCACACACCCAAGCTGAGCTCATAACCAGCTGTGGCATTCAGGGTATGCTGTCGCATCCTGATGTAAGGGTCATGTCAGGTAACGGAGGGAGCATGGGGCTGCAGTGAGCCGGTGGAGCACCAATGGGGAAGTGCTGCTGCAGCATGGCTGGGCTTGGCTGTATGGGAACTTGCATGTGTGACCCTCTTGGGGTCGAATGCGCGTTCAATGGAGCCCTTGGACGTTGACAAGGCACAGACAGCCAATGCACTCGTGTTGGTAACCGTAAGAGTGGCTTGGGGAGTAGCTGTGGCGGTGGCTGTGAATGAAGCTGTGGCTGGTGCGGTGGCAGGGAGAGCATGCGGTCAAGCTCGAGGTACTGACAAGGCTCCCACTGCGCAAGCAAGCTCTCCTGGGCGAGATACTGCTGCTGCCTGTGCCCCTCACCACCTCCTTCCCCGGTCCCTCCCTGCTCCTCCACCCACTCTGGCAGGGCTGTCCCAGCAGCACGTGGGACGGCAGGCCCCCCAGCGTGAGGTCCACTTGCCAAGGGCGCGGCGAGGGGACTCCCACCCAGCAGCACGTGAGCCACGGGCGTGTCGAGAAAGAGAGCATCGTTGTCCTTGCCACTGTGCGTGCCACTGTGCATGTCAATGTTGTCAGTGTTGGTTATGTTGCTGAGCATGTCAATGCATGCATCCAGGTATTCCAGCTCCTGTGTGCCACACGTACTCCCGGCAAGCATCGCAGTAACGCATTTGCTCGAGCTGCCACGAGCGGGGCCAGGCAGACCAGCGAGCGGCGAGGGCATCTGTGCTGCGAGTGGCTGGGCGGGCGCAGGAGCAGACACAGGAGCAGAGAGAGCAGCAGGTTGCGCGGAGGAAGGGTCCTCACAGCAGAGTCCCAGCAGCACGTCGTCTGGAAGGGCACTCTCCGACCCAACGCGGAGCCATTCCTCCCCGTGCACTGCGAAATCCCCAATGCAGGGAGCAGAGCCAGACAGAGCAGCGAGCTGAGGCGGCATTGGCACTGGCAGCGCTGCGAGAGGCAGGGTGGGTGGAGGAGCCGAAAGAGCAGAGCGCTGGATGAAGGCAGATTCGTCGCTGCTGCACCCCAGCAGCACGTCGTCTGGAAGGGCACTCTCCGACCCAACGTGCGGCCACTCTACCCGCTGCATCGCAAAATCCCCACAGGGGGTGGAACTACCAGTGCAGGGAGCGGAACCAGGCAGAGCAGCGAGTTGGGGGGGCATTGGCAACGGAAGAGGTTTGGGCGGCTGGGTGGGCGGAGGAGCAGATAGAGCAGTGCGTTGCGTGAAGGCACGGACCCCATTGTCGAATTTCAGAAGCACATCGTCTGAAAGGGCACTCTCTGACCCGATTCGGGGCCACAACACCCGCTGCACCCTGGTCCTCCTCAATCCTCCTTGATGCTCCTCCTGCAGCACAACCTCCAAAAGGGCTTCTTCTGATGCCTGCTGATGCATGCAGCTGCTCTCCCCCTGCTGCTGAATGTAGCTGCTCTCCCCTTGCTGCTGCATGCAGCTGCTCGCCCCTTGCTATTGGAACTGCTGTGCCACTGACTGGTGCCAGCGCTCCATGCTACACGTCATCCCGTCTCTCACCTTCCCGTTCCTCACCAACCCGCTTTGCACCAACCGGCTGTCACGTCCACCCGGCAGACGTTGGTCGGCCCCCCTCCACTCACAGTCGTCTCTTGGTCGCTTCAACGCACGACGCAGAGCAGCGGCGTTGGAGGCAGCAGCAACGGGGAAGGCTTCATGGGAGATTGGAAACCTGATGGTGGTAGAAGCAGCAGCAGCGGAGAACGCAGCAGTTTCGGAAGCAGGAAAAGAAGTCTGGGAAGCAGGAGGAGGGCCGACGAGGGATGAGAGGTTGGGCGGGGCGGGAGGGAGGCAGCAGCGAGCATGGGGGGCGAGGAACGCCGTCGCGCACTCCTCGTACGACAGCCCTCCGAACGTCAGGGCTGCTGCTCCCACGCCCTCCGAATGCTCCGACTGCTGCTGCTGCTGCTGCTTCAAATCCTGACAGAGCAATGGCTGACTGTGGCCGTCCAATGAAACATGGGCCTGGGGGAATGCAGCAACTCCCAGGTGCTTTAGAAGGAGGTTCTGGCGTAAGCGTTCTGTGAACTTTCTGCCATCACCACACGGCCACGGGAGAGGAGAGGTGTTAGAAATGCTCAGGCGTACCAAGACGGTTACATTCGGAGGCATGCGGGGATACCTTCGGAGAAAGATGTAACGATTACAGCACGACTTGTTGCTCCTCTTGAGCTGACCGCTCCTCTCCAGCTTGCCCCACTGCTTCGTGCCGCACTGCAGCGCGTGGCGCAGCAGCACCGCGTCCTCCTGCCCACCCAGTGCGCAGCGGAGGGAAAGACAGAGCGAGTGCGGCATTCCGATGAGCGGCATTCTCAAGGCACACTAATGTGTCCTGACGCACCAAGGAGAGTACTATCCCACAACATAACAAGGAAGGACTTGCAACATTGAATCCTGATTCGGAATCACTTTTCAACCCTACTAAAATCCGGAGGAACTTGGACGCTCTTTTCGCGACCCAGCACCTCTTGCAACCCACCTCTCGCGACCATGGCTGCATGCCGGGCGACGCGGATTGCGAGGAAGGCGAGGCAACGGCTTTAAAGGAATGGGACATGGCGGGCAGGCAACTGAAGAAAACATGAGTCAGAGTGATTATTGCGTTCCCATTTTTGGATGGTATCCCTCTTCAAGAGGGAACGGAATGACCCAGAAGACCCAGGCTTGCCATGCCCCCCGAGCTGGGGTTCACCCCCGGGGCTGTGAGCCTTGCCGCCTCGGGCGAGAAATGCCAAATGTGGACGATTCGTGGCATGGCTTCGCCTTGCCTTCTCGTCGCATTTGCCTTCTCAAACGCGCGCAGCCAGCGACTCGCGGGGCAGGAGGTGTGCGACGGAAGGAGCCTCTCCGCACAGAAGGGCAGGTGGAAGCGGGTGACGTCACAAATGTGCGGACCAGTGGACTGACGAGCAGGGGTACCACGGGAATCATTGCACTCGCCTAGTTGTAGCCTGATTTCCGGCATTCTCGCTCTCACGCCCTCCTATAGAAGTTGGAAACCTAGTACTGAATCGGATAAAGTACTCTGTACGGGGTCCTTTCAAAATCGGCCTCTGTGGATGGGAGGAGTCCGTCGTGCGACACGAGGCACGTGAACACCGGTCAGCTTTGAAAGCTGTCCTAACGCATGGGATTGTTCGAATCGGACAGTTGATCGAGACAACACTACACCATCGGACGTTTCGTACGAAGCTGCTGGCTGAAGCTGCACAAAACCGATTGGCCCACCTCCAACCACTTCAGGTGCCCGAAAGAAGACATTGTTGACCTGTCAAGCATCAAGCAACAAGCAGCTGCTGCTGAATGCCGCATCACGAGCAAGGTTGGAAACGGAACGGATACTATCTTGAGGGTTATGGCGTGCAATAGCACTTTAGGGACCGGCCAACTGTTGTACCCTTGACTGTGTGGTGAGGAGGTGTGTGTGTGGCTGCCTCTTCTGCGTGTGTGGGTGTTGTACTCGCGTGGGATGAAAATAATCATTCATTTCAAGATGCACTGTGTCAAGTTGTGCTAAAATCGAATGTGCGGTCCCTGCCTATTCTTTTGAAGAATGCCCGCCTCTCCCCCTGAAAGAGTCAACAATATGTACTCCTTAGCGTCAGCATACGAGTCAACAATGTGTGCAACAGTTCCACTACAAAACACAGTAACATATATGTATACGCCATAAATGTACTTCCCACAATCTTTCACAATGCCAACAACCATATGCATGAAAGGGGGATTGCTCCAAGTGTTAAAGGAGATGGATAGGATAACGTCGATATGAGATGCTTATGCGCCCATCTACCCACGCATTGTACCGTACTAATTTTACCCCGTTAGTGCAATACTATTTACTTGTTGCCGTTGAATACGTACAAAAGAAGCTACACAATTGATTACACATTCTTCACTTAACAGCATCTGTTGTGAGCAAGTCAGCAAAACGTTTTGCAATCTTAATACGGCCAGAAGAAGTATGCGCCGTATGCACAGCAATCTTTTGGTCACTCATAACCCCATCCCTGTCAGAATCGAGTAAGTTGTTCGCTGAACAGATCAGTAGAGCCGCGCACATCCAAGCTGATCCCATGACAGGAGGCAACAGGGGGGTGGAAGAGAGATGGCAGAGCACCAAAGGAGAAGGGCTGCTGCAGCACGGCACGGCGCGGCAGTATGGGGGCTTGCATGTGCGAGCCCCTTGGGTTTGAGGCCGTGTAAAGGCCATTGGTGGCGCCTGGGGCCAGTGGAAGTTGACAAGGCACTCTCAGCCATGGCGTTGGTGGCAGTGGCAGTGGCAATGGCTGTGGTTGTGGCTGGTGCGGTGGCAGTGAGACAATTTGCTCAAGCTCTAAGTGCTGACGAGCACTCCACTGCGCAAGCGTGACCTCTTGGGTAAGAAACTGCTGCTGGCGACTTCCCTCCGCGGTCACTCCCTGCTCCACCGCCCACTCTGACAGGGCAGTCCCAGCAGCACCTGTGGCTGTCCCAGCAGCGCAACGGGGTGCAGGCCCCTGAGACTGAGGCCCACTGGGCAAGAGCATGGCGAGGGCACTCCCACTCAGCAGCACATGAACAACAGGCGTGTTGAGAAAGCGAGCACCCTTGTCCCTGTCACTGTGGTTGTCAATGCCCCCGTTGTCAGCGCCGTTGCTGTTGTTGTCCGTGTTGCTTCCGTTCCAGAGCGCGTCGATGCATGCATCAACGTATTCCAGCTCCTAAGTGCCACACGTACTCCCCGCAAGCACCACTGCAATGCAACTGCTCGTGCTGCCGGGAGCGGAGGCACAAAGAGCAACGGGTGCGCATGGCTGGGTGGGCGGAGGAGCAGAGAGAGCAGCACGTTGTGCGGAGGCAGGGCCCTCGCAGCATAGTCCCAGCAGCACGTCGTCTGGAAGGGCACTCTCCGACCCAACGCGCGGCCACTCCACCCTCTGCAGTGTGGAACCATCCCCAATGCAAGGAGCGGAGCCAGACAGAGCAGCGAGTTTGGGGAGCATTGCTAATGGCAGCGCTGTGAGTGGCTGGGTTGGCAGAGGAGCAGAGAAAGCGGTGCCTTGCATGAAAGCAGGGTCCTCACAGCTGAGTCCCAGCAGCACGTCGTCTGGAAGAGCACTCTCCGACCCAACGGGGGGCCAGTCCACCCGCTGCATTGCGAAATCCTCAACGCAGGGAGCAAAATCCTCAATGCAAGGAGCGAAATCCCCACACCAGGCAGTGGAATCACCATTGCGGGGAGTGGAGCCAGGCAGAGCAACGAGTTGGGAGGGCGGAGAAACAGATAGAGCGGCGTGTTGCGTGAAGGCAGGGACCCCATTGTTAGATTTTAGCAGCACGTCGTTAGGAAGGGCACTCTCCGACCCAACGCGCGGTCACAGCACCCGCTGCGCCCTGCTACCCGCTCCTCCTTGCTGCTGCTGGCGATGCTCCTCCTGCAGCAGCGCCTCCAGAAGGGCTGCTTCCTCTGTCTCCTGCACGCGGCTGCTCGCCCCCTGCTGCTTGAACTGCTCTGCCACTGACTGACGCCGGCGCTCCGTGCCAAACGCCACCCCGCCTCGCACCACCCAGCTCTCGTTTCCCCCACTCACCGGTTGGCCTGCTGTCAGGCCGGGGCTGTCGCCCCGTGGCCGCTTCGCTGGGCAACGCAAAGCAGCGGCGGTGGAGGCAGCAGCAACAGGGACGGCATGACGGGCGAATGGGCACTCCGTGGTAGACGCGACAGCCGCAGAGAAGGGGGCAGCTTGGGAAGCAGGAGGAGGAGCTTGGGAAGCAGGAGGAGGAGCTTGGGAAGCAGGAGGAGGAGCTTGGGAAGCAGGAGGAGGAGCTTGGGAAGCAGGTGGAGGAGCTTGGGAAGCAGGAGGAGGACCTTGGAAAGCAAGGGGAGGGGTGGCGACGAGGGATGAGAGGTTGGGTGGGGCGGGTGGGAGGCAGCATCGAGCATGGGGGGCGAGGAACGCCGTCACGCACTCCTCATACGAAAGCCCTCCGAACGCCAGGGCTGCTGCTCCCACGCCCTCCGAATGCTCCGATTGCTGCTGCTTGCGATCCTGACAGAGCAATGGCTGATTGTGGCCGTCCAATAGATTATGCTGCGAGAGTGCAGCAGCTCCCAGGTGCTTTCGCAGGAAGTTCTGGCAAAAGCGGTCTGTGAACTTCCTGCCACCAGCACACGGCCACAGGATAGAAGAGGCGTCATGGAAGGCTGAGTCGTGTTAGAAATGCTCATGGGTATCAAGACGCCTGGATTCAGAAAACCACAAATGTGGCATGAAGCATGGGTTACCTTCGGAGGAAGATGTAACGGTTACAGCACGACTTGTTGCTCCTCTTGAGCTGACCGCTCCTCCCCAGCTCACCCCACTACTTCGTGCCGCACTGCAGCGCGTGGCGCAGCAGCACCGCGTCCTCCTGCCCACCCAGTGCGCAGCAGAGGGAAAGACAGAGCGAGTGCGGCATTCCCATGATGAGCGGCATTGGGGTGTGAATTCTGACATAACAGGGGAAATGCTAAATTGATTTGTGAATCCCATTTCAAGCCTAGAATCCGGCGGATCTTGAAATCCTCCGGACGCACCCCTCGCCGCGACCGCCTCTCGCAACCCACCTCTGGAGAACCACCTCTCGCGACCATGGCTGCATGCTGGGCGAGGAGGATTGAGATTGCGAGGTCGGGGAGTCAACAGCTTCAGAGGAATGCGGCATAATGGCTATAACGCCTCGCTGAGCCAAAACGAGGTTGCTCTTTAGGCGCAGCGGATGCCTTAACACTAGCCCAGCCCACAGCGCAACGGTTGCAACAGTGGTCGAGCTGCTGAGCCAAAACGAGGTTGCTCTTTAGGCGCAGCGGATGCCTTAACACTAGCCCAGCCCACAGCGCAACGGTTGCAACAGCGGTCGAGCTGCTCGTGATAGCGGTGGTAGTAGTGCTGGTTTTCAGACATGAGAGCTAACTGACGAAAGCATGACTTTGAGTCTCGCAAGACTCTATCCCTCTTCATGAGGGAATGGAGCGACGTCATCGACCCATGCACAAAGCCCAGGCGTGATTGTGGGCAGGGGATCAGTCCCAGACTATGATTGCCACAGTGGCGTTCAGGCCCGGGCTCTGATTGTGCGCCTGTTTGAAGATGCCGCCTCGCGCGACAGGGTTTCTTCTCGACTTGGCATGCGAGGGATGCTTTCTCGCCGCATTTCTTCGTCAAACGCGCACAGCTGGCCACTCGTGTGGAAGGAGGTGTGCGACGGATTGTAGCTGGAAGGTGGTGATGCGATGCGATGCGCGCGCAAGGATGCTGCGGTGAAGTGTGGCCAAGTGGGCTGACGAGAAGGGGTATCGGTAATCATTGCACTCGCTTAGTTGTGGCCTGATGTCCGACATTTCCGGACGTGAACCCTCCAATAGGAGGTGGCGACCTGATATTTAATAATATAAAGCACACTAGCATCTGATGATCCTCTCGAAATCGGCCTGTCACATGCATGTGGAATGGCGGGGGTCGTCTGTGATACGAGGCACGTGAACACCGGCCAGCGGTGAAAACTGTCCAGACGTTTGCGTTTCTTTCGAAATCGGGTAGTGGATAGACAAACGACGCCGCTGGCTGCAGCTGCCAGCTCCTATCGGCCTCCCGGCCAGCTCGCACATCCAATCCAGGTGCACTGCACACCGGCGGAAGGGGAAGACATTGTTGACCTGGCAGGCAACTGCTACTGAATGCCGCAAGACTGGAGGAGCCGATAACATCTTGGGAATTATGGCGTGCAATACAGGCAGTCAGGGGCTAGGCGAACGCTGCGCAGGACTCATGTCTGCCGCTCGTCAGCAGTTCCAGCCAAGTGGAGGTGTCTGCTATGCCTACCTCTTCCCGAGAATGAATGTCACCTTTCTGGCCAATGTGAGAGTGGTGGTGGGTGCTCGCATGGGGTTTGAACATTTATTTCTCAGCGCAGCGCACTGTACTGTACACTACCATGTCAACTTGGAGCCAACAAACTCTTTTCGTTCTTGCTGCGAACAGTGCCAACCCTCCAACGTCTTCCCTCTAACGAGTGCAGGAAATATGCTGCGGAATGCCTCGGCACGCCCCGGTGCACCGGGTTTTGAAACCTGAGATGTAGGGGTGGTGTCAAGCTATGTATCGATTTAGATATGCTGTAGTGGGGTGCATCTTAGGGGGTACAGAAAATCTCTTCTTGTACCCCCCCTCCTTACCCTAAGGATCAATCTCTGTAGTATCTCAGTCTCTGAGAGGTGGCAGAGAGATGGTAGAGCACCAGAGGAGAGGGGCTGCAGCAGCATGACAGGGCATGGCAGTAAGGGAGCTTGCATGTGCGAGCCTCTTGGGGTTGAGTTGAGGGCGTGTACTACAGGCCATTGGAGGCACCGGTGCGGGACTTGAGTAGCGGTCATGCTTTAAGGTTTGTGATTCAGGCAGGTGATTCTATCCCTACCAGCTCAGCATCAGCACATGGGCCTGCGGTTGGGCACAGCGAATCCGCAGGGGCCTCCGAAACAACGATCCAGGAAGGTGAATGTGACGTGGATATTACGACTGTTAGAAGCAATTGCCAGGTAAAAACATACAATGTTACATTACGAAGTCAGAAGGCACAACTATACCAGTAGTATTAGCCTCAGTTCAGCAACTCAGTGTCAAAGACAGAATGCTGTGCATTCTTAGAATGACGAACGAACATGTGTGTATACTGGGATGAAGCCTGGAGGCATCCCATCTGGAAGAACGGCTGTCTGTGAAGTCCAAGTGCTCAAGCACAACATTCTTGTGGTAGTCAATCATTACCCCATCCCCGTTAGTGTCAAATTCGTTCCTCCTTGAAAAGATTAGTCGAGTCGGGCAGCGCACGCACACCCAAGCTGAGCTCATGACCAGCTGTGGCATTCAGGGCATGCCGTCGCCTCCTCATGTAACGGTCATGCCAGGCAACGGAGGAAGTAAGGGGCTGCAGAGAGCCAGTAAATCACCACCAGTGGAGATGGGCTGCAGCACGGCCGGGCGTGGCTGCATGGGAACTTGCAAGTGCAACCCTCTTGGGGTTGAACGCACATTCAATGGAGACCTTGGATGTTGAGAAGGCACAGACAGCCAAGGCGCGTGTGTCGGTAACTGTAAGAGTGGCTTTGGGAGCAGCTGTGGCGGTGGCTGTGACTGCAGCTGTGGCTGGTGCGGTGGCAGGGAGAGCATGCGGTCAAGCTCAAGGTACTGACAAGGCTTCCACTGCGCAAGCACGCCCTCCTGGGTGAGAAACTGCTGCTGCCTGTGCCCCTTGGCGACTCCCTCCCCGACCGCTCCCTGCTCCTCCGCCCACTCTGGCAGGGCTGTGGCAGCAGCACGTGGGATGGCAGGCCCCTCAGCCTGAGGTCCACTCGCCAAGGGCACGGTGAGGGCACTCCCACCCAGCAGCACATGAGCCACGGGCGTGTCGAGAAAGAGAGCACCGTTGTCCCTGCCACTGTGCTTGTCATTGTTGTCAGTGTTGGTTATGTTGCCGAGCACGTCAAAGCATGCATCCAGGTATTCCTGCTCCTGCGTGCCACAGGTACTCCCGGCAAGCATCGCTGTAACGTGCCTGCTCGCGCTACCACAAACGGGGCCAGGGAGACCAGCGAGCGGCGAGGGCATCGGTGCTGCGAATGGCTGGGCGGGTGCAGGAGCGGACAGAGGAGCTCGTTGCGCAGAGGCAGGGTCCTCGCAGCAGAGTCCCAGCAGCACGTCGTCTGGAAGGGCACTCTCTGACGCAACACGGAGCCACTCCTCCCGGTGCACTGCGAAATCCCCAATGCAAGGAGCGAAATCCCCACAGCAAGGCGTGGAATTGCCAAAGCAGGGAGCGGTGCCAGGCAGAGCAGCGACCTGGGAAGGCATTGACGCTGCCAGTGCTTCGTGCGGCTGGGTGGGCGGAGGAGCAGATGGAGCAGCTCGTTGCCTGGAGGCAGGTTTGTCACTGCTGCACCCCAGCTGCACGTCGTCTGGAAGGGCACTCTCCGACCCAACGCGCGGCCACAACACGCTACCCACTCCTCCCTGCTGCTGCTGGCGATGCTCCTCCTGCAGCAGCGCCTCCAGAAGGGATTCGTCCGCTGCCTGTGCGCGGCTGCTCGCCCCCTGCTGCTCAAACAGCTCTGCCACTGACTGACGGCGCTCCGTGCTTCGCAACACCCCGCCTCGCACCAACTTCCTTGGCACGAAGCAGCTCTCGCGCCCTCCGAGCAGCGGTTGCTGTGCCCCAAGCGTGGGGGAGTCGTCCCTTGGTCGCTTCAGCGCACGACGCGGAGCAGCATTGGTGGCAGCAGCAACGGGATGGGACACTGGAAACTCGGCAATAGAAGCAGCCGCAGTGGCAGAGACGCTGGCGGCTTGGGAGGCAGGGGGGCTGGCGAGAGAAGAGAGGTTCAGTGAGGGTGCTTGGCGGCAGCAGCGTGCGTTGGGGGCAAAGAAGACGGCCGTGCACTCATCAAACGACAGCCCTCCGAACGCGAGAGCAGCTGAACCCACGCGCTCCGGACTCTGCTGCTGCAGGAAATCCCGACAGAGCAGCTGCGAACTGTCTCCGTCCAATAAAACGCCCTGGAGGAACGCAGCACCTCCCAGGTGATTTCTCAGGAAGCTCTCGTCAAAGTGCTGAGTGAACTTCCTGCCATCAACGCACGGCCACAGAGCAGAAAGGCTGAGGTGTTACGAAAGGCGGAAGTGTGTTAGAAACGCTCACGCGTATCAAGAAACCTGAGCTCAAGAAATTATGCATGCGGCATGCACGGTTACTACCTTCGGAGGAAGATGTAACGGTTACAGCACGACTTGTTGCTCCTCTTGAGCTGACCGCTCCTCTCCAGCTCGCCCCACTGCTTCGTGCCGCACTGCAGCGCGTGGCGCAACAGAACGGCGTCCTCCTGCCGTGAGAGTGAGGGAGGGTGACAGCATTGCCATCATGAGCAGTGAGCGTAAAGACCGCGGCGGCCCAAGGCACACTAAGCGTGTTCTACGCACTGGTATTTAAATCGCTCCAACATAGCAAGGAAAATCGGGAGGGCTTGAGAGATTCTCCTCTGAACACTCTTTTCGCGACCCACCGCCTCTCGCGACCCACCTCTCGCGACCATGGCTGCATTCCGAGCGGCGACGAGGGTTGCGAGACCGGCGGTGAGTCAACGGCTTCAGATGAATGCGGCATGGCGACCAAACTGCGGTTCTTAAAAGCGGTACCACCACGGTGTTCGAATGGGTCAGCAGTCACGAGAGTCCAGGACAATCTAGAAAGAAATTAACTTTAGATAAACCGTCTCTTGAAAGAAAGATGAAACCCGGATAATCTTGTATCTATCGACCTTGGTTCAAACCTGGCGGCCCACGGAGCGAACGACCTTTGCGGGTCAGTATGGACGAGCAGCAACGCATGCACGAGGCCTGATTGTGGGCTAGGGTCCACCATTGGCCCTCTTTGATTCTGCCGCTTGCCAACAGGGCTGAGTCTTGATCGCAGCAGTGGAATGCCCCTTGGCACTTCCCGACGCAACCAGCGAGGCTTCGAGTCGCACGGCATCAGAAGGTGTGCGATGGGAGGACAACAGTGGAAGGGGTGCGAGAGAGGAGGATGCTAAGTGTGGGCAAAGTGGCACCGATGACGAGGGCATGGAATGAACGTAATTATTGCTGTGGCTTGAAGTATGTAGCCTGCCCGGCTGGCACCTCACATTCAAAACCCCTCCGCTACTAGGAAACAACGAGCACAGTATTAGTAGACTTTACAGTGTATAGTGTACTGCATCCGAGGTCCTCGGAACTGGGCGTGTCATAGTACACCGGAGTGTAAGAAATCTCGGAGAAGGAGCCACCATTATGTGGACACGTGAAGATCTGCCAGTCGTGCCAACTGTCGAAACGTTCTTGTTCCAAATGGACAGTGGTGGAAACTAAGACCAAGACGATGCCATTGGCTGCAGCTGCCGCTCCCCCAAGCTTGCACATCCAATCCAGATGCACGGATGGGGAAGACATTGTTGACCTATCAAGCTACTGCGGTGGAATGCCGTATCTCGAGCAAGACTTGGGGAGCGAAACCAATCTCGAGGATTATGTTACGGAGAGGATTATGTTCCTGCGTGGATCAGTTGTTGCGGTCAGCGGACCATACGTCAGCGGCCAACTGGAGCAGTCTGCCTGCCTGCCTCTTCCTAAGCGTGAAAGGTCGCCTTCCTGGTTAACTGGTGTGGGGTGTACATGCTTTGGGTGGAAAAACACCGGTAGGTGATTTCAGTATGCACTATGTTTAGAGGTGCTATAACAGAGGGTGGTCCAGTTTTTCAGCTACTTTCCAGCTACTTAACCAAAACGCTCCATACAATCATACCCGTCAACAGAGTCTGAAAACAGTTTCACTACATAACAGAGAACGCTATGGAGGACACAAAAACGCTATGGAGAACGCTATGAACGCATTATCCTTCAACCCATTATCCTTCATGGCCTTCCCATCCAAATCCAACCCCAACCATCCCAGCCTACTCCATTCACCCTTGTTTCACTCCACTCAGTCCCAAATTACGCATCCCATCCCACGCCACCCACCCTCACCTTGTCACTTACATCTGACTCCAATGCACTTCCTACCAATGCTCCCACCTTCCTCTCCTTCCCCTCACTGCTCCCAGCTCCCCCTCCTTCAACCAACTGTTTCCATCTCCCCTTTTTTCCCCGCTGCTCTCAGATCCCCCCATGTATCCCCCTCTGCTGTCAGATCCCCCCATCTATCCCCCTCTGCTCTCAGATTCCCCCATCTATCCCCCGCTGCTCTCAGATCCCCCCATCTATCCCCCTCTGCTCTCAGATTCCCCCATCTATCCCCCGCTGCTCTCAGATCCCCCCATCTATCCCCCGCTGCTCTCAGATTCCCCCATCTATCCCCCGCTGCTCTCAGATTCCCCCATCTATCCCCCGCTGCTCTCAGATTCCCCCATCTATCCCCCTCTGCTCTCAGATTCCCCCATCTATCCCCCTCTGCTCTCAGATTCCCCCATCTATCCCCCGCTGCTCTCAGATTCCCCCATCTATCCCCCGCTGCTCTCAGCTTGGGCTACTTCCCAGTTGTGCTCGCCCTTCTCTCCTGCACACCCCCCCTTCTCTTTCAACTGCTCCCAACTCTTTCTTCCATCCAGCCCCTCCAGCACCCGCAGCGCCGTGTGACTCGCTCCGCCGTGCTGCTGTGCTCGCGCCTGGAAAGATGGCGGACGGACCAAGGGGCAACGGGATTCAACAGCAGCCGTGCTAAATCCAGAGGAGAGGGTCGCCTCAGGCTCAGCTGTCTCTGTGAGAGGAACACGTGCCTGCACTCATCGAAGGACAGCCCACCAACGTAAGAGCAGCAGATAGCGACTGGCGGTGAGATCCCACAAAAGTGCTTCTGCTGCTGCTGCTGCTGCTGCTGCTGCTCTTGCTCCTCCTCCTCCTCCTCCTCCTCCTCCTCCTCCTCCTCCTCCTCCTCCTCCTCCTCCTCCTCCTCCTCCTCCTCCTCCTCCTCCTCCTCCTGCTACTGCTGTAGCGCCTGACTTTGCAGAAATATATGCCTTGGGAGAGCAGAGCAGTGCCGCCTGAGACGGGAGAACCCCAGATGCGCTGGTGAAAGCGGTGAAGGGACCTATTGCAACAACAAAGAAGTGGGTGAAACAGAAACGGTTCAGCACTGTTACCTGAAAGCGGTTGCGCCGCATGCAGGGTTACCGTCTGAGAAAGATCTAACGGTTACAGCACGACTTGCTGTTCCTCCCCAGCTCGCCCCACTGCTTCGTGCCGCACTGCAGCACGTGGCGCAGCAGCACCGCGTCCTCCTCCCCATTCAACGTGAAGCGGAAGCAATGAAAGCGTTGAGAATGGCTCGAATCCAATTCTCTGCAGAACAGGGGGACCGCACGTTCGGTACAGGGTCACACAAGAAGCAGATCTCATGCTTGCCGCGAGGCTGTTGCCTCGCATCACCGGACGGCCCATCCTTCAACCCTCAGAAGAGATTGCTAACGGAAACCCGCCAGCCTGGCACGTTCCGAATGGAGCGTAAGATTGAAGAGCAAGAACGGAGCGGAAGCAGAACTCAAGGCCGATGATAAGGTGGTAGCACGAACCCTAGTGTTGTTGCTATAACGCCCCGCTAGACCCCCGAGCCAACACGGGGGTTGTTCAGAGGCGCAGCGGTGACCTGTTGAACCCTTGTGTAGGGTCGCAGGCGCTACATCCCCGGTGGCTCCTATCCTTCCTATGACACATGGCACACTCACCCGACCGCGGCGATGAACAGACTCGATGCGAACCCCGACTCGACTCCCACCACGATTGGCAATGATGGCCGGGTCCGACTCGGAATGAACGTCAACTTTCACGAGAGTCCGTCCGCACCCATGCGGAGCAGTGGGCTGCACACCTTCGCCTCGAGAGTTCATTCATCCGACTCGGTGTAAGCTGGGGTGAACGGCCCGCGTCCTGATTAACACATCGGATCTGACGCGATCCTGCTGCCAGTACTCGGTCACGCGCGGTTATGACCAACGGGATGCAATGGCTGTCATGATTGCGGTCCTTCGCAGCGTGCTGAGTCATGGATCCAGATAAGGACAAAAAAATCAAGATGCAGAGCGAGTGAGAGCCGACACGGTGAAACGAGGAGCTGAGGAGCATTGATGCCATGGTAGCATTCAAGAGTGACGTTAAATCGGAGCCGTTAGAGCCTAACGGACGGTGAGCGACTCGAGCGGCAGGTTTTGTGAGCAGATCGAGCAGCCAGCCCTCCTCGCCTACGCTACCACAACCAACTTCTCCACTCAACTGTTGAAGGGAGGATAAAATCGGGTATATGAAGCGAGAAATAGGAATCGTTACACTCGAAAATAAACAGAAAACACAATCCTACGAATTGTCATTTAAGCTCCACAATTCTGTGTGACGAACAGAGCAGCATGGCTTCTATTAAGCTCGGTGAAATCTCAGGATCGTGGTCAGAAAGACCCCAAACACTCTGGATAAGTATATCTTGGGATGGAGACATCCCACTATCGAGCATGGCAGTACCCGGGGAATAAAATGATTCATGTGTTTCCTTGATGTGGTCAACCATGGCCCCATTCCAATTATTTCCAAACTTCAACTCAGTTGTTCCTCCAAGCGCATGAAAATTATCCAAGGCGTGGACATCCGAGTTGAGCCCATGGCCAACAGTGGCATGCAAGGCAGCTCCACCACCTTCCAGAGCATTGGCTATGTCAGGCCGACGTAACGCCAGGTTCTTGAGAGTTGGTAAAGCACCGGCGGCCAAGGGCTCCTGCAGCAAGGCATGGTGGGGCTGCATGGGAGCTTGCGTGTGCAAGCCCCTTGGGTTCGAGGGCGTGGACAGTGCACCGGTGAAGCCGGGGGCCCCTGGTTTATGAGAAAGGGCTGACCGTAGGGGCGCCTGGAACAGTGGCTGTGACAGTGGCTGTGACAGTGGCTGTGACAGTGGCTGTGGCTGGGACAGAGGCTGTGGCTGTGGCAGGGGTTGTGGCAGCGGCTGTAGGTGCCCATGACCCCGGTGCGCTTGAGCACCTCCCTTCCTGCTGTTTCGCTGCTCCAACGCCCACTCTGCCAGCGCTACCCCACCACCAGCTGTGCCTGGCAGCACCCGTCCCTGGGGCCCACCCGCCCAGGGCACACGGCAGGGCTGCCACTGTGGTAACTGGGGGACAGTAGGGGCGTGTCCAGGCAGCAACAGGGGATCCAGGGGCGTGTCGAAAAAAAGAGCAACATTATCATGCGCCACGCTGCACGTGTCCAGCTCTGGTTGGGTGCAACTACTCACAACGAGCGTCCCTCCAGTGCTGCTGCCCATCCGCCCAGGGACGGAACCAGCCAGCGCAGCTGTGGGCAGCGGCACTGGCATTGGTGCATGCGGTGCGGTGAAGCCAGCATCAAGGCTGCTGACCCCCAGCAGCACATCATCTGGAAGGGCGCTCTCCCACTCCATACGTGGCCACAGGGCTGATTGCACTCGCCTCCTCCCTCCTCCTCCGTGCATCTGCTGATGCTCCTCCAGCAGCAGAGCATCCACAAGGGCTCCCTCCTCGTCCTGCACGCGGCTGCTCACCCCCTGCTGCTGGAACTGCTCTGCCACTGACTGAGCCTGCCGCTTCCTGCTGCGCACCACCCCGCTCTCACCTCCACCTCCACCCAGCCCCGCTTGGTCTGCCCCAAGCCCAGGGCAATCCTCTCTTGCCCGCTTCACTGGGAGGCTCAGAATAGTGGCATTGGAGGCAGCACATCACAAAAACCCTATGCCAAGTTTGGACGAATTTTGATTGGGATTGTCTTCGCGTAAAAAATTCGGGACCGAATTTCGACCGACGGTTTGAGTCATTTGATAGGAGCTCCGACACACATCTCGCGACAAGGCTTGGCTCGGGTCAAGTTCCAATTTGGCACGCGTGCTGTTCTGGCTGACATTCGCGCGCAATCCGTTTAGGGTCAGTTTTGTGACCAAATCATTTAAAAATGGATTTTGTTTTTGTTTTATTCTGGGAATTGAGGATTTCAGAATTACATTCAATATTCGCGGGTTACAGCTTCCATTATTCAGCATTCTAACAACCAGCAGTTTTAACACCCAGTCAAATAGTCTACGCAATGGTGGGCCCTGCAAGCCCCCGGTAGGCAAGAACAACATCTCCAAGGTCGCCATCGTCGACGAGGAACTTGTTCGGGAAGACGAACGCACCCTGAGCCGGATCGTGTGGGATGCGTCGCTCCACAACGGCAAAGTGTATCATCTGTTTGACCTTGTCACACCACTCGAAGTAGTCCGGCCTGTTTTGTTCCGGCTGGGCCGGAATACGCTTGCGGCGCTTGTCCTGCAGAAGGGGCCACTCGATGTGCAATGTGGTGTAGGGTTGGGTGGATGGTGTATGAGGGGAGGTCATGGGCATATGATCCAACTGAAAGCAGTGAAGACGTCACACCCTACGTAACCGCAAACGCCTAAGCGACCTGGGTTTTAGATGAAGTACAGGCGAGGGGTTTAGGGGATGAGGCATGGGTGTAGTGTCACTTATCTACCTCCTTACCGAAAACAGGCCCCATGCCACCATGCGGCTCTTGAACTTGGTGAACACGACCCCGCTCCTCTTGAAGGAGAGCTTGAACGCATAAGCAAACAAGGGGTTGCTGAAGGGCGTTCCGGTGGCCTTGTCAAAGTGCCAGTTGAGGGTCCACTGTTCTGCATTTTGGGAGGGAGCGTATGGGTTGGAAAGGGGGTGCAGATAGATCAAGTGGGGGGGTGAGAGACAGGGTCAGAGTACCACGGCACGGTTATTTGTAGCTGCTGACTGGCTTATGGGCAGGGGGATATGGTGTGTTTGAGACGTACATACCATCTCTGTACTCGGCCAGGAGCTGCTCGTCGTTGAACCACTTCTCCGGGCGTAGCTCAGTGGGCAGGCTATCCACCGCATTGGCGTAATCGGAGAGACCCATGCCGGCGTACGTTGCTGGCCTGAGGGTGCTGTTGATTGTTGACCTGGTTGATGACATCTGGTGGTTGAAGACACCCATGGTTGACTTGTCGTTGTGCAACCACAGCAGCTTCATTGACTCTAGCCCTTCGTGAGACAAGTGGACAGCGAACGCCTCGAACACTTCCTCCGGTGCAGGGTAATACTGAATCTTCTCCGGGGGGTTCAGAAACAGGAGCTGAGAGCACACTAAGTAGGCTTTGCTCTGCGCATGGGTGTGGATTTACAACACGACACGGGGAGAGAGAAACCATCAATTATGACTCTGGCCGCGTGACCAACCCTCCCGCGTCCGCCACGTCAGGGAGGAACCAGCCCCACTTGCCACGTCACATCCACCCACCCCATGCCACGTCACCCCCCACCCACACTCCTGCATCCGCCAAATCCACCAACGACCCTCCCCACGTGACACGTCACACCCACCCTCCCCATGCCACGTCACCCCCACCCACCTGACACGTGTAGCGTCGTCACGCGCCGCTCCCGTGTACCCTTCCAAGCCGCCACGTCAGCACCAAGCCACACATCCCGCCACGTCACACGCCCTTGCGTCTGCCACGTCAGGGATCAGCCAGCCCCACGTGACACGTCACACCCACCCTCCCCATGCCACGTCACCCCCCACCCACCTGACACGTGTAGCGTCGTCACGCGCCGCTCCCGTGTACCCTACCAAGCCGCCACGTCAGCACCAAGCCACACATCCCGCCACGGCACACCCTCCTGCATCCGCCACGTCAGGGAGCAGCCAGCCCCACGTGACACGTCACACCCGCCCACCCCATGCCACGTCACCCCCCACTCACCTGACACGCGTCGCCTCGTTGAGCGCCGCTCCTTTGTGCCCTTCCAAGCCGCCACGTCAGCACCAAGCCACACATCCCGCCACGTCACACGCCCTTGCGTCCGCCACGTCAGGGATCAGCCAGCCCCACGTGCCACGTCATACCCGCCCACCCCATGCCACGTCACCAAGCCACCCACCACACACGTGTAGCGTCGTCACGCGCCGCTCCTGTGTACCCTTCCAAGCCGCCACGTCAGCACCAAGCCACACATCCCGCCACTGCACACCCTCCTGCATCCGCCACGTCAGGGAGCAGCCAGCCCCACGTGACACGTCACACCCGCCCACCCCATGCCACGTCACCCCCCACCCACCTGACACGCGTCGCCTCGTTGAGCACCGCTCCCTTGTGCCCTTCCAAGCCGCCACGTCAGCACCAAGGCACACATCCCGCCACGTCACACGCCCTTGCGTCCGCCACGTCAGGGATCAGCCAGCTCCACGTGCCACGTCATACCCGCCCACCCCATGCCACGTCACCAAGCCACCCACCGCACACGTGTAGCATCGTCACGCGCTGCTCCCGTGTACCCTTCCAAGCCGCCACGTCAGCACCAAGCCACACATCCCGCCACGGCACACCCTCCTGCATCCGCCACGTCAGGTAGCAGCCAGCCCCACGTGCCACGTCACACCCGCCCACCCCATGCCACGTCACACCCCACCCACCTGACACGCGGCGCCTCGTTGAGCGCCGCTCCCGTGTGCCCTTCCAAGGTGCCACGTCAGCACCAAGCCACACATCCCGCCACGTCACACCCTCTTGCGTCCGCCGTCTAAACCCACCAACCCAACCCACTTGCCACGTCGCACACAGAGATGTGAAAGAGCCACGTCAGCCCCCGCCCACGTGTGGAGTCACGTGTCGCCCTGCACCGCTCCCGCGCACCCTTTCCAACCGCCAGGTCATTCCCAACCCTGCCCTGGTTGCCACGTCAACCCCAACCCGCCACATACCGGGAATGGGTTGGTCTCCTGCAGCACAAGCACACGTGCCTTGTCCACGGCACTCATCGGCGGCGGGGTACCACCCATCGGCACCACTGCGGCCCCCCCGGCATAGCTGGCAGTTGCTCCCCGACGCAGGCCGAGCTGAGCAAACATGGCGTACATCTCAGACCGTAGCTGCTGGAACTCGTCTCGTGTAACAAACTGCCCGTGCTCTGCACCTTCAGCCAGCGCATCCATGACATCCGGAAAAGGGTGTGTAGAAACCCCTCTCTGGCCAAGGGGATCAACGTCTTCTGCAGCAGCACCGTGTGCCCTCACACTATCACGTTGGCGGGAAAAGGGAAGCTCAGGGAAGGGATTGGCAAAGGTGCTTGGTTGATGCACACGCGATGGACCGGCGAGGGGGGAGACCGCCCTGCCCCGGGCTGGAGAAGCGTGTAGTGGCCGAAATGGGTATGAGGGAGAGGCGAGTGGGGAGTGCGTGACGGGGGCTGGTGGAGGGGATTCGGATTCCTCGCCTGTTGCCGCGCCGGGTGCAGTCGCAGCGACTTTGCTCGGGCCGGAGTATGGCGTGAAGAACCTTGGTCCTCCTGTGGATAGCGGTGCCACACTCGCTCTTCCGGCCCCTTTCGCTAGCTGCATCCGTTGCATGGTTACCGGTGGCCCAATGCCTGTAACACGGGGGGCTGAGAGTCACACGGAGGATGAGCACGGAGCTGGTGTCTGTAAGGTGCATTTGGACACGTGCAAACATGACGAGCAACCGCATGATTCTAACATGGGTGTAGCACGGAACTGTAGTGTATAGTCACGCCTTACCCGGGTTAGCCGATTTGTCAACCTTCTCCTTCCCTGCGGCGGGAAAAGACGGGTGGAACACGGTGTTGTTAGGGTCTGTTCAGCACAAACCGCGGCAGCTATGCCAGTCGTTTGTGACACGTTGCTTACCACGTTGCTGTCCCTTCGGTTTTGCTGCCTGCTCCTTATCGTTGCCCCGTTTCCGCGGTGTGCTTTGGCGGGTGCTGCCTCGTTTACGGGCAGGTTCTTTCTTTGCCGAACCCACAGGTACCCCTTTCGCGCGCGGTCCCTTTCCGTCTCCATCGCCTTTAGCTCCCTGTCTCACTTGCTTCCTTCCACCCCGGTCAAGTTCAACCTTCACCTTACGCGCCTTCGATTTGCCCGCTGGTCCGCCACGCATTGCGTCACCCGCCCCGCGTTTCCGGGATTGTCCAGACCGGCCCCCCACCTTCCCTGTGCCACTCCCCCGTCCGCCCTCGCGCGCCCCGTCCTTTCCCTGCCGGCTCCTCCTCCTCCTCCTCCTCATCCGCCCCTTCCTCCACCTCCTCTTCCTCCTCGTCGTCCTCCTCCTCCTCATCCTCCTCCTCATCATCCTCCTCCTCCTCTTCCTCCTCCTCCTCCTCCTCCTCCTGCTCCTCCTCCTCCTCCTCCTCCTCCTCCTCCTCCTCCTCCTCCTCCTCCTCCTCCTCCTCATCCTCCTCCTCCTCCTCCTGCTCCTCATCCTCGTCGTCCCCCTCATCCTCCTCCTCATCGTCCTCATCCTCATCCTCCTCCTCCTCCTCCTCCTCCTCCTCCTCCTCCTCCTCCTCCTCCTCATCATCGTCGCCCTCCTGCTCATCCTCGTCCTTCTCTCCCTCCCCTGCATCCTCGTCCTCCTCCTCCGCATCCTCCTCGGCCTCCTCCTCCCCATCCCCCTCGTCCTCAACATCCGCTTCACCAGGGCCTTCTTTGCCGCGCTTCGGCCTATTCCCCCCCGAAGATTGCTTCCCCCTCCGTCCGCTAGATGGTTTCCTCGGACCGGATCCCACCTTATGCCGCATTGCATGATCTGTCGCCAAGCCACTTGGCGCCGTGGTGCCTCGCATTGTCCCAACTTCAGCACCACCGGCGTCGTCACCGCTGGCTGTCGTCTGCCTCCTCTTCGCGCGTATGGGCATGTCCTCAGCCACGGGGGTGTCATTCTCCTCCTCACCATCGCTCTTCCTCTGCCTACGCCTCCCGCGTCCCCCAGAGGGAGGAGATCCACCTACGTCGGCAATGTCGTGTTTCGGCCCCTCCGTGCAATCGTGCGCAGCATCCTTCTCCTTATCTATCACTGCAGCAGATATTTCGACCACGGGCGGGGGGGGCAGCGTCAGATGCTGCTGCTTTGCCTCTGCCACGGACGTCGAAGTTGCGGCCTGATCTTGGCGGGGAGAGTCGCCGTGCTTTCCTCGAGTCGCAAAGCCCTCTCTGTCCCCGGACCGGACGGCAACACTCACGCCGCCACGCCCTGGGTCTTCGTTCCCGCCGATGGTGCCGTCGTCAGAAGGACCGGGCTCGAGGGCAGCAGTGGCAACATCCGCATCGCTCCTGACGGCCGAAACACGCTTGCGTGCCGTTGGTTGCTTCCCCTTGTCCTCCGCCTTTTTTCCGGGCTTCTGCTTTCCCACCTCAGCCTTTTTCCCCGCCGCACGTTTCGTTTGATTGGTTTGCGCGGCGGCCTTTTTAGTAGCGGTAGATCTGGCCCCACCCTCTTGGTCGGTCTGATGCGACATCCTTCGTGTCGTGCGTCATTTCGCCTCCTCCTTCTGCTTTTCTGTTTGCCGAGTAGCATGTGTCATGAGGGTGGTACGAATGCAAGTTTTAAATTGCGGGATTGGGTAGCTGAGTTATAAAAAAAAAACCGGAAAGGTTTGTTGCTATTTGACCCCTGTCCCGGTGAAGCCAATACTTTTTCACCCTAAATCGGAAGGTACAATTACACCTGAATTAGTAGCTACTAAGCACATGGCGTCAGCCCTTTCCTTCGTCGCTACTCCGTCTAACTGGCGATTTGGAAACTCCTGTGTTCAGCAGCGAGCGGCGTCAAGGTAGTGGGTATGAGGGTGACGGAAGCTGGTGAGTGGGGCACGACGGTAGTTGGGGTGGTTTGCGAGTCTATCGAGAGGACTGTAAGCAGAACACGCACCATCGGACGGTCTACGATTTGCCTCCCGATCAGAAACGCACTAGACGCTTGATCACAGTCGCTGCTTCCACGGCGAATGTCCAGCTTGGCTGGTGCGGTAGTGGGGAGGGTCGTTTGAGATGCGTCGGCCAATCAGCGCCAACGCATCAATCTCCACAGAATCTAGTACCGTTTCGACACCACCAATCATCACATCCTGCAAAATACAGTGCCTAGTGCATTGATCAAATTTTAACATAGTAGCTGAATACACTTGCAAAGTACAACTAAGACAATTTGAAGTGAATAGCCGTTTATGGTGTCATATGGTGTGAAGTTTAGTGAGTGCATGGGGCTTAGGACGCACTCTTTGTGCTTCCAACTCGTGGACTATGGAATGCTATACTGAGCACACATTGAGAATGGGCGACGGATACTGGTCGTTGGAAGTTGTTCAAGCACGACGTGTACTAGTGCCAACTGGAATGGAGATGTAGTGTGGTGTTGGCTTGGGCTCCATTCTTGCGTGGGCCCTCGACATGGTGAATTGAGGGTGTGGGATGAAGCACAGGCCCAACGCACGAGCGTTGATGCGCAATCGACATCGCTGTTTAGTTTGGCGACGTTGCTGCGTTCGCATCCATACAAGGCTTGCGCGACCAGGCGAATCCGTTGTGGAATGGTGTTGGATGGGGCTCCATTCTTGCATGGGCCCTCCGCCAGGTGCATTGAGGGTGTGGGATGAAGCACAGGCCCAACCCACGAGCGTTGATGCGCAATCGACATCGCTGTTTAGTTTGGCGACGTTGCTGTGTTCGCATCCATACAATGCTTGCGCGACCAGGCGAATCCGTCGTGGAATGGTGTTCGATGGGGCTCCATTCTTGCATGGCCCCTCCGCCAGGTGCATTGAGAGTGTGGGATGAAGCACAGGCCCAACGCACGAGCGTTGATGCGCAATCGACATCGCTGTTTAGTTTGGCGACGTTGCTGCGTTCGCATCCATACAAGGCTTGCGCGACCAGGCGAATCCGTTGTGGAATGGTGTTGGAAGGGGCTCCATTCTTGCATGGCCCCTCCGCCAGGTGCATTGAGAGTGTGGGATGAAGCACAGGCCCAACGCACGAGCGTTGATGCGCAATCGACATCGCTGTTTAGTTTGGCGACGTTGCTGCGTTCGCATCCATACAAGGCTTGCACGACCAGGCGAATCCGTTGTGGAATGGTGTTGGATGGGGCTCCATTCTTGCATGGGCCCTCCGCCAGGTGCATTGAGGGTGTGGGATGAAGCACAGGCCCAACGCACGAGCGTTGATGCGCAATCGACATCGCTGTTTAGTTTGGCGACGGTGTTGCGTTCGCATCCATACAAGGCTTGCGCGACCAGGCGAATCCGTTGTGGTACGGTGTTGGATTGTCATCTAACCTTGCACGGACATTCAAGTAGGTGCCTCAAAGGGGTATGAAGTAGAGCCACAACGCACAATCGGCGATGCGTTATCGTGAGGGCACGAAGTTCTTGTGTACTTCCCGTATGTTGCCAGACCACACTAGAGATCTTGTATGGTTTTTAGAATGTCACGTTGTCAACTAGGGGTGGATCTCGAGCAGGCATTTTCATGTGACCGTGTAGTAGTTATCATCAACGAGTTTAGTGTATAGATTAAATGCAATTGTACAATGTAATATCCTGTGCTGTATTTTGTCCGTTGTCGAGCTCACCACTGTGAGCTCACTAACGTGAGCGCGATCTCCCCCGTATAACAATTCGCAACTGAACTACAGATCCAAACGGATCTCTTCCCGCTCTTCCTCATCCCACTCGACTCTCACGCACCAAGAGTGCGTGAATCCACAGGCACGTCCTTCTCACCGAGCTCGCAACGCACACACAAGACCTACCGTCTTAGAATCAAGCGCATTCTCCGCTGCTCCATGTGCCTTGTCACGACCGCGCGGCGCGCACATCGTTAGGCACGTCCAAACATAAGCTGCCCGCTCAAGTGCCAGTCGTGCAGTGATACAAGCCGCCTTGAACAGTGCGCGGTTTGGCGATGACCGTGTTGCATTACCAGCCTTCTTGCACGGAGTACTTAATGCCTTCTCAAGCGTCCCACGACGCTCGTTGCTTCACAGGCCATTCCTCAACACTTAGACAGATCCGTACCGCATGGGCTCCTTACCTGGCGTCGTCTGCGAGTTTTGCAATAGATGGTTCCCCAACGCCCAAGTTTATGGCGGTCACAAGTCACGGCGGACCCCTTGCCAAGGCCTTTCCGCCCTGGCAAGGCCCTCGCAATCTGCACCATCCGCCGGACTACACACACTGCTATTCGTGCAAGAGATTCTGTCGGACGCTCCCGCTGCTCCCGCTTCACCTACCGCGTCTAATCCGTCCAACACCGACGCTGTGAATGGTCCTCCTCGCGTGCATGAAGCTGAAGATGACGCAACACCCTCGGCTGGGAACGTGGGGGCTTCTGAATCTGAGCATCAACCGCCACCCGGAACACCTTCAGATGACATGAGTGCGGATCCGGGGTGCCGCCCTGGAGTGAGTCACGCGGCCCCGCCGACAATCATCTCTGGGGAGAGCAATGCGACGCCCCTCAATCCGATTGCGTTGAAGCTGCTGCACTTCGTGAGGCGTGTAAATGGCGGAATGGGCATGGCGGAGATCGACATCAATGGCCTGCTTCAGCTCGTGGTGGAGCCTGGCCTTGCGCCTCTTGTGATCTCAGAGATCCGGAACTGCAAGGATCTGGAGAGGTTCGAGATGGAGCGCTTGGTAGGGCTCAATCGCGGATGGTCAGTGGCGACCTTCGAGATTGAGGGTCATCCTCCACAACTCCTCCTCTTCCGGAACTCTGCGCAGGTAAGCAGGCCGTGGATGCGTGGCTGCGAAATGCAGATTCCGCCTCCATTTGGTCCATGTGTGCGATCCGACCCTTCCCCGCTCCCGCCACTAAACCCCTGTTTGGTTCTCCCCCGCTCTTGATGCCGTACTCCAGGCTTTTGCTGAACTGTTTGGGCACACCAACAACGCGCCCGGCTTCAAGCTCAAGGCTCGTGTCGATGAGGACCATGGCACAGGCGAGCGTCGCTATACCACGCCAGAAATTGGAACGTGGTGGAACGATGCTCAGGTATGTAAATACCCCGCTGCCACCCAAAACCACACGCGTGCGCCGTCCTCCGTTGACGCGCTGATGTGTAGGGAGCATCTTCAGTGCGTCATGTTAGTGGGGAGTGTTATGTACCATGCTTAATCCGCCAGGCGACACATTACCTTGGTGGTGTTTGACCGTGGGGGTTTTCCGTCTTTGTCGTGCATGCAGGAACACTTCGGATGGTCTGAAGTCGTGGGGGGTATCATCCTATATTCGGATGTGACGCACATGAGCAACAACGGCCGGAAGAAGGCGTGGCCGCTCATGATGACGCTTGCCAACATCTCCCAGGCCAAGCGATGGGGGAAAGCCGGGCACACGCTACTTGCTCTCCTTCCTATCCCCCCTTCGGCAATGTTTGCTGTTGAAAAGGTGATGCTCTTCCAGCGATGCGTCCTCACCGTGCTGCAGCCGCTTCTGGATGGCATGGACAGGTCCGTACTCGATTTCCGTCATGCTATGTCGTCACCGTGTGCACAGCATAGTGTGCGCAGCGCTTTTGTATGTTGCATTACCCTTTGCCCCTCCTCGCTGATGCACAGAGTCGTCATGGCTGTTGACGTTACCACTCTACCCGTTCCTTGCAGCGGCTTCCGTCTCAGGGACCCTTTCGGTGATTGGCAAACAGTGCGGCCACTGCTGTACGCCTGGGTGTGCGACTACCCCGAGAGCGGCAAGATTAGTTGCACACTCTCGCATGGATCGCGGATGCCGTGCAGCATCTGCTATGCTGCAAAGGTGAGCAAACATGCCATGTGAACGCCTTCATCGCCATCGTCATCTGACTGTCACATGACGGACCTCCTAATTTTTTCACCCTTACCAGTTCATCCCATCCCACCCCCCGTGCTACACCAGGAGCATTTAGTTGCTGTCAAGGCACGGAACACGCCGCGCACGCCTGAACAGCAGCAATGGATCGTGAATGAGGCGGCTGGATTGACATCAAGCCAGGCCGACCCATGCAAGACCTACTCGACCTACCCGGTTGAGGTGAGCGACCTGTCCACCGCGCTACTTTCCTGTCTAAGCACTCCGTGTTGAGAAGCCCTGGGGGAGATGTGCACTGCCATTGCACTGCCCCACATGTTGGCCGAGTCTCTCATATACCTTTCTCTACCATTCCCCACCACACCCCCTCCGCCAGTGTGTGCTCTGGAAATGGGATGTCCCAGGGACCGTGTGGGGCAATCCCTTCCTCGTTATCATGCCTGACATCATGCACCAGGCGGACCTGGGCATGATGAGCCACATTGTGGCTGTCGTGCGCAAGATGAAGAAGCGGCGCGTCAAGCAGATGGACAGGTCAGTGCCTTGGGGGATTACTTTCGTGTCAAGAACACTCCAATACGCACTCTCCTCCTACTTACATGCCCATGCATTTGTGCCGGCCTTGAACTCGGATGTATGCGCAGGCGCCTGTCCCTCATTCGCGACCGCACGCGCCTGAACCACCTGCGCCTGCCAGAGAGCGCCTACTTCGAGAGTGGAGCATGTGTCGCGGCCTATGAGCACAGGGCCGTCATGCAGGTGAGGAAGCCATGGTGCACGTGATCCTCGTGAGCGACAGCATGCACCATGCTGAAACAGGATGCTGATTCCAGGCTACAACACCCCCCCTGCTGCATCCTAGTACCCATTCTCCCGCTCTCATCAATTCCGCCCCCTAACCTGTTTGTTAATCGGCACACGCATGTCCCAACTACTCATGCCCACCTGCCGTCCTTAACCGTGAAATTTGCAGGTCATGGTGTTCGTATTTGCTGGCCTGCTTCGCCAGCCCCAGATGGATGCTGTTCGTGCCTATCTTGGCTGGTACCTCTTGTGTTGCCAGCCAACGGGGCACACCGAGCGGTCCCTGCGGGATCTCAAGAAGAAGACCTCCCGGTACTATTGACATGCATGTACAACCCTGGGGATTGCATGAATGCCTGGCCACGGCACCTAAGCTGTTGTAGTAACATATCTTCTGAGGTTGTTGCTGATAAACCATGATAGTATATCAAATAAAGTAGGCTGCAGTATGCTGTAGTAGACTCTGATGTCCTTGCATGCTGTCAACTCCCACTCCCATCAGGCTGGTTGAGCAGTTGCAGGCTGCTTTTCCAAAGCAGCCATCCTCTTGGTGCCTTGTGAAAACCCATCTCATGTCGCACTACATCGACTCCATTCGCCGTGCGGGACACGTCACGGAATTCAGCACCAACATGTTCGAGCACTTGCATGGCCCGTTGGTAAAGAGGATCTACCGGCGGTCCAACAAGCGCAATGTAGATGGGCAGATTATGAAGTTCCATGCTAGGCGCATCCCGGACGTTGTGCCGGTGGACGATCCCCTTGGCCGGGACACTGCCATGCGGCAGGTAAACCTGTCTAGTGATTGAATTGCAAAGATATGCATGCATAATGTAATAAACTCGCCACTGTTCGTTGGCAGGCCATTGAGACAGGCACAAGGACTCTTATCAAAGAGTCCTACTTTCTCCCTGTGGAGTTACCAGAAGAACCCACCTCCACCAACTGGTTTGCAAGGAAGTGGGCCATGCAACACCCAGTTGCACAAGCTGCCCTCAAGGATGCGCTAGTACGTTATGCTGGATGCGTCCCCAAGATCAGAGTAAGTACTTCGTGGATCATACAATCATTTTTTTCTTGCCCCAAACCCTAAACTGATTACACACTGCAATTGTTATGCAGGCCCATGCATCGTTGGCCATCCCAGCGGCAGATGATGCCAGCTTCTCAAGAGTTTCTCACTTCGTTCGAGCGACCCCTGACTATTTTGAGAGGCCGTGGTACTCGGATGTTGCAGTGGAGGGTGTAAGGCATGGTCGGAGAGAGGAGTGGTATGCAAGGTTGCTCCTATTGTTCCATACAAAAATACGTGGTGAGAGGGAGGAGCTAGCCTACGTTAGATATTGGAATGCAAGCGGAGAGGATGCTGCAACCGGATGCCTTCGCCTCAAGTGGACAACAGGAATGTACGCATACTCTGTGATTCCGATGGAAGCGCTGCTCCGTCACGTCCATGTGGTGAAGGCATTCCATCTGGACAGTACCTATCTCCTCAATAAGTATCATATATGATGCATTTATATTATAATAAAATGGTCTGTTAAGTTATCCAGCACTCACATTTTACATAAGTCAAAACAAACAAAACCAATTACAAATGGATCCCAAATTTGGCACGATCCAAATAAACAACAATGTACCGGAGTCGCGGATTCGATTTAGACTCGGACAAATAAACGCGGTCCGAATTCATTCCGTGATTGGTCGCGCTTTTGTTTCGGAACTTCGCCAACCAAAACATCTGAACTGTACCCCCCTCCGAACCCCCTTTAAAAACCAAGGTTTTTTGTGATGCAGCAACGGGGAAGGAGGCATCACATGGGAACGGATAATCAGAGGCAGTGGAAGAAGCGGAGAAGGTGGCGGCTTGGGAAGCAGGGGCGGGGCTGACTGCAGATGAGGGGTCCGCTGGAGCTGCTGGGTAGCAGCAGGTGGCATTGGGTGAGAGGAAGACAATGCTGCACTCGTCAAATGACACACCACCGAATGCCAGAGCAGTTGAACCAATGTCACCCGAATGCTGCTGCTGCTGCTGCTTGCCATCCTGACAGGGCAACAGCTGATCGAGGCCCTTTACGGGAACATTTCTGGGGAATTCAGCATCTTCTAGGTGCTTTCTCAGAAGATTCTGCTGAAAGTGCTGAGTGAACTTCCTGCCGTTAAGACACGGCCACAGGGGAGAAGCTCAGAAAAAGGCGCAGGCGTGTTTGAAAGGCTCAGACGAGGGGTGCGTGTTGACGGGCTCAGTGGGTTTCGAAAATGACTGTGACAAGCAGAGTTACCTTCTAAGAAAGATGTAACGGTTACAGCACGACTTGTTGCTCCTCTTGAGCTGACCCCTCCTCTTCAGCTCTCTCCACCGCTTCGTCCCAAAATGCAGCGCATGGTGCAGCAGAACCGCGTCCTCCTGCATGGATCAACACGGATCTCGTGGCCAATGATTGACCTATCTTTCGGCACGTCTTAGAAGGAGCACGGTGAAGGAGCGTGACTCAAGGCCTACTTACCCGGCTGAAGGGATTCTGAAGAGTGTCTTGGGCCACAGTGAGCGCCGTGTCTTGACGCACAAATGTATTCACACCAATATGGCTAGCAAGGCTTTCAAGAATCAATATTTTGATTCACTCTCCTTTTTCAGGCTGGAAATTGGGTGGATCTTAAGAGCGTCTCCAGTGCAGAACTCACGCCTATCTCACTGGATTCACACCCACCTCTCTAGATCCACCTCTCAGCACTCACCTCTGGGGACCAGGGCTGTATGGCGAGCGACGAGGATTGGGATGAAGGCGAAGTAGTCGCTTCAGAGGAATGCGACATGGCGGCGAGGATGGGGTTTAAAAATCATTACTTCTAGGCATGTAACACCCAAGGCTATTATAATGGAGCTACAATGCTTTTATAATAAATTTCAATACAAGCTGAAGCTCTAACTAGCTCCCAATAGCCTTGGAGGTGTCAATCTTCCTGAAGGAGTTGTTGAAAAGGCTTGAGAGAATTGTGTAGGAAGGCTTGTGAGAGAGCTCTCAAGGACTTAGGCAAAACAATCCCATTTCCAATTGTTTAGTTGGAGTGGGAGGTTCTGAAAATTTAGCTTGCTTAGCTCAGACCCCCTCAATACACCCCTTGGGGAACTATCCCAACCATGGTTTCCATGGTGGGATGGTTCCTAGGCTTGGAGCCTATGTGGCAATTGTGTTGGGTTGGAAAACCCAACTTAGAACCATTCAATGGTTGTGTTTAGGATAGAGTAGATTGTAACACTTGTTTGGCAGTTACTGATTGGCTGGGATTCCAACCTTCAACATTCTCTTGGTTGAGTTGGAAATGTTCCAAACCTCCAAAGTTGAGGCTTGGCAAACCCAAACCAAGTTTCAACCCAACCAACTCAACCATCTTCTCCAACTCTTCCTTTGTCGAGAGAAGCTCTCAACAATAGACTTAAAGAGAGATTGATGGTTGTTAGCTCAGTAGTTAGGGTAATACGTTACACTCCTCCCCCCCTAGGTGACAACGTCCCCGTTGCCCTAGGGTGCTTCTGAGAACGAGTGCTTCGAGCACGGCGCACCACATTACGATCAGGGTCAACCCCGTCCACTGGTTGTGGGTCTGCTCGTAGAGCCAGGTCTTCCATATACGCTTGAATCGCTGCTTCGGTCAAGTGTTCCTCAGGCTCCCAAGAGTTGTGCTCCGGCCCATAGCCTTTCCACTGAATTAGGAACTCACGAACAGTTTTGCAGCCGCGTTGTCGATCACGGTGCGTTAGCACACGATCGACTTCGTAAAAGAGTTCCTCCTCAAGAGCGATGGTTGGTGGCGGTAAGTACTTGCCTTCTGCAACGTACTTATTCAATAGAGACACGTGGAAGACATTGTGAATCTGCAATGTCGCAGACAATTTGGGCCTATATGCGACCTCACCAACACGCGCGATCACCTTGAAGGGCCCAATCCAACGAGGGAAAAGCTTTCATGCTCCCGGGATCTTGAGACGAATGTGTGAAAGTTTAGAAGAGAGAAGAGAGTTGAACTAGCAAGAATGGGGATACAAATAGCAAACCCTAGAAGGGTTGTACTCGCTATGGAGCACCCCACTACAGGCTAGAGCATAATATTCTGACAGAATGTTCTTCGTACTCAGTAATACTTTGTCGCCAACTGCGAAAACGACTTCCCGGCGTTTCATGTCGGCATAGGACTTTTGCCTCTGTTGGGCAAGCTGCAGCCAATGGCGAGCGGACTTCAATGCCGCTTGCTGATTTCCAATAAAGTCCTTTGCGGCAGGGATTTTGAGGTTCTTAATCCCATGCGTCGCGGGGGTTGTGGGGTGCCGACCACAGTTCAGGACAAAGGGTTTCTCATGGGTGCTTTCATGCACAGAATAGTTTACAGCGAATTCCACGACTGGCAATAATTCATCCCAATCGTCCTGAGTTGGGCTTATGAAAGAACGAAGCATTTGCTCAAGAGTGCGGTTGGTCCGCTCTGTCTGTCCATCCGTTTGCGGGTGGAATGCAGACGACATCTTGAGTTTCGTTCCGAGTGTCTTAATGACCTCTTGCCAGAACCGGCTTGTGAAGCGCGGGTCTCGGTCAGACACCATCACACGAGGCAAACCGTGTAAGCGGAAAACGTGCGTCACGAACAACTTTGCAGTATCCTCTGCGGACATGTCAGTTGTCGTGGGCACGAAGTGCACCATTTTGGTCAAGCGATCTACAAACACTAGTATCGCTGTATGACCATCTCGCGTCTTGGGGAGATCGGTGATAAAATCCATCGATACACTCTCCCAAGGTTCATCAGGAATCTCGAGTGGTTGAAGCAAACCAACAGGCTTCTGTGTGCTTGGCTTGTGACGCGCACACGTGTCACAACGAGTTCCAAAATGCTGGACCTCAATGCCCAATCCCGGCCACCAGTATACATCACTGAGGGCCCACCGGGTTTTCTTGACACCTAGGTGTCCTCCATACTTAGTGGCGTGCACCTCTGCTAGAATATCATTCCGCAGGTTTCCCACATGTGGGACAACAATTTCTTTCTTGTGCCACCAGAGCTCATGCTCCCACAAGAGATCCTTCGTATTCTGTGGGTTCCAAAACCAAGGGTCAATATCATACCCTGCGCGAACGCGTTTCAGAAAACCACCAAAGGCAATCTCACTCACTCGAGCAGCTGCGAGGATGTTGAAACAAGCAGCAAACACTGCGTTATGTTCAGTATTATCAACACCCGTTGCTGCACCAATCGGCTGTCTGCTCAGAGGATCAGCCATGTTCGTCAAGCCCGCTCGATATTGAATATCATAGGTGAACCCACTAAGGAGTTCAGCCCATCGAGCTTGACGACGGGTGAGTGTGGCTTGAGTGGCAAAATAGGTGTTCGGACAGTGGTCGGTCGTGACCACAAAGTCAACACCTTCGAGATAACATCTCCATGTTCGTAGCGCATGCACAACTGCCAACAATTCTTGTTCGGAAGTTGTATAGCGCTGTTCAGCTGGTGAAAGCTTTCTACTCTCAAATGCCACGGAGTGTCCTTCTTGCAAAAGAACTGCTCCAATCTCTACTGTCGAGGCATCAGTTACCACCTCGTAGGGCTTGGACGGGTCTGGCAAAGCCAGCACTGGAGCATTGGTCAGCATGGTTTTCACCTCCTCAAATGCCTTCTGGCATTGATCGGTCCACTGCCAAGCATTACCCTTACGAGTGAGGGCAGTCAGTGGAGCGACTACGGAGGAATAATTTTCCAAGAAACGGCGAAAATAGTTCGCAAGTCCGAGAAATGATCTGACCTGTCCTACATCCTGTGGAACGGGCCACTGTTGGACTGCCGCCACTTTCTTTGGATCGACTTTGAAGCCATCGCTGCCTACCAAGTGACCAAGGTATTCCAACTCGCGTTTGTAGAAGTGACACTTCCACAATCGAGCAAAGAATTTATGCTCTCGCAGTTTTCCTAACACCCATTTCAGGTGTTGCGTGCGTTCTTCTTCAGTCTCCGAGTACAGGAGGATGTCATCCAAGTATACCAGGACAAATTGACCAATTCCTTCCCGAAAGACATCATTCATTGCTTGCTGAAATGACGCGGGAGCATTTGTCAAGCCAAAACTTAACACACGCCACTGAAAATGTCCGAACGGCGTTCTGAAAGCCGTTTTTGGAACATCTTCTTCGGTGATTCGTAGCTGATGTTACCCCTGAGCTAAGTCCAGCGCACTGAACCACTGAGCTCCTTGGAGCCGATCGAATAGATCCTCAATTCGTGGTAGAGGGTATCTGTTCTTCACCGTAATCTTGTTCAAGGCACGATAATCTACGCACATGCGTAATCCTCCGCCCTTCTTGTTAACGAACAAAATTGGTGCTCCGTAAGGGGATGCACTGGGTTCAATCCATCCTTTTCTGAGGTATTCCTTGATCTGTTGTTTGGCCTCTTCGTACTCAGCTGGACTGAGGCGATACAGAGGTCGAAAGGGTGGAACCTTTCCTAGTTCAGCAGGGATGGTGTGACCCACGGCGCGGTCAGGCGGAAGTCCATCAGGGATGGTTTCAAACACTTCCTTAAATTCCTTTGCCGAAATTTGCATCTGAGGAGGGAAATTCTCAATTGCTGGCTCCAAGGCCTCAGCATTCTCAAGCTGTACCACGAACAGTGTATCAGCCGACTTAACAGAATGCCCGAACTGGTTGGCCAACACACACAGCACGCTGGGACGTTTAGGCGTCTGTGTTTCAGTGGGCAAAGTATCATTAATTTGCCACTGGATTGCCTTGTCAGAATATTATTCTTATGTTCTAGCCTGTAGTGGGGTGCTCTATAGCGAGTACAACCCTTCTAGGGTTTGCTATTTGTATCCCCATTTCTGCTAGTTCATTCCTCTTTCTTCCTTCAAACTTTGTCATGCTATCAGAGCAGGTCGATCCCCTTGGATCGAACTTGTGGGTGGGTTACCACCTCGCTTCCGCTGCTACCTTTCCTTCCCGCCGTGCGCCCCGAGGCTCGCGGCGACTTTCCTTCCCGCCGTGCGCCCCGAGGCGCGCGGCGGTTTTCTGCCCGCCGTGCGCCCCGGGGCGCGCGGCGGTTCTTTGCCCGCTGTGCGCCCCGAGGCGCGCGGCGGGCGTCTGCCCTACCTTCGCGGGCGTCCGCCCTACGTCGCGGCCCCGCCCTGCCTTGCGGCCCCGCCCCTCGAAGCGGCCCTGCCCTGACCGTCGCGGCCCCGCCCTACGTCGCGGCCCCGCCCTGTGTTGCGGCCCCGCCCCTCGAAGCGGCCCTGCCCCGACCGTCGCGGCCCTGCCCTACGTCGCGGCCCCGCCCTGTGTCGCGGCCCCGCCCCTCGAAGCGGCCCCGCCCTACTTCGCGGCCCCGCCCCTCGTCGCGGCCCCGCCCCTTGTCGCGGCCCCGCCCTCCAACCAGGCCCGTGGTGGGTCCCTTTCACCACCCCGCCTCCCCCCCCCCACCCCCCCCCCCCCCCTCCCCCCCCCTTTCCCTCTCCCGCAAGCGGCCCCCTCAGGTCGCCACGACGGACGACGGGAGGGGCGAGCTGTGGGGTGGCGGGTATGGGGGTGCTCGGTGTGCCTTCCTCCCTTTGCTCCTCCTCCTCCTTCGTCTCCCACTACTGCAGCTGTCGCTGAGGGGGGTGGTTGTGTGGGAGACTCGGGTTTAGGGTTTAAGGGGGGTGCGTGGGAGTGCAGCTAGCGGTGTAGCAGTGGGTGTGCATCAGGGGGGTGGGACTGTGTGCGGGAGGTTGAGTGGAGGTTGTCAGTTTGTCGTTCGCAGCACCTGTAGTCCGGGGCGCTGTCCCGGTAGCCCAGTCGTAGCCAGCTGTGCTAGCCGCCCGTGGGTCCGTTGCCCGTCCGCCGGTATTTGAGCCGCGGGGCCTGTTACTCCTGTAGTCCGGGCGCTGTCCGGTAGCCGCTGTGCCAGTGTGCCTGCAGCTTCAGCCGTTGCCTCCTATCTCCTCTCCCCTCACTCTCTCTCCTCCTCCTCACTTGCCCGTTGTGACTACCACTAGCTCTGCTCATAATTGTGAACTCTAAACTATCTCTGCTTGAACTTGTGCTCAGAATGTGTGGTGACATTGTGATCCACCCTGAGCTTGTTTTGCTTTGCCTGCTCTGCTGATTACACCCCACTTTGGCTATGGGGGTGTGTCAGAATATTATTCTTATGTTCTAGCCTGTAGTGGGGTGCTCTATAGCGAGTACAACCCTTCTAAGGTTTGCTATTTGTATCCCCATTTCTGCTAGTTCATTCCTCTTTCTTCCTTCAAACTTTGTCATGCCTTTCCGTTCTTGTTGAACGGGACAATGTTGTACTGGAAGTCCAGAATGACTTCGTTGGCTTGCAACCAATCCATGCCCAGGATGAGGTCGACACCTGACAAAAGTGGTAGGACATACACGCGAACTGCTTCGCTATAGTCCTGTACATTCATGTCGATATGTGTCTGTCCTTTACTTCGAATGACACGATCGTCACCCAAGCGGATGGGACATGACGGTCCTACAACGAGGACATTGCGTGTCGTAACCCAAGTTTCATCAACAAGGGAGACCGACGCGCCTGTATCGACGAGAATCCTTGCTTCGTCTCCATTCATTCGTCCAAATAACAGTAGATTCTGTTGGAATCTTGGAAGGATGGGACAAGCGACAACAAGTTTAGGAGGTCGATAGTACACCCTAAATTTGTTGTGAGCACGTCCAAACCTTTGGGATGTGGTCCACCAAACATGGTGCCCTTTGTCCCATGTTGCCAGGATATGCCATTCATGAAATCGGCGGAACAACTCTCCTTTCACGATTCGAGTCACCAATCCCACTGACATGAGTGGATGCTCTTGGACACAACGGTCCACAATATCCATGATTGCTGGCAACTTTTTGAACGAGCAAGAGATGATTGAAAATTTATCTCTCAAAAATTCAATTGAAATGTTTTCAAGTGGGTACGATCGAGTTTAAAAAACAGATTTTTCATTAATAGAAGAGGCATACAAACAAGCGAGTTTGCATGATGCAAGCTTCTCTAGCTTTAGCAAATCCTCATCACGAAGGACATAAGCCTCATCTACTCGATCTCGCTCACCAACTAGGTACCCACCCCCTAGTTGGACTTCGGGAAATCCTTCGGGCCCGAAGGGCCAGAACCATCCGACTTCTTGCCCTGGTTGGGCTTGCCGGAGTTCTTGACGGACTTCCTCCAACGGCAGTGATAGGACTTGTGCCCGAGCTTGCCACAGATGCGGCAGCCCGCCGGGGGCTTATCCTCATCCTGAGGATCCTTGGCAGGCCCAGCATGGGCCCTCTTGGACTGAGTCCCAGAGGATTCCCCCTTCTGCTGATAGGGCCTCATCCTCATTTTCAGCATCAGCTTCAAGGTCAGCTTCACTTCCATTAATCTCCATGTCAACCACAAAGTCCTCAAGGTTGAGATCAATGTCAGCAGCAGCAGCATTATCTCCCTCATTGCCAGCAATGGGCATCTCCTTAGTAGCATCCATCTCTTGACCAGAAGCCATGAAACAGGTTAAGGAGAGGAGATCTCAACAGATCTTATAATAATCTTTAAGAAATCTGATTATCCTTATAGAATAATCCAATACGGAATCTCTTAAGATTGACTTGTTTGCTAAATCTCTCTATCACCTCAATGATAGAGGAAGATATACTCAAAAGAGTAATCCTCAACAAGTCCTTGTAGATCTGAAGGTACACTCTTCTACTAAAAGTAGATTTGAGTCTTCCACCAAAGGTGGGTAAGAGAAATGAATCGCTTCAAATTTCTTCACAATGTTGATGAAGAAGGGGGGCTCTTTGTAGATCTTGTAGCTCCAATGGTGGTTTGAAGAAATTGAAGTTGAAGATGTAGATCTTGAAGATGGTTTTGTAGATCTTGAAATCTCTTCAATATCTTCAAGATTTTGATAGCTCCTTGGATGAAAGCCTAGATCCACAAGCTAGGATCCTCTAAAAAATTAATCCAAGTAGCAAATGGCCACAGAAGGCCAAGGAAGAACCTTGCTCTAGATACCAATGTAACACCTAAGGCTATTATAATGGAGTTACAATTCTTTTATAATAAATCTCCATACAAGTTGAAGCTCTAACTAGCTCCCAATAGCCTTGGAGGTGTCAATCTTCCTGAAGGATTTGTTGAAAAGGCTTGAGAGAATTGTGTAAGAAGGCTTGTGAGAGAGCTCTCAAGGACTTAGGCAAAACAATCCCATTTTTTATTGTTTAGTTGGAGTGGGAGGTTCTGAAAATTTAGCTTGCTTAGCTCAAACCCCCTCAATACACCTCTTGGGGAACTATCCCAACCATGTTTTCCATGGTGGGATGGTTCCTAGGCTTGGAGCCTATGTGGCAATTGTGTTGGGTTGGAAAACCCAGCTTAGAACCATTCAATGGTTGTGTTTAGGATAGAGTAGACTGTAACACTTGTTTGGCAGTTTCTGATTGGTTGGGATTCCAACCTTCAACATTCTCTTGGTTGAGTTGGAAATGTTCCAAACCTCTAAAGTTGAGGCTTGGCAAACCCAAACCAAGTTTCAACCCAACCAACTCAACCATCTTCTCCAACTCTTCCTTTGTCGAGAGAAGTTCTCAACAATAGACTTAAAGAGAGATCGATGGTTGTTAGCTCGGTAGTTAGGGTAATACGTTACAAGGCAGCTGATGTTGCTACCCTAACAGATCATGGTAGTTCTAGTGGAAGCTGATGTCCGTCATGAATGATCACAGTTCTAGCCACCCTACACTTCTGCAGATTTTGACGTGACAGAGGGGAACACAGGTGCATGCACCGCTCAAGAACTTGGCTCGTTCTCCGGCCGACAGGGTTTCACCTCTGCGGCATCAGGGGAAGTGCCATGGAATGCCGCGCTTTTAGCCGCGCAGTGGGAGACCCGCCCTGCTGAAGGCCCCGCCAGGCCAAGCCTCACCCGCATAGGTGCACGGGAGGCTGGAAGTCCAGTGGTAGGCATTCTGAGCTGTACAAACGACGCATGAGACTGTGGGACTACTCCAGTCTGGGCTGACGTGTGGAGAGGGCACGGAACGAACGCTATTATGCTTCATTGCTACTAATATCCCGTGGGGGATCCCCGTGCCAGGAATGCTCCACTGAGGAATCTTGTAAATTGAATGTATTCGGATCTCACGAATTTGGCGCGTCATGCGAGTACACACGTATCAGGAGGCACGTGAAGCCGGACCTTTTCCAGCCATGGAAACTGCTTGCGTTTCAAGATGCCTATTCGCGCTGTGAAAGCGGCTCCATCCTCTGAAGCTTCCACATCCAAACAAGGAATGCACATCTGCGAAGCTGTGCGTGAGGCCAACGCGTCCGTACATCTGCTGAGGAGTGCCAGGCGCAGAGCAATGCACTTTATTCAGTGGGCTGTATAGCCTCCCCAAGGTGTACAGATGGAAATGCCCTGGAGCACGCAGGTGGTGGTGAGCAAGGGAGCCTAGTCGTTGAAAATATCATTCTGTGAAACACGAGTGGGTGTACACACGTGTGTGCATTATTTCCAGTTTGGACTATGTCAAGCTTTTGAACATTGGTCAATGGTCTGTACAGTTTCCCCACAAATGCAACTGCGGTAATTTATACAAGCATACCAGACACATCACACAGCAGTTGTGTAGACCACATACATTTCTTCTCACTCACATCGTTATTGCCGAGACACCTTTCAAACAAGTCCATTCACATCCCAAATTTCACAAAAGTCGCAGTGATAATCACATGCCTTAGTTTGCTGCGAAGCCTGACTGTGCACCACTGCTCCCTTCTGTGCATGTTCGCACTGGTAGTGCTTGCTCCTACTCATGTTTGTCCAACCCTGACTAGCATGTGCTCCAGTGGTCGCGAGTGTGCTTGTACCGTAAGTCCACCATCCTGCTGCCAAGCATGCATGCCTTACCCTTCTCTTGTTTCCCCTACCAAGCGTGGCAGTTACTGTCGGAAAATATAATTTAATATTTTCTATATGTAACTGCCTGTAGGATTGGTTACTGTAGTTATAGCGTTTTCCTACTTGGTGGTGCACCTTTCTTGCTTGTTCTCTCATATTTGTACCCTTGAACCTATAGTGAAACCCCCCATTCTCTCGACATTTTCTCCTCACCCTCGAACTCAACTTCTCCTACCTCACTAGCTATGGCTCCTAAGCCTTGCTAGATTTTTGACATGCTATCAGAGCTACCAAGGTCTTGACCTGTGGGCCCACCCTACAGCTTCCGCTGCTAATCTGTGTTCGGCACGCCCCATGACGTGCCCTTTGCCCTACTTTTCGCGGTCCCGTCGCCGCCCTTTCAGCGGCCCCGTCGCCTACCTGCGGCCCTACGGCCCCGTCGCCTACCTGCGGCCCTACGGCCCAGTCGCCTACCTGCAGCCCTACGGCCCCGTCGCCTACCTGCGGCCCTACGGCCCCGTCGCCTACCTGCGGCCCTAGCCCCGTCGCCTTCCTGCGGCCCCGGCCCCGTCGCCTACCTGCGGCCCTACGGCCTCGTCGCCTACCTGCGGCCCTACGGCCCCGTCGCCTACCTGCGGCCCCGGCCCCGTCGCCTTCCTGCGGCCCCGGCCCCGTCGCCTACCTGCGGCCTCGGCCCCGTCCCCTACCTGCGGCCCTACGGCCCTGTCGCCTAACTGCGGCCCCGGCCCCGTCGCCTTCCTTCGGCCCCGGCCCCTTCGCCCACTTCGGCCCCGATGCCACCTGCGGCCCCACCCACTTGCGGCCCCGACCCCGCCCCGGTCATGCCCCGTCGCCAGCCGCAGCACACCGGGGGCACGTGCACCGCCCCCCCCCCCCTTTTCCCGTCACCCATCGCGGCTCCATCGGGGGCCACACGCGGCCCCCTCAGGTCACCTCGACAGGTGCCGGGAGGGGCGACCTGGAAGTGGGGGGCAGGCGTCGCCCCCTCTGTCGCCTGCTTTGGCGCCCGGGGAGGCCGTGCGTCGCCCCCTCCCCCCCCTCCTCCTCCTTTTGTTCCCGTTGCAGCAGCTACCGCTGGGGGGAGGGTGTGAGGGTGTGGGGGAGCCCGGGGAGTGACACTGGGGTGGCGGGTGTGAGACCACCCAGCAGCCGTCCCTCCACCTCTCCTCTCTTCCCCCCTCTGCTGCTCCTGCAGCAGTGTGTGGGGGAGGGGGAAGGGGAGGGGGAGGGGGAGGGTGGGAGGGTGTGAGGGTGTGGGGGAGCCAGGGGAGTGGCATTATTGAAACACTTTTCTCCTCCTGCGCAATCGTGCAGGAGATGAGTAAGCCTTGCTAGATTTTTGACAGTTACAGCGCAATCAAAACCAGCAGGAAGTCGGGCGTCACTGGCTGTGATCTTCCCCGTGCTGCAGTCTGCTAATCCTTGCTCCTTCCGGTCAGAGGTTGCCGCTCCGAGATCTGGCAGCACTTCTAGTGACAAGCCGCTGGGCACACCAAGTCCAAGAGGAAGAAGCACAGGCGGACGCAATGTGCTCCACACTCCTTGGTCACGTGGATGGACAAGGGATGAGGTTTGGAGGGGTGGAGAGAGATGGAGGGCGAGGGGGAGGGAGGAGAAAATCACAGAGCCGTTTGTACTTGGAACCGTCGAAGCGCAAAGGTGAAGCACCCCTCCACCCGTTTCCCCTCCTTGCATCTCCCTTCAGGGACGCCTCCTTCAACCTATCACCCAACGGCAGTCCCCTTTCCATGCCCCCCTCGCCCTTGCCATGCTGACCTGTCTGTCAGCAGCGGCTGCCTCACAGCGCCCAGCAATGAGGGCGAAGATCCCCCCTGCAACCAGATTTGGGGAAACGGGTAACAGAGTCAGAACACCGTGTACCTCCATGTGGCCCTCAACCAAGTCACAACACCTCCCATACTAACCCCGATCAACGCGTCCCATCCCATACCATCCCAACCCATCGTGTTCCAACCTAAGTAGGTCATTTACGCCATTTCAGCCCACGTACACGTAACGTACGCGTACACGTACGTACATGTGCGCGTACGTTACGTGTACATACGCCGGGCAGGTCAGAAAAAAAATGCGTTGAAATTTCTTTGAAAACAGTTTCCGATAATAATAATAATAATAATAATAATAATAATCTTTCGACGAACTGTGCTCTGTTAGCGTGTTAGCAAAACATCGCGACTTTTTTCAAAGTAGTAATGTAAGAAACAGGAAGGTTGCTAGCAAGGAACGCTATGGTGTGAAGAATGAGGAATGAATGAACTAGCACAAGGTTGGGTACAAGTAGGAAACCCTAGGAAACTATACCCCATAGTATCTACCCCACTATAGCCTACACAAGCTACATCATATGAGTTTGACAACCCCCATAGGCAAAGTGGGGGAGAACAAGAGGTCACAAGACCAATCAAGCAAAGCAAAACAAGCTTAGGATGGATCACAACATCACCACACAATCCGAGCACAAGAGCAAGGCCAAAAAGCCTGTTCACATGCAAGATGATATATAAAGGTAAGCATGCAAGTGCAAGTATATATAGATCACAGTACAACCAAAGTCAAGAGGTGAGCAAGTGAGACCAAGTAGGCACAAGACCTAGCATCGTACAGAAGCGTTGATGATCACCAGGTGGAAGTGCCTTGGTAAAGATATTAGCAATGTTGGCCTCAGAGGCCACGTAAGCAAGGCGCAGCTGACTACGCTGCTGCAGCTCACGAGCAAGGAAGTTGCGGAGAGCAATGTGCTTCGTTCTGTGCTCAAGTCTCTACTCCCGACACTAGGCCATCATGGCCTTGTTGTCTACGTACAGAACTGGAGGAGAACGAGGCGGCTCTCCTAGGTTAGTTAGCAGGTAGGTGAGCCAGCATAGCTCCTGTGCAGCCATGGCCCCCGCGTAGATCTCAGCCTCACAACTGGAGCCGAGGACAGAAGACGAGCGAGTAGACCGCCACGAAACAGAGCCGGAGCCAAGGCTGAAGGTGTAACCCTGTGACGACCGCTGCGTAGCCTGGTCCTCTGCCCAAGAAGCGTCTGCGTGACCTATGAGGACCACTCGACGTCGCCCTCCAAGCACTAGCCCCATGCCCGACGTACTGCACAAGTAGCGCAACACCCTCTTCGCTGCAGCCATCTGCTCTGGTCGGTGTCTCCCGGGAGCAACATAGCGTGCCAAGATGCTAAGAGGGTATGCTAGGTCAGGTCGTGTGCAGGTCATCAGGTACATGAGGCAGCCAACAAGCTCTAGGTACGGGCCACTCGGCTCTACGGACTCATCCGAAGGCAGAACTGAGAGCGAGTGGCGAGTAGACAGAGGAGTGGCCTGAGGCGAGGAGTACGTGATGTCGAAGCGCTGAAGGACCTGCTGCACCATGTGTGACTGAGTCAGGGTAATGGTGCGCTGTGCTCAATCCCGGGTGATCTGCAAGCCAAGGTAGCTGCGCAGTTCACCCAGGTCTGTGCACGTGTGTCTCTTCTGTAGCTCGAACTTCACGTGGGCGAGTCCAGCAGTGTCAGCAGTGGCAAAGACCAAGTCGTCGACGTACACGAGGATGTAGAACGGCGGCGAAGAGGTGTCAGTGCGCGGAAACAGCGACGGGTCGGCAGTAGAAGGAGCAAACCGAGACGCAGGCTCACGACGCTCAGCAAGACCTCCAGTAGGACCAGTGTAGGGTGAAGGAGAAGGTAGGGGGGAGGCGGGCTGTAACTGTGACTACGACTGGACAGGCTGTGGACACTCTAAGGGAGGAGGACTAGTAGAGGGCGGGAGACCAAGAACCTGCTCAAGGAGCGGAACGAAGTACGGCTACGGCCGCGCAGCGCCTCCTGAACCAGCAGGGACAGCACCAGTACCCCCAGCGGCAACACTAGGACCAGTCGCACCTCCAGCTCCAACAGAGCCAACTCCAACACCCTCAGACGCAGCAGCGCAAGCAGAACCACCAGCCCCAACACCCCTAGCAGCTCCAGCTCCAGCAGCTCCAGCTCCAGCACGACCGGCAGCTCCAGTACCGCCAGTGGCTCCAGCACTACCACCAGCAAGACCAACCCCAACAGCCCCAGCAGCACCCCCAGTCCCCGCAGCTCCAGCACCGCGAGTACGAGTACCTCCAGGACCAGGAGCAACAGTAGTGCCTCCAGCTCTAGCGCCGAGCAAACCACTCGCGCAGCTTCTGTGAAGAGAGTGGCTCCCGCCTCGACGAAGCACCGCGAGAGGCCACACGAGCAGGCCCAACACCCCAAGGCTCCGCACCCTTGGACTCAGCACCCCCAGGCTCAGCACCCCCAGGCTCAGCATCCCCAGACTCAGCACCCCCAGGCTCAGCACCCCCAGCCTCCGCACCCCTGGACTCAGCACCCCCAGACCCGACACCCGCAGGCTCAGCACCTCTAGCAGCACCAGAGTCAACAACTACCTGGACAGGCTCGACTGCGTCTACCTGGGACACACCTGATGGGGCAGGATCCTGAGGGGGGAGGGGGTCTACCGGGGGAGGACCTGGCGCAAGGAAGAGCGGCGGCAGGGGGAGGGGCGTAGCGCGGTAGGGGAAGAGACGGTAGTAAGGCACCGACTCGTCAAAGGCGACTCGACAGAATACGGCGCGAGGTGGGGTGGTAAAACTGCCAGCCAGGCGCGTCAGGGGGGAAGCCAAGGAAGACGCATGGAACAGCACGGGGGGACAGCTTGTCCGCAGACAAGTCAAGGACAAGCGCCCGAGATCCCCAGACCCGAAACGCAGATGCATCGCCAACCTTCCCCGTCCACCGCAAGGTGGGGGAGGTCTCTGGCAAGGAGACCCGGAACTGAAGGTTGTGCTGATGCGCTGCGTACTGAACCGCAATCGGCCACAGAAAATGGGGGGCAGCCGCATGGATCATGGACGTACGAGCGACGTCCATGACCATGCCGATGCGGCGCTCAGCAATCCCATTTTGCTGTGGAGAGGCCGGAAGCGTGAAGGTCTGGCGGATGCCCTGTGCTCGTCAGAAGGCTCCCAGATGGGCAGAGGAAAACTCCCCGCCTCTGTCAGAGTGCAGACGCAGAACAGGAAAGTCCGAGCCGAAACTCTCTCTGAGCTGGAGTCGAGCTACGCGGACCCAGTCGATCAACACCACAGTGACGTCACCCTTGCTGCGCAAAGGAAGACTGTGGTGTAACGCGAGTAGTCTTCAACCACCATTAGGAAGTAAGGTTCGTGCCCCAGGCCACGGACGCGGTCGGGGCCCCACACGTCCATGTGGAGCGTCTGCACAGGAGCCTCTGTCGGAGGAAACTCGGAGGAGTGAGGGGCGGCGCGCTGTCGCCCCTCGACGCAGGGGACGCAGGTAGGGGCACGCCCCGGAGGTAGGGGAGGGAGAGACCGCGGGAGACCAGAGACAAGGACACGGGAGGCCATGCCTTGGAGACGAGGCAGGGAGGGGTGACCAAGGCGGTGGTGCCAAAGGAGAGTCTGGTGGGACAGGAGACGACACGAGCAGGGAGCAGACTCAAGACCAGACCTGGACGCTGCAGCAAACACCTGACTCGACGCAACTTCCTAACCAGACTCAATAGCCGTAGGGGACTCAGTATTAAGTGTGTACAGGCTCGACCCTGGCCGACGAGTGAACGTGGCCAAGTGTCGACCTGTACGAGCACACGTGCAGTGGGTCACACGCTGAGTCGCAGGAGTGAACTGGCCAACCCCACTATCTTGTAGATCAGCTCCACTCACCAAGTCCGTAGAGAACGAGGGGAGGTAGAGACCTGACAGGGTGTTAGAGGGGGCTGCCGGGCACGGTAAGAGAGTGGAGAAGCGAGCAAGGACAGGGCCCCCAGAGGGGTCCGCCAGGGAGACCGCAACCAGCCGACTAAGCGGCGTAAGTGCGTTGCGGTCTCGAAAGAAGGAGCGGGAAGCACCCGAGTCAAGGGTGAAGGTGTGTAAGGCCTGAGGCGACGTGGTACCTGAGAGAGCAGACTCACCAGCACATGGGGCAGCAGACGCACTAGCACCTTGAGCAGCAGCCTCACCAGCACCTAGAGCAGCAGACTGGATACCGAGGTCAGGCGGCACACACAGGTGACAGAATCCCTCGGCACTAGTAGGCAATGCATACATTGCAGTGAGAATAGCATCATAGTCAAGAGCAAAGATATCTACCCTCTGCCTAAGCAGCTCCACCCAGTCGGGGAGCTCAGCGTCGTCGCCAAACTCTGTACGTAAAGTGTCGCTCAGACGGGCGAAGCAGCGGGACTCTGTGTGACCACGCGTCCCGCCAGTCTGACCAGTCCGGACACCCGTGCTAATGACGTACAGGCAGCGAGCAGTACTTAGCAACCCTCCACTCTGAGCGTACCACTCACGAAGCTGCTGGGGGAAAGAGTCTCGCGCGGACAACGCTGCTGCTGCACCGGGCCACTACAAGAAACTCCCGAACTACCCACTCCAGGAGGACTCCCACAACTGCCACCCCGACAACCCCAACTGGTGTACCACTCATGAAGCTGTTGGGGGGTGAGGGACTCACGCGGGCGACGCTGCAGCTGCACCTGGCTACTACAAGCAGCTGAGGAACCATTCACTCTAGGACGTCTCCCACTATGGCCACCCCGACAACCCCAACTACCGTACCACTCACGAAGCTGTTGGGGGGTGAGGGACTCACGCGGGCAATGTTGGAGCTGCATCTGGCCACAGCAGGAGCAGCAGTAGCAGTAGAAAGAGCAGCAGCAGTAAGAGCAGCAGTAACAGCAGTACGGGCAGGGCAGTGCTCACCAGTGGCGAGAAGGGCAGGCGTACGACGGCGGCAACGGCGATGCCGCTACCACTGTAGAGCGAGAGCTCCACGGCAGCTGCATGGGTGTCTGCTCCAGGGGCGGCTGCTTCAGTGGCGGCTGCTCAAGGGGCGGCTACTCCAGGGGCGGCTGCTGCAGGGGCGGCTGCTCCAGGGGCGGCTGCTGCAGTGGCGGCTGCTCCAGGGGCGGCTGCTGCAGTGGCGGCTGCTCCAGTGGCGGCTGCTGTAGTGGAGGCTCCTCCAGGGGCGGCTGCCGCAGTGGTGGCTACTCCAGGGGCGGCCGCTGCAGTGGCGGCTGCTGCAGGGGCGGCTGCTATAGTGGCGGCTGCTCCAGGGGCGGCTGCTGCAGTGGCGGCTGCTCCAGGGGCGGCTGCTACAGTGGCGGCTGCTCCAGGGGCGGCTGCTGCAGTGGTGGCTGCTACAGGGGCGGCTGCTGCAGTGGCGGATGCTCCAGGGGCGGCTGCTGCAGTGGCGGCTGCTCCAGGGGCGGCTGCTGCAGTGGCGGCTGGTCCAGGGGTGGCTCGGCTGCTGGGCGTCTCGGCGGTTCAGCTGCTGGGCGGCTCGGCGGCTCGGCTACCCGCTAGGGGCAGCGACGGGGCCGGGTAGGGGCGGCGACGGGGCCGCTAGGGGGCGGCGACGGCGCCGCGTAAGGAGGGGCGCGGCGTCGAGGCCGCTAGGGGCGGCGACGGGGCCGCGTAGGGGTGGCTATGAGGCCGCGTAGGGGCGGCGACGGGGCCGCATAGGGAGGGAGGCAGCGACGGGGCCGCTAGGGGCAACGACGGGGCCGCGTAGGGAGGGAGGAGGCAACGGGGCCGTTAGGGGCGGCGACGGGGCCGCGTAGGGGCGACGACGGGGCCGCTAGGGGAAGCAACGGGGCCGCGTAGGGGCGGCGACGGGGCCACGTAGGGAGGGGAGCGGCAACGGGGCCGCTAGGGGCGGCGACGGGGCCGCGTAGGGGCGGCGACGGGGCCGCGTAGGGGCAGCAACGGGGCCGCGTAGGGAGGTCAGCGGCGACGGGGCCGCTAGGGGGGGCGACGGGGCCGCTAGGGGCGGCGACGGGGCCGCGTAGGGGCGGCAACGGGGCCGCGTAGGGAGGTCAGCGGCGACGAGGCCGCTAGGGGCGGCGACGGGGCCGCTAGGGTCGGCGACGGGGCTGCGTAGGGGCGGCAACGGGGCCGCGTAGGGAGGCCAGCGGCGACGGGGCCGCTAGGGGCGGCGACGGGGCCGCTAGGGGCGGCGACGGGGCCGCGTAGGGGTGGCTATGGGGGCGCGTAGGGAGGGGAGCGGCTACGGGGCCGCTAGGGGCGGCGACGAGGCCACGTAGGGGCGGCGACGGGGCCGCTAGGGGTGGCAACGGGGCCGCGTAGGGGCATCAACGGGGCCGTGTAGTGAGGGAGGCGGCAACGGGGCCGCTTGGGGCGACGACAAGGCCGCTAGGGGCGGCGACGGGGCCGTGTAGGGGCGGCGACGGGGCCGCTAGGGGCCGCGAGGGGCCTGGAAGGGCGGCTACGGGGCCGCTAGGGGCGGCGACGGGGCCGCTAAGGGTGGCGCGCGGGGCCGTGAGAGGGGCCTCTAAGAGAGCTCGACAGAAGGGCAGCCCACAAGGCGCGCCTCGGGCAGGAGCGACTGTCGCTCTGGTCAGAAAAAAAAAGTTTCAGTGGTGGGCCCAAGGAAGCGTTCCCACTAGGGAACCTGCTCTATACCATGTGAAGAATGAGGAATGAATGAACTAGCAAAAGGTTGGGTACAAGTAGGAAACCCTAGAAAGCTGTACCCCATAGTGTCTACCCCACTATAGGCTCCACAAGCTATATCATATGAGTTTGACATATGGTGTGGCGACTATCCTACGTACTATGTCGACTAAGGCGGCAGAACTACGATAGCTAAGTCTGTGGAGAGAGGGAGGGAGGAAATTTTGGTGGGAGTAGATTTGAATGTGTGCAAACTGTTCGCGATAGAACATTGCGAATAGTTTGAATCAGATTGCGATTGCTTCATTTGCAAGGTAAGCGAATGTCACCCGCTCGGCAGTTTCGTCACCGCCGAGCTTCACTGGTTTCGGCGAATCCCAACTTCGAGTCAAACCAATTCGCCGAATCAAATCTAAATCTACACTACATGATGGAATTTTTACACTGAATGATGGAAATTATGGTTACGAGGGAAAAGTATAGAGAAAATATACATATCCGGGCAGCCCAGAAATTTTTTCACCTGCCCGTAAATTAGGCCTCCAACCCAACAGCCGCGTAGACGTACGTACCCGTACACGTACGTACGTAAACGTAAACGTAAATGACCAACTAAGGTTCCAGCCCCCTTCCACCCCATCCTCCCACTCCCTTTTATCCCATTATTCCATCCCACCGCACACCACCCACACTCATCTCGTCAACTGCATCTGGTACCAATGTGTCTCCTTCCCGCTGCTCTCAGCTCACCTCCCCCACTCTACCTTGCATGCTGCCAGGCTCCGACCTGAGGGGATGGCGGAGGGGCTGAACTACGACAAACGGTAAGACAGGAAAAGGGGAGACAGGAATGGGGAGAAAGGAAGAGGGAGGCAAGGAGAGGGAGATAGAGAGGAGGAGACAGGGAGGGGGAGACAGGGAGGGGGAGACAAGGAGGGGGAGACAAGGAGGGAGAGAGAGGGAGGGAGAGACAGACATTGGGAGACTGGGAGGGAGATTCAAATAGGTTGAAGGACAATGAGGATGGTTGACAGGAACGGGGTTTGGCAGAGGAGGGAAAGCAAAGAAAAGACGGAGAAGGAGAGAGATGGGCGAGGTGAAGGAGAGAGATGGGCGAGGTGAAGGAGGAGGCGCCAAAGTGCTGTTAGATCAGAATTGCCATTGTGCCATTCAATGTGCAAAGCTCAAAACGACCCTGCTGCGGCCAGTGTCGTCATGTCGTCTCCTGATTCGACACATGCGACCTGGCGGATCTGAGGCTGACGCTGCTTCAGGCAGTGACCGTCACACAAGGGTGAGTTCACACGGGTGTGAGGTCACGTGGGTGTGAGGTCACGTGGGTGTGAGGTCACGGGTGTTTCGGATCAATATATGGATAAGGATGTAGTGACGCAGAACGTGCGAGAGCCAACAGCGCGAAACGCGGAGCTGCAATCAGCGACGCTATGGCTAAGCAGTGGCGTTGGATCAGTGCGTCAAGTCGGCTGCAGTGCCGTCTGGTTCACGAGTCGACGGCAACGTGAGAAGAATCGAACTGTCAGGTCCTGACGGACAGCGGGCGACTTGCGATCGTGTTTCTAGGTTGTCCAAAAGGTGGAGGAAGGAGGTGTTATTGTTATCTCTTCTTCTCGAATATTTCACACCCCTTAATCTCACACCCCGAGGTACTTACCCTACCCCTATCGGTTTTGTAGGGTAGTTACCGACGTACTTTCGCGAACTGTCGGGGTGCACCAAGAATACAAAAGAGAACCCAAACCTAACTAGAGCCCAACCCCGAATTTTAAGTGTGAGTTTCTTTCTAAAGGCATCTGCCAGCTGTCTAGCCCCGCAATCTCTGGGTGTCCATCGCATCAAATCAAAGTCCGTAAAAGGTACATCCGAAAAAAAAGGGTAGGGGATACGCAATTATCGAGAACTAGGTGTATTGTAAGGAATTTTCTCGATCTTCCTTAGCGCACCCTGCAACATCGCGTACAGCAGCAGCCGTTGTTCGCCCGTTACTGCTAACGGGGCTTCGCCGACTTCGCGCGCACTGTTTTCCCAAACCTCGCACTGCTGGACCGGCCGTGCCGGCCTACGCTTCAGGACTAGCTCGAGCCTCACTTCCAGCGTAGCACTAGCTAGCTCGCACCCACCGCGTTACCGTTTGTATGTTTCGCGTATAAATGTTCGCTCATGCCTTCCCTCACATTTTGTACTCGTTTCACACCTTAGTGCATCTCTCGCTACTTCGATTCATTGCACCCGTAACACTTGGTATTCAGAGCCTCTTTCTTTCGGACCGCGCATCTCCGCACCACAGGAAATCAATTTTGATTTTTTCACTTGAAGGGACTCACACACCTTAGCCCCTAGGAGCCGTTGTCCTTGCGTTCTCTCGTAAACGCGTGCAGCCACGACTGCGTTCGATCCGAACTACGTCTCATAGGATACGGCGAAGATTCGTTACGCCGTGTCGTTGCTGCGAGCACCCGCCATAGACTGGTGGCGTGTCATCGTCATGAAACTGGTGGACTACGCGACTCTACCGACACGGGAAGGACAGACCGGACCCTGGGCGCCGTCGTGTTTCGTGGAGGTGCCCCAGTATCGCACGTGGGACGCGTGGTGCGCAGGTCTGCGTGTTCGTTTCGAGCCAATCGCAGCCTCGATCGCGGCACGACAGAAGCTCCGCACTTGGCGCCAACTCGGTTCCGTCTAAGACTACACGAGAGGATTTCTGGCACTATGCAAGCAGGTGGGATTCATGCATGAGAGCGAGCACATCGACCGCTACATCAACGGCCTGAAGCAGGACATCGCTCAGGAAATCTAGCTTCGCGGCGTCACCGACTTTCAAGAAATCCTCGCTATGGCGGAGAAGCTCGAATGTGAATGCCCGTAAAACGCTTAGGGGAAAGGGGAAGCTGAGCAGCAGAAAGAGACCAAGCAGCAGGGAAACGCTGGGAGTCAGTAGCAGACGGGCCCTCTACTGATAGGTCACGCCGCTCGCCCGACCCAACTGACCCTCACCGAGTGATTGTGCCGGTTCACGCAATCAACCACACCCGGCCGAATAAGGAGGGTACTACGATAGACAGCCCCATAATGCTTAGTGGGAAAATTGGGACGGACTTAGGCAAAATCTTCGTAGACGGAGGGGCAAGCCAAAACCTTATCAACACAGCCACAGCCTTATCAACACTGCCACAGCACGGAAACTGCAACTGCCACTGGACAGATGCTTACCCGAGAACGACGCAAGACTGGTCGACGACATGCCACTGGCAATACGGGAACGTGTGGACCAAATTCGGATTCGATGCGGGGGTAACTTCACGTTTAGCCAGGAAATGATCTCAACGACCCTCGACGGAACCGACATTTTACTCGGCCGTGATTGGCTGCGACAACACAATCCGCGAATCGACTTGACGACGAGTGACTGCACTGTGCGAGTGAACGGTAACAACATTTGTCAGAACATTATAGCTTGCTTATTTGCTTCTTATTTGTGTAGGCTATAGTGGGGTATCCCATAGGGGGTACAACCCAATTAGGGTTTCATATTTGTACTCACTTCATTCATAGTCATTTCATTCTCGTTCTAACTTTCTCATGGTATCGAGCAGGTTCCCCCGTGGGAACTGTGCTTAGGGCCCACCACATCGAACTTTTTTTCTGCCCGTAGCGCGCTCCGGGCCCTTTCTCTTACTTTTTCGATCTGCCCTAACGGCCCCTAGACGCCCGCGTGCCGCCCTTAGACGCCCGCGTGCCGCCCTTAGACGCCCACGCGCTGCCCGTCCTGGCCCCTAGACGCCCGCGCGCCGCCCTGAGACGCTCGCGCGCCGCCCGTCCCGGCCCCTAGACACCCGCGCGCCGCCCGTCCAGGCCACACGCCGCCCGGGCGCTGCCCTTCGAGCCCGCGCGCCGCCCGTCCAGGCCCCACGCTGCCCGCTCGCTGCCCTTAGTGCTCGCGAGCCGCCCGTCTCGGCCCCCCCCCTAGACGCCCGCGCACTGCCCGCCAGGCCTCTCGACGCCGTGCGCCGCCCGATCCGGCCCCATGCCACCCGTGCGCCACCCGCCCCGGCCGCGCACAGCCGTCCCGGCCCCTCGTCGCCCGTGCGCAGCCCGTCCCGGCCCCGCTCCCAGCCGCCCGCGCGTCACCCGTCCCGGCCCCGCTCCCAGCCGCCCGTGTGCCACCTGTCCCGGCCCCGCTCCCAGCCGCCCGTGCGCTACCCGTCCCGGCCCAGCTCCCGACCACCCGTGCACCACCCGTCCCTGCCGTGAGCCACCGGCACGAGCCGCCTGCGCACCTGTGGAGCCGAGCCACCGGAGCCGCCTGTGCTGCTGACCGCCCGAGCCGCCCGAGCCGCCCGAGCCGCCCGAGCCGCCCGAGCCGCCTGCGCCGCCCGAGCCGCCCGCCCACCTGAGGAGCCGAGCCGCTGGTGCCGAGGTGCTGCTGTTGCTGCTGGGCCGGCCGAGAGGCTGCGTTTGCTGTGCTGCCCGACCCGTCCTGTCTGGTGAGACCGACGGCTGCAGTCATGGCTACCCCTAGTGTCCTAGCTTTTAACGCTGAGGGTCGTGCCATTGACTTTGAGGTCTGGGTCGACGACCTGCAGCTGTTCTTGCAGTGCGATAGGGTAGACGACCTTTCTCTCTTTGACCTTACCTCTGGCGCCGTCCCTTCCCCTGCTGCTGATGCTGACCCCACTGTTCGCTCCAAGTGGGCCACACGCGATGCTGCTGCACGTCTTGCTGTGCGTCGCCACCTGCCTACTGCTGAGCGTGCCCACTTTAGTCAGTACAAGAGTGCCCAGACCTTGTACGACGCTGTAGTTGCGCGCTACTCCTCCCCTGCCACTGCTACACTGAGCCGCCTCATGCTCCCCTTCCTCTTCCCTGACCTCGCCGCCTTTCCTACTGTCGCCGATCTCATTACGCACCTCCGCACTAGTGACACCCGCTACCGCGCTGCGCTTCCTGCTGACTTCTGCGCCAAGAACCCCCCCCCCCCCATGTACATCACTCTCTACTTTCTAGTCACTCGCCTCCCTGACTCCCTTCGTGTAGTCCGGGACCACTTCCTCGCGGTCTGTCCCACCACTCTCACAGTCGACAGCCTCGAGAAGGCCCTCCTAGCGGCGGAGAAGAGCATCGTCGCTGTAGGAGCCTCTCGAGGTGACCCCCGCGCCCCCATCTTTGAGGGGTGTTCTCCTTCCCCTCTCTTGCCCTCTGTCGCCTCTGCCGCTGCGGGCGACCTCGCTGGTCTTGAGTCGGTCGGTGCGGCGTCTGCCCCTAGCGGGAGACGCCGCCCTGGCAAGGGCAAGGGGGGCAAGGGAGCGGGTGGGGCCAGCGGGGGCGGTGGAGGTGGAGGTGGAGGCGGCGGAGGGAGTGGGGGTGGCGGTGGAGGTGTTGGCGGGGGTGGGGGTACTAGTGGCGGCAGTGGAGGCGGGGGTGGTGGCGGCGGTGGAGGTGGGAGCGGAGGTGGCGGAGGTGGCGGAGGCGGCGGCGGTGGAGGCGGCGGCGGTGGAGGCGGAGGCGGGGGTGGCGGTGGTGGAGGTGGTCAGAGTGGCGCTTCACAACGGAGCAGCACTGGGGGTGGTCAGCGCCAGCAGCAGCAGCAGCAGCAGCGTTCTCGCGACGTCCCCACCCCTCAGCAGCTACGTGAGTGGTACACGCAGCGTCAGCGTGGTGGGGGTTTTGGTCCCTGCACCTACGTTCTCCGCACTGGCGACCGCGCTGGAGAGCAGTGTGGGGGTACCCACACCGCCCAGCGCTGCTTTGGCCGCCTGACGGATGCTTGGCGCCAGCAGTTCCCGGAGGCCGCGGAGATCCCCCGCTGGGGAGAGCTGTCTAGGGCTGGTGTAGCAATCTTTGATCTTGATTTTGATGCTATCCTTGCTGCCATGTATGCTGTGACCATTAGTGACGAGGGTGACTGTTACCGGTGTTTCCCGCCCGACCCGGGCATTGGTACTGCTGCTCTAGGTGCCAGCGAGGCTTCTGCTCTAGGTGCCAGTGCGTCTGTGCTCTCAGGTACTGGTGAGGCTGCTCTCTCAGGTACTAGTGAGTCTGCGCTCTCAGGTACTGCGTCGGATTTGGCCTCCCACACCTTCACCCTTGACTCTGGAGCGTCTCGCTCCTTCTTTCGGGACCGCACCACACTCACGCCGCTTAGTCGGCCGGTTGCGGTGTCCCTGGCTGACCCCTCTGGGGGTCCTGTTCTGTCTCGCTTCTCCACAGTCCTCCCGTGTCCGGCGGCTCCCTCTAGCACCCTGTCTCGTCTCTACCTCCCCTCGTTCTCTACGAACTTGGTGAGTGGTGCTGACCTACAGGATGCGGGAGTCCACCAGTTCACCCCTGCTCGTCAGCGAGTGACGCACTGCACAGAGGCTAGCACAGGTCGTCACCTGGCTACGTTTACCCGTCAGCCAGGGTCGAGCCTGTACACACTGACCACTGCTTCTCCTCCAGTTCCTGAGTCTGGTAGGGTCCCTTCTTCAGGTCAGGTGTTTGCTGCGGCGTCCAGGTCTGGTCCTGAGTCTGCCCCCTGTTCGTGTCGTCGCCTGTCTCACGAGACTCTCCTCTGGCACCACCGCCTGGGTCACCCCTCTCTGCTTCGGCTTAGAGGCATGGCCTCCCGTCTTCTTGTGTCTGGTCTCCCCCGGTCCCTCCCTCCCCTTCCTCAGGGCCCTGGCCCTGCCTGTGTCCCCTGTGACGAGGGGCGCCAGCGTGCTGCCCCTCACTCCTCCCAGTTTCCTCCGACAGAGGCTCCGTTGCAGACGCTTCACATGGACGTGTGGGGCCCTGCCCGCGTCCGTGGACTCGGTCACGAGCGCTACTTCCTGTTGGTGGTTGACGACTACTCGCGTTACACCACAGTCTTCCCCTTGTGCAGCAAGGGGGATGTCACAAAGGTGCTGATCGACTGGATCCGCGCAGCTCGTCCACAGCTCAGGCAGAGCTTTGGCTCGGACTTTCCTGTGTTGCGCCTGCACTCGGACAGGGGCGGAGAATTCTCCTCTGGCCTTCTGCGTGCCTACTGTCGTGCGCGAGGCATCCGTCAGACCTTTACGCTTCCGGACTCTCCGCAGCAAAAAGGGATTGCAGAGCGCCGCATTGGCATGGTCATGGACGTCGCTCGTACGTCTATGATGCATGCGGCTGCCCCCCATTTTCTGTGGCCGTTTGCGGTCAGGTACGCGGCGCATCAGATCAACCTCCACCCCAGGGTCTCCAGGCCGGAGACCTCCCCAGCTCTGATGTGGACGGGGAAGGTTGGCGATGCGTCGGCGTTCCGGGTCTGGGGATCTCGGGCGTTTGTCCGCGACTTGTCTGCGGACAAGCTGTCCCCTCGCGCTGCTCCCTGCGTCTTCCTGGGGATCCCCCCTGACGCCCCTGGGTGGCAGTTCTACCACCCCACCTCTCGCCCTGTTCTGACCTCCCAGGACGTCACGTTCGACGAGTCGGTACCCTACTACCGCCTCTTCCCCTACCGCACTCCGTCCCTCCCCCCACCCCCACTCTTCTTGGTACCAGGTCCCCCCCCGGTAGACCCCCTCCCCCCTCAGGGTCCTGCCCCTTCAGGTGTGTCCCAGGTAGACGCGATCGAGCCTGTCGAGGTCACTGGTGACTCTGGTGCTGCTGGGGGTGCTGAGCCTGGGGGTGCTGAGCCTAGGGGTGCTGAGCCTGGGGGTGCTGGGCTTGGGGGTGCTGAGCCTGGGGGTGCTGAGCCTGGGGGTGCTGAGCCTGGGGGTGCTGAGCCTGAGGGTGCTGAGACTGGAGGTGCTTTGCCTGGGGGTGCTGAGACTGGAGGTTCTTCGCCTGGAGGTTCTCCGGGTGCTTTGTCTCGCCGAGAGCCACTCTCCCCACAGGAGCTGCGTGAGTGGTTTGCCCGGCGCTGGAGGCGTGCTGCTGGTGCTGGAGGTTCTTCGGCTGCTGAGGGTGCTGCTGCTGCGCGTCCCGGAGGTGCTCGTTCTGGGAGTACTGGAGCTGCTGGACCTGCGGGTTCGACTGGAGCTGGTGCTGCTGAGGGTGTTGGCGCTGAGACTACCACTGGCGGTCCGACTGGCAGTGCTCCAGGTGCTGCTGGGGGTTCTGGGACTGCTGGGGGTTCTGCTGGGGGTTCTGGAGCTACTGGAGGTGCTGCTTGAGGTGCTGCTGGAGCGGGTACTCCTGCTGGGGGTACTGGTGCTGTCCCTGCTGTTTCTGGCGTCTCCACGCGGCCCCGACTGTACTTCGTTCCCCTCCTGCAGCAGGTTCTTGGTCTTACACCTTCTCCTGGTCCTCCTCCTCCTCCCTTAGAGGGTCCACAGCCTGTCCAGTCACATTCACCGCTACAGCCTGCCTCCCCTTTGCCTGCTCCTTCTCCCTACGCTGGTCCGACTGGAGGTCTTACTGAGCATCGTGAGCCTGCGTCTCGTCCTGCGTCGCCTGTTCGTGTTGCGCGCACTAGTGGTCGCGGTTCACGTCAGCGTCCTCCTCCTGTCCCTGGCACGCACCGGATGTCTCTGCGTCCGTCTACTGCTCCTCTGCGTGCCCCTTTGCCTTCTCCTCCTGCTTCCTCTCTTCCTGCTCTTGCCGACCCGGAGTCGGACTCTCTTCGTGCTGCCAGTCCTACTGTCACGCGTCTCCTTCCTACTGCCATCACTGACCCTTCTTTCGAGTCTACTGCTGCGTCTGCCCTTGTTACTGAGCTCGTCGACTTTGCTGCTCGCTGTCGTCTAGACTACGCTGCTAGTCTTGTCGCTGAGTCTGAGTCTGCCTGTCCTCCGTCCGTCGGGGGTGAGTGTGCCCTTGGCACGGACGTCCTTGAGGACAGGCAGGAGGAGTTCCAGTGTCTGGCCGCCGCTTCACCTCATCTCGTGACTGTACTGCTCACCCCTGAGGGAGACCTGGATGCATTAGACATCCCGACTCCGCGCTCTTACGCGGAGGCGATAGAGGGTCCCTACTCCTCTCAGTGGCAGGCAGCTATGGATGCAGAGATGGCTTCCTGGAAGTCCACAGGCACCTACGTTGACGCTGTCCCCCCTCTTGGGGCGAACATCGTCAGTGGCATGTGGATCTTCAGGGTGAAGCGGCCGCTGGGCTCCCCGCCTGTCTTCAAGGCGCGTTACGTGGCTCGTGGCTTCAGTCAGCGGCAGGGAGTTGACTACTTTCAGACCTTCTCCCCCACCCCGCAGATGACCACTCTTCGGGTACTGCTGCATATTGCTGCTCACCGTGACTACGAGCTGCACTCTATCGACTTCAGCACAGCTTTCTTGCAGGGCAGCCTGCACGAGGAGATCTGGCTGCGCCGTCACGAGGAGATCTGGCTGCGCCGCCACCTGGCTTCACTGGGTCTTTCCCTCCTGGTACCCAGTGGAGTCTCCGGCGTCCAGTCTACGGTCTCCGCCAGGCGCCGCGTGAGTGGCAAGACACACTAAGGACTACGCTGGCGGCACTTGGGTTTGTTCCTTCCACTGCAGACCCATCGCTGTTTCTGCGCACCGACACCTCTCTGCCGCCGTTCTACATCCTCATGTACGTCGTCGACTTGGTCTTTGCCACAGCTGACACTGCTGGACTCGCCTACGTGAAGTCGGAGCTGCAGAAGAGACACACGTGCACTGACCTTGGTGAACTGCGCAGCTACCTTGGCTTGCAGATCACCCGGGACAGAGCACGCCGCACCATTACCCTGACTCAGTCACACATGGTGCAGTAGGTCCTTCAGCGCTTCGGCTTCACATACTCCTCGCCTCAGGCCACTCCTCTGCTTACTCGCCACTCGCTCTCAGCTCTGCCTTCGGATGAGTCCGTAGAGTCGAGTGGCCCATATCCAGAGCTTGTTGGCTGCCTCATGTACCTGATGACCTGCACTCGACCTGACCTTGCATACCCTCTTAGCATTCTCGCACGCTTTGTTGCTCCTGGGAGACACCGACCAGAGCACATGGCTGCAGCGAAGAGGGTGTTGCGCTACTTGTGCAGTACGTCGGGCATGGGGCTAGTGCTTGGAGGGCGGAGTCCAGTGGTCCTCACTGGGCATGCGGACGCTTCTTGGGCTGACGACCAGGCTACGCAGCGGTCGTCACAGGGTTACACCTTCAGCCTTGGTTCCGGCTCTGTTTCGTGGCGGGCTACCCGCTCGTCTTCTCTTCTCGGCTCCAGTTGTGAGGCTGAGATCTACGCCGGGGCTATGGCTGCCTAGGAGCTTCGCTAGCTCACCAACCTGCTGACCGACCTTGGAGAGCCGCCTCGTTCTCCTCCAGTCCTGTACGTAGACAACAAGGCCATGCTGGCCTTGTGTCGAGAGCAGCGACTAGAGCACAGGACAAAGCACATTGCTCTCCGCTACTTTCTTGCTCGTGAGCTACAACAGCGTGGATAGTTGCGACTTGCTTACATGGCCTCTGAGGCCAACACTGCTGATGTCTTCACCAAGGCACTTGCGCCTTGCGATCATCAGCGCTTCTGCACGCAGCTGGGTCTTGTGCCTGCCTTGCCTCACTTGCTCGCTTCTTGACCTTGCTTGTACTTTCATATATATATACTCTTGCTCTTGCTTGCTTAGACTCTTGTCTCTCTATATATATGATCTTGCATGTGAACTGGCCTTCTGGCCTTTGAACTTGTGCTCGGAATGTGTGGTGACCTTGTGATCCACCCTGAGCTTTGCTTTGCTTTGCTTGACTGGTCTTGCGACCCCTTGCTCTCCCCCACTTTGCCTATGGGGGTGTGTTAGAACATTATAGCTTGCTTATTTGTGTAGGCTATAGTGGGGTATCCCATAGTTGGTACAACCCAATTAGGGTTTCATATTTGTACTCACTTCATTCATAGTCATTTCATTCTCGTTCTAACTTTCTCAACATCGCCTTACCTTGCTGGGACTCGCCAGAGTCTTCGTCGGTGCGTGTCAACCCTATCACGATGAAACGCGTCACAGCGGCAGGAGCTGACGTGTACGCGATTGACATTCGGGAAGTCGAGGCAGTAGACAAAGGAGGGGATTTACAGAAACTGCTAGCCGACATACCGAGTGAGTTGGCGGCACTGTTGAAACAGTTCAGTGACATTTTCCCGGACGACCTACTGACGGGATTACCACCTCAGCGACCGCACAACCACAGGATAGAAATAGAACCGGGGGCACAGCCGACAGTACAGTGACAGTTCCGACTGACCCAACCCGAACTTGACGAACTGAGGATGTAGCTGGATTACCCGCTAGAGAAGGAGTTCATTCGCCCTAGTTCGTCGCCCTTCGCAGCACCGATACTGTTCACGCCGAAAAAAGACGGGGGATTTTGCATGTGCATAGATTACAGAGCACTGAACAGGGTTACCATCAAATCCCGTTACCCCATCCCGCGAGCCGACGAACTGATCGACCAACTGCGCATAGCCCGGGTTTTCTCGAAAATTGACCTTCGGGGAGGTTACCACCAGATTCGCGTCAACCCACCCGACTGCCCCAAGACAGCCTTCCAAACACGCTACAGTCTTTGGAATAAAGCATCATGCCCTTCGGACTAACCAACGCCTCTGCCACTTCTCAAATGACCATGAACGAAGCCTTCCGCTCGCTTTTAGATAAGTGCGTCATCGTATATCTGGACGACATACTGATTTACAGCCCCAACAGGACACATCACTAAAAGGACACCGAAGCAGTTTTCAAGATACTGAGTGAGAACCGCCTACTCACAAAAGTGTCTAAGTGCGAGTTTTTACAGGACCGACAGTAATTTTTTGGACACATCATTTTAGCCGTAGGAGTGGAAATAAACCCAAAAAAAATTGCGACGATTCAAGCATGGCACGCGCCGACCAATTTGACCGAGTTGCAGAGTTTTCTAAGGTTCGTCAACTACGAGCGCCGGTTCGTCCCCGACATGGCGAAGTTGACTGCCCCGTTGACCGACCTGCTGAGGAAGGGGGTCGAGTATACGTGGGGGTAGAAAGAGCAAGCTGCCTTCTAGGCTCTAAAAAACATTTTGTGCTCGTCGCCCGTGCTTCACATCGCAGATCCGCACCGTCCATTCGAACTCGTCATCAATGCTAGCGACATCGCTGTGGGGAGCAATACTGTTGCAGGACTTTGGGAACGGCCTTCAGCCAATCGCGTACGAGTCCCGCAAGCTTCACCCGCCTGAACGCAACTACCCGATACACGACCGCGAGATGCTGGCGATCGTGCATGCGTTCAAGGTATGGCGATGTTACCTCACGAGAGCAGACGTGACAGTACGAATGACCACCGATTACTACATTACCTTCGCGCCCAGCCGAATCCCAACCCACGACAGATCCGCTGGTTGGACTATCTAGAGTTCAACTTCCATTACACGGTCACGTACAAAAAAGGCGCATCCAACATCACCGACGCACTCACACGCCCCACCGCCCAACTCCACGCCATCCTACTCGCCCAAACCAACCGACTGTTAACAGTACCTATTCACCCACGGATACAGTACGTGCCCATTTTTCGCGACCGGAAATTCACAGCAACTGGCAGAGGCCAAAGGAGTCCATTACGTAAAAAAAAAAGCACCAACCGCATCTGGGTACCCGCGTACTCACTACCGAGGGAACTGCTACTGCAGGAGGCACACGACGGGATTACCTCGGGACATTTCGGGGTAGAAAAAATGCGACAGCAACTGCAACGGTATTACTACTGGCCGGAGCTGTTGACCAACGTACAGCATCACGTGGGCTCGTGTTGTACGTGTCAGGTGATGAAGAGCTCGCGAAAGAGAAAGGCGGGTCAACTGCAGCCGATTCCACCGCCTGAGCGCGCCTGGCAGCAGGTTAACATGATTTTGTCACGGGGTTACCTTCGAACCCTGGGGGTAACGACGCAGTTATGGTCGTCGTTGACAGGTTGACAAAGAGGGCACACTTCGCTGCGTGCACGAAATCGATCTCAACCGAAGAAACCGCTCGCCTATTCATCGCAACCGTCGTTCGACTACACGGGATACCAGCTGCGATAATCAGCGATCACGACACGAAGTTCACCAGCACCTTCTGGAAGAACCTCTGGGACCAGTTCGGGACAAGGGTACTGTTCAGTTCATCGTACCACCCCGAGACCGACGGTCGAACGGAGCGGACGAATCAGACGGTGGAGCAGTTGATTCGTGCCACGTGTGACGACCCAACCACTTGGGAGCAGCAGCTGCCGTTGATCGAGTTCGCGTATAACAACGCCACGTCAACGAGGACGCAACAGACCCTTTTCTACCTGAACTACGGGCAAAACCCTACAGTGCCCATGACGTTGAGTCCGGACAACCCAACACCACGTGCACAGCGATTCGCCAAAATTCTGCAAGCTGCCCACACCAGAGCCGCTGAAGCAATTAAAAAAGCCAACGTCATCGCTCAGCGCAACGCTGACCGCCACCACCGCCAAGTCACGTACCAGTCAGTAGATTACGTACTGCTCGACACACAGAACTTAAGACTGCCCGTCGTACCGAAATTACGACCCCGCTACTGTGGACCATTCCAAATCAGCCACATGATTACCCAAGTGACAGCCCACCTACTGTTGCCGACGGAGTGGTACAACAGCCCTTCATTCCACGTCAGCCTTCTTCGCCCCTATATCCCAACCACAAGCCAATTACCTCGTCACCGCTCGCCATCCATGACTCGCCATGCATCGGAGCTGATCATCGAGCCCGAAAAAATCCTGAGCCATCGGATTCGACACCCCACGGGAATCAAGAGGATTGAATTCCTCGTTCGCTGGAAGGATCGCATGCCAACAAAAGATAGCTAGGTGCCCCTGGCCAACATCGAAAACCACCCTGCCCTGCAAGTGTACATGAGGAACCGAGGTTTCCGCGATTTCCACGCACTCGCGTAGCGGAGGGGGGTTCTTGAGGTGGGGTGTAGTGTAAGGAATTTTCTCGATATTCCTTAGCGCGCCCTGCAACATCGCGTACAGCAGCAGCAGTTGTTCGCCCGCTACTGCTAACGGGGCTTTGCCGACTTCGCACGCACTGTTTTCCCAAACCTCGCACTGCTGGACCGGCCGTGTCAGCCTATGCTTCGGGACTAGCCCGAGCCTCGCTTCCAGCGTTGCACTAGCTAGCTCGCACGCACCGCGTTACCATTTGTATGTTTCGCGTATGAATGTTTGCTCATGCCTTCCCTCACATTTTGTACTCGTTTGACACCTTAGTGCAGCTCTCGCTACTTAGATTCATTGCACCCGTAACACACCTCTAAACGTACAGGTGTTTTCCCACCCAAAGCATGTACACCCCACACTAGTTAACCATGAAGGCGACCTTTCACGCTTAGTAAGAGGCAGGCAGGCAGACTGCTCCAGTTGGCCGCTGCTGACGTATGGTCCAGTGACCGCAGCACTTGCCCACACCCCCTCCCTCCCTCCCCCTACCCAACAGCTCATGCACGCGGGAACATAATCCTCTCCGTAACATAATCCGCGAGATTGGTTTCGCTCCGTAGTCTTGCCCGAGATACGGCATTCCACCGCAGTAGTTTGCTAGGTCAACAATGTCTTCCCCTTCCGTGCATCTGGATTGGATGTGCAAGCTTGGGGGAGCTAGCAACTGCAGTTAATGGCATCGTCTTGGTCCTAGTTTCCACCACTGTCCATTTGAAACAAGAACGTTTCGACAGTTGTAACAACTGGCAGGTCTTCACGTGTGTCAGATAACTGTGGCTCCTACTCAGAGATTTCTTTACATGCTACTAATAAGGTGCTCGTTGTTCATAATATTGGAGGGGTTTCCAATATGGGATGCCGGCCGGGTAGGCTACATGCTTCAAGTTACAGCAATAATTAAGTTCATTCCATGCCCTCGTCGTCGGTGCCACTTGGCCCACACTTAGCATCCTCCTCACTCGCACCCCATTCACTGCTGTCCTCTCGTCGCGCACCCTCCGATGCCGAGCGACTCGAGGCCTCGCTGGTTGCGTCGGTAAATCCTGACGGTTGAAACCTTTGATCCGAGGATGGAAATTCACCGACATTGCTCGACGTGGAGTTTTTGCGCACTTTGCACACGCCATAAGGGGCATCCCTTGCTGCGGTCAAGACTCGGCCTTGTTGGCAAATGCGGTGGCATGAAAGGGGGCCAATGGTGGATCCCAGCCCACAATCAGGGCCCGTGCATGCGTTGCTGCTCGTCCCTACTGACCCGCAAAGGTCGTTCGCTCCGTGGGCCAGGTTTTAACCAAGGTCCATATGTGTTATGGGTGCAATGAATCGAAGTAATGAGAATTGCACTAAGGTGTCAAACGAGAACAAAATGTGAGCGAAGGCATGAGCGAACATATATACGCGAAACATGCAAACGGTAACGCGGTGCGTGCGAGCTAGCTAGTGCTACGCTCGAAGCGAGGCTCGGGCTAGTCCCGAAGCGTAGGCCGACACGGCCGGTCCAGCAGTGCGAGGTTTGGGGAAACAGTGCGCGCGAAGTTGGCGAAGCCCCGTTAGCAGTAACGGGCGAACAATGGCTGCTGCTGTACGTGATGTTGCAGGGTGCGCTAAGGAATATCAAGAGAAAATTCCTTACACTACCCCCCCCCCTCAAGAAACCCCGGCTCCTCATGTACACTTGCAGAGCAGGGTGGTTTTCGATGTTGGCCGAGGGCACCCAGCTATCCTCAGTTGGCGTGTGATCCTTCCAGCGAACGAGGAATTCAATCCTCCTGATTCCCGTGGGGTGTCGAATCTGATGGCTCAGCTCCGATGCAGGGCGAGTCATGGATGGCGGGCGGTGACGAGGCAGTTGGCTTGTGGTTGGGATATAGGGGCGAAGAAGGCTGACGTGGAATGAAGGGCTGATGTGCCAGTCCGTCGGCAACAGTAGGTGGTCTGTCACTGAGGTAATCATGTGGCTGATTTGGAATGGTCCACAGTAGCGGGGTCGTAATTTCGGTACGACGGGCAGTCTTAAGTTCTGTATGTCGAGCAGTACGTAATCTACTGACTGGTACGTGACTTGGCGGCGGTGGCGATCAGCGTTGCGCTTAGCGATGACGTTGGCTTTTTTAATTGCTTCAGCGGCTCTGGTGTAGGCAGCTTGCAGAATTTTGGCGAATCGCTGTGCACGTGGTGTTGGGTTGTCCGGACTCGGCGTCATGGGCACTGTAGGGTTTTGCCCGTAGTTCAGGTAGAAAGGGGTCTGCTGCGTCCTCGCTGACGTGGCGTTGTTATACGCAAACTCGATCAACGGCAGCTGCTGCTCCCAAGTGGTCGGGTCGTTGCACGTGGCATGAATCAGCTGCTCCATCGTCTGATTCGTCCACTCCGTTTGACCGTCGGTCTCAAGGTGGTACGACGAACTGAACTGTAGCCTTTACCTGAATTGCTCCCAGAGGTTCTTCCAGAATTTTCTGGTGAACTTCGTGTCGCGGTCGCTGATTCTCACGGCTGGTATCCCGTGTAGTCGAACGACGGCTGCGATGAACAGGCGAGCGGTTTCTTCGGCTGAGATCGATTTCGTGCACGCAGCGAAGTGTGCCCTCTTTATCAACCTGTCAACGACGACCATAACTGCGTTGTTACCCCCAGGGTTTGAAGGTAACCCCGTGAAAAAATCATGGTAACCTGCTGCCAGGCGCGCTCAGGCGGTGGAATCGGCTGCAGCTGACCCGCCTTTCTCTTTCGCGAGCTCTTTATCACCTGACACGTACAACACGAGCCCACGTGATGCTGTACGTTGGTCAACAGCTCCGGCCAGTAGTAATACCGTTGCAGTTGCTGTCGCATTTTTTCTACCCCGAAATGTCCCGAGGTAATCCCGTCGTGTGCCTCCTGCAGTAGCAGTTCCCTCAGTAGTGAGTACGCGGGTACCCAGATGCTGTTGGTGCTTGTTTTTACGTAATAGACTCCTTTGGCCTCTGCCAGTTGCTGTGAATTTCCGATCGTGAAAAATGGGACGGTACTGTATCCGTGGGTGAATAGGCCTGTTAACAGTCGGTTGGTTTGGGCGAGGAGGATGGCGTGGAGTTGGGCGGTGGGGCGTGTGAGTGCGTCGGCGATGTTGGATGCGCCTTTTTTGTACGTAACCGTGGAGTGGAAATTGGACTCCAAATGGTCCAACCAGCGGATCTGTCGTGGGTTGAGATTCGGTTGGGCGCGAAGGTACTGTAGTGATCGGTGATCTGTCCGTACTGCCACGTATGCTCCCGTGAGGTAACATCGCCACACCTTGAACGCGTGCCCGATCGCCAAAATTTCTCGGTCGTGTATCGGATAGTTCAGGGTGAAGCTTGCGGGACTCGTACACGATTGGCTGGAGGCCATTCCCAAAGTCCTGCAACAGTACTTCTCCCACAGCGATGTCGCTAGCGCCGGTGATGAGCTCGAACGGACGGTGCGGATCTGCGATGTGAAGTACGGGCGGTGAGCACAAAATGTTTTGAGAGCCAATTGTCAGAACATTATAGCTTACTTATTTGTGTAGGCTATAGTGGGGTATCCCATAGGGGGTACAACCCAATTAGGGTTTCCTATTTGTACTCACTTTGTTCATAGTCATTTCATTCTCGTTCTATTCTTCTCATGGTATCGAGCAGGTTCCCCTGTGGGAACTGTGCTTAGGGCCCACCACTACTTCGAACTTTTTTTTCTACCCGGAGCGCGCTCCGGGCTCTCTCTCTTACCTCTGTCGATCGGCCCTTCACCGCCCGCGCGCCGCCTGTTCAGGCCTCACGCCGCCAGCGCGCCGCCCTAGACGCTAGCGCGCCGCCCGTCCAGGCCCCGTGCAGCCCGCGCGCCGCCCCTAGCAGCCCGCGCGCCGCCCTTAGCAGCCCGCGCGCCGCCCTAAGCAGCCCGCGCGCCGCTCGCCAGGCCCCAGGCCGCCCACGCACCGTCTGCGCGCCGCCCTTAGCCGTCCACGCTCCGCCCACTCCGGTCCCGCTCCCAGCCGCCCTCGCGCGACGCTGTCCCGGCCCTTCGACGCCCGAGCCGCCCGTGCCACCCGCGTCACCCGAGCCACCCGAGCCGCCTACGCAGCTGAGGAGCCGAGCCGCCCGAGCCACCTTTGCCGCCCAAGCTGCCCGACCCGTCCTGTCTGGTGAGCACAGCTCCACTGCTACTGCGTGCCCCTTCCCGCACTGCTTGCACTGCTAGTCTGTCGTCATGGCTACCCCTAGTGTCCTAGCTTTTGACGCTGAGGGTCGCGCCATTGACTTTGAGGTCTGGGTCGACGACCTGCAGCTGTTCTTACAGTGCGATAGGGCAGACGGTCTTTCTCTCTTTGACCTCACCTCTGGCGCCGTCCCTGCCCCTGCTGCTGATGCTGACGCCACTGTTCGCTCATAGTGGGCCACGCGCGATGCTGCTGCACGTCTTGCTGTGCGTCGCCACCTGCCTACCGCTGAGCGCGCGCACTTTAGCCAGTACAAGAGTGCCCAGACCTTGTACGACGCTGTAGTTGCGCGCTACTCCTCCCCTGCCACTGCTGCACTGAGCCGCCTCATGCTCCCCTTCCTCTTCCCTGACCTTGCGGCCTTTCCCACTGTCGCTGATCTCATTACGCACCTCCGCACTAGTGACACTCGCTACCGCGCTGCGCTTCCTGCTGACTTCTGCGCCAAGAACCCCCCCCCCCCATGTACATCACTCTCTACTTTTTAGTCACTCGCCTCCCTGACTCCCTTCGTGTAGTCGGGGACCACTTCCTCGCAGTCTGTCCCACCACCCTCACAGTCGACAGCCTCGAGAAGGCCCTCCTAGCGGCGGAGAAGAGCATAGTCGCTGTAGGAGCCTCTCGAGGTGACCCGCGCGCCCCCATCTTTGAGGGGTGTTCTCCTTCCCCTCTCCTGCCCTCTGTCGCCTCTGCCGCTGCGGCCGACCTCGTTGGTCTTGAGTCGGTCGGTGCGGCGTCTGCCCCTAGCGGGAGACGCCGCTCTGGCAAGGGCAAGGGGGGCAAGGGAGCGGGTGGGGCCAGCGGGGCCGGTGGAGTTGGAGGTGGAGGCGGCGGAGGGAGTGGGGGTGGCGGTGGAGGTGGTGGCGGGGGTGGGGGTGCTAGTGGCGGCAGTGGAGGCGGGGGTAGCGGCGGCGGTGGTGGTGGGAGCGGAGGTGGCGGAGGCGGCGGCAGTGGAGGCGGAGGCGGGGGCGGTGGAGGCGGAGGCGGGGGTGGCGGTGGTGGAGGTGGTCGGAGTGGCACTTCGCAGCGGAGCAGCACTGGGGGTGGTCAGCGCCAGCAGCAGCAGCAGCAGCAGCGTTCTCGCGACGTCCCCACCCCTCAGCAGCTCCGTGACTGGTACACGCAGCGTCAGCGTGGTGGGGGTTTTGGTCCCTGCACCTACGTTCTTCGCACTGGCGATCGCGCTGGAGAGCACTGTGGGGGTACCCACACCGCCCAGCGCTGCTTTGGCCGCCTGACGGACGCTTGGCGCCAGCAGTTCCCGGAGGCCGCGGAGATCCCCCGCTGGGGAGAGTTGTCTAGGGCTGGTGTAGCTATCTTTGATCTTGACTTTGATGCTATCCTTGCTGCCATGTATGCTGTGACTGTTAGTGATGAGGGTGACTATTACCGGTGTTTCCCGCCCGACCCGGGCATTGGTAATACTGCTCTAGGTGCTAGTGAGGCTACTGCTCTAGGTGCCAGTGCGTCTGTGCTCTCAGGTACTGGTGAGTCTGCACTCTCAAGTACTAGTGAGTCTGCGCTCTCAGGTACTGCGTCGGCTTCGGCCTCCCACACCTTCACCCTTGACTCTGGAGCGTCTCGCTCCTTCTTTCAGGACCGCACCACACTCACGCCGCTTAGTCGGCCGGTTGCGGTGTCCCTGGCTGACCCCTCTGGGGGTCCTGTTCTGTCTCGCTTCTCCACAGTCCTCCCGTGTCCGGCGGCTCCCTCTGGCACCCTGTCTCGTCTCTACCTCCCCTCGTTCTCTACGAACCTGGTGAGTGGTGCTGACCTACAGGATGCGGGTGTCCACCAGTTCACTCCTGCTCGTTAGCGGGTGACGCACTGCACAGAGGCTAGCACAGGTCGCCACCTGGCTACTTTTACACGTCAGCCAGGGTCGAGCCTGTACACACTGACCACTGCTTCTCCTCCAGTTGCTGAGTCTGGTAGGGTCCCTGCGTCTGGTCAGGTGTTTGCTGCAGCGTCCAGGTCTGGTCCTGAGTCTGCCCCCTGTTCGTGTCGTCGCCTGTCTCACGAGACTCACCTCTGGCACCACCGCCTGGGTCACCCCTCTCTGCTTCGGCTCAGAGGCATGGCCTCCCGTCTTCTAGTGTCTGGTCTTCCCCGGTCCCTCCCTCCCCTTCCTCAGGGCCCTGGCCCTGCCTGTGTCCCCTGTGTCGAGGGGCGCCAACGTGCTGCCCCTCACTCCTCCCAGTTTCCTCCGACAGAGGCTCCGTTGAAGACGCTTCACATGGACGGGTGGGGCCCTGCCCGCGTCGGTGGACTCGGTCACGAGCGCTACTTCCTGTTGGTGGTTGACGACTACTCGCGTTACACCACAGTCTTCCCCTTGCGCAGCAAGGGTGATGTCACCGAGGTGCTGATCGATTGGATCCGCGCAGCTCGTCTCCAGCTCAGGCAGAGCTTTGGCTCGGACTTTCCTGTGTTGCGTCTGCACTCGGACAGGGGCGGAGAGTTCTCCTCTGTCCTTCTGCGTGCCTACTGTCGTGCGCGAGGCATCCGTCAGACCTTCACGCTTCCGGACTCACCGCAGAGAAATGGGATTGCAGAGCGCCGCATTGGCATGGTCATGGACGTCGCTCGTACGTCCATGATGCATGCGGCTGCCCCCCATTTTCTGTGGCCGTTTGCGGTCAGGTACGCGGCGCATCAGATCAACCTCCACCCCAGGGTCTCCAGGCCGGAGACCTCCTCAGCCCTGCTGTGGACGGGGAAGGTTGGCGATGCGTCGGCGTTCAGGGTCTAGGGATCTCGGGCGTTTGTCCGCGACTTGTCTGCGGACAAGCTGTCCCCTCCCGCTGCTCCTTGCGTCTTCCTGGGGTTCCCCCCCGACGCCCCTGGGTGGCAGTTCTACCACCCCACCTCTCGCCGTGTTCTGTCCTCCCAGGACGTCACGTTCGACGAGTCGGTACCCTACTACCGCCTCTTCCCCTACCGCACTCCGTCCCTCCCCCCACCCCCGCTCTTCTTGGTACCAGGTCCCCCCCCGGTCGACCCCCTTCCCCCTCAGGGTCCTGCCCCTTCATGTGTGTCCCAGGTAGACGCGGTCGACCCTGTCGAGGTCACAGGTGACTCTAGTGCTGCTGTGGGTGCTGAGCCTAGGGGTGCTTTGACTGGGGGTGCTGTCCCTGGGGGTGCTGAGTTTGGGGGTGCTGAGCCTGGGGGTGTTGAGCCTGGGGGTGCTAAGCCTGGGGGTGCTGAGACTAGAGGTGCTACGCCTGGAGGTGCTTTGCCTGAGGGTTCTTCGCCTGGAGGTTCTCCGGGTGCTTCGTCTCGCCGAGAGCCACTCTCCCCGCAGGAGCTGCGTGAGTGGTTTGCCCGGCGCTGGAGGCGTGCTGCTGGTGCTGGAGGTTCTTCGGCTGCTGAGGGTGCTGCTGCCGCGCGTCCCGGAGGTGCTCGTACTGGGAGTACTGGAGCTGCTGGGCCTGCGGGTTCTACTGGAGCTGGTGCTGCTGAGCGTGTTGGCGCTGAGACTACTGCTGGCGGTCCGGCTGGCAGTGCTCGTGGTGCTCTTGGAGGTTCTGGTGCTGCTGGGGGTTTTGGAGCTACTGGAGGTGCTACTGGAGGTGCCGCTGGAGGTGCTAATGGGGGTTCTAGAGCTACTGGAGGTGCTGCTGGAGGTGCTACTGGAGCGGGTACTCCTGCTGGGGGTACTGGTGCTGTCCCTGCTGTTTCTGGCGTCGCCTCGCGGCCTAGACGGTACTTCGTTCCCCTCCTACAGCAGGTTATTGGTCTTACACCTTCTCCTGGTCCTTCTCCTCCTCCCTCAGAGGGTCCATAGCCTGTCCAGTCACAGTCATAGCTACGACCTGCCTCCCTACGCTGGTCCGACTGGAGGTCTTACTGAGCGTCGTGAGCCTGCGTCTCGTCCTGCGTCGCCTGTTCGTACTGCGCGCACTAGTGGTCGCGGTTCGCGTCAGCGTCCTCCTCCTGTCCCTGGCACGCACCGGATGTCTCTGCGTCCGTCTACTGCTCCTCTGCGTGCCCCTTTGCCTTCTCCTCCTGCTTCCTCTCTTCCTGCTCTTGCCGACCCGGAGTCGGACTCTCTTCGTGCTGCCAGTCCTACTGTCACGCGTCTCCTTGCTACTGCCGTCACTGACCCTTCTTTCGAGTCTTCTGCTGCGTCTGCCTTGTCACTGAGCTCGTCGACTTTGCTGCGCGCTGTCGTCTAGACTACGATGCTAGTCTTGTCGCTGAGTCTGAGTCTGCCTGTCCTCCGTCTGTCGGGGGTGAGTGTGCCCTTGGCACGGACGTCCTTGAGGACAGGCAGGAGGAGTTCAAGTGTCTGGCCGCCGCTTCACCTCATCTCGCGTCTGTACTGCTCGCCCCTGAGGGAGACCCGGATGCACTAGACATCCCGACTCCGCGCTCTTACGCGGAGGCGATAGAGGGTCCCTACTCCTCTCAGTGGCAGGCAGCTATGGATGCAGAGATGGCTTCCTGGAAGTCCACAGGCACCTACGTTGACGCTGTTCCCCCTCATGGGGCGAACATAGTCAGTGGCATGTGGATCTTCAGGGTGAAGCGGCCGCCGGGTTCTCCGCCTGTCTTCAAGGCGCGTTACGTGGCTCGTGGCTTCAGTCAGCGGCAGGGAGTTGACTACTTTCAGACCTTCTCTCCCACCCCGAAGATGACCACTCTTCGAGTACTGCTGCACGTTGCTGCTCACCGTGACTACGAGCTGCACTCTCTCGACTTCAGCACTGCTTTCTTGCAGGGCAGCCTGCACGAGGAGATCTGGCTGCGTCGCCCACCTGGCTTCACTGGGTCTTTCCCTCCTGGTACCCAGTGGAGTCTCCGGCGTCCAGTCTACGGTCTTCGCCAGGCGCCACGTGAGTGGCACGACACACTGAGGACTACGCTGGCGGCACTTTGGTTTGCTCCTTCTACTGCCGACCCGTCGCTGTTTCTGCGCACCGACACCTCTCTGCCGCCGTTCTACATCCTCGTGTACGTCGACGACTTGGTCTTTGCCACAGCTAACACTGCTGGACTCGCCTACGTGAAGTCCGAGCTGCAGAAGAGACACACGTGCACTGACCTGGGTGAACTGCGCAGCTACCTTGGCTTGCAGATCACCCGGGAAAGAGCACGCCACACCATTTCCCTGACTCAGTCACACATGGTGCAGCAGGTCCTTCAGCGCTTCGGCTTCACGTACTCCTCGCCTCAGGCCACTCCTCTGCCTACTCGCCACTCGCTCTCAGCTCTGCCTTCGGATGAGTCCGTAGAGTCGAGTGGCCCGTATGCAGAGCTTGTTGGCTGCCTCATGTACTTGATGACCTGCACACAACCTGACCTTGCATACCCTCTTAGTATTCTTGCACGCTATGTTGCTCCTGGGAGACACCGACCAGAGCACATGGCTGCAGCGAAGAGGGTGTTGCGCTACTTGTGCAGTACGTCGGGCATGGGGCTAGTGCTTGGAGGGCGCAGTCCTATGGTCCTCACTGGGCACGCGGACGCTTCTTGGGCTGACGACCAGGCTACGCAGCGGTCGTCACAGGGTTACACCTTCAGCCTTGGTTCCGGCTCTGTTTCGTGGCGGGCTACCCGCTCGTCTTCTGTCCTCGGCTCTAGTTGTGAGGCTGAGATCTACGCCGGGGCTATGGCTGCCCAGGAGCTTCGCTGGCTCACCTACCTGCTGACTGACCTTGGAGAGCCGCCTCGTTCTCCTCCAGTCCTGTACGTAAACAACAAGGCCATGCTGGCCCTGTGTGGAGAGCAGCGACTAGAGCACAGGACAAAGCACATTGCTCTCCGCTACTTTCTTGCTCGTGAGCTATAGCAGCGTGGACAGTTGCGACTTGCGTACGTGGCCTCTGAGGCCAACACTGCTGATGTCTTCACCAAGGCACTTGCGCCTTGTGAACATCAGTGCTGCTGCACGCACCTGGGTCTTGTGCCTGTCTTGCCTCACTTGCTCACTTCTTGACCTTGCTTGTACCTTCACCTATATATACTCTTGCTCTTGCTTGCTTGACTCTTGTATATCTCTATATATGATCTTGCATGTGAACTGGCCTTCTGGCCTTTGAACTTGTGCTCGGAATGTGTGGTGACTTTGTGATCCACCCTGAGCTTTGCTTTGCTTTGCTTGACTGGTCTTGTGACCCCTTGTTCTCCCCCACTTTGCCTATGGGGGTGTGTCAGAACATTATAGCTTACTTATTTGTGTAGGCTATAGTGGGGTATCCCATAGGGGGTACAACCCAATTAGGGTTTCCTATTTGTACTCACTTCGTTCATAGTCATTTCATTCTCGTTCTATTCTTCTCACCGATAAGGCAGCTTGCTCTTTCTGTCAGAATGTTATATTCACTAGCCTGTAGTGGGGTGCTCTATAACGAGTACAACCCTGTTAGGGTTTGCTATATGTATCCTTGCTGCTGCTAGTGAAACCCCCCTCCTTTCTTCAATTCTCGCTTGCCTAGCTAGGGTTCTCCTAGCTATGGCGCCTAACTATCGCTACTATTCTGACATGCTATCAGAGCGGTTACGTTCTTGGCCTGTGGGCCCCACTACTGCTTCCGCTGCTACTGCTACTCTGTCTGTTGCATGCCCCGTGGCGTGCGACACCTTCTTCCTGCCGTGCGGTTTTCTGCCCGCCGTGCGCCCCGAGGCGCGCGGCGGGTTTCTGCCCCGTCACTCGACGCGTCGCCCCCGGGAGGCACTGCGACGGGCGACGGGGACCAGCGCGTCGCCCCCCGTCGCCCGTCGTGGCCTGCCCGCGGCCCGTACAGCCGGCGCGCGGCCCGTACGGGCTGCGCCAGGCCTGCGCGCGGCCCGTACGGGCTGCGCCAGGCCCGCGCGCGGCCCGTACGGGCTTCGCCAGGCCCGCGCGCGGCCCGTACGGGACGCGCTCGGCCCGCGCGCGGCACGGGCCGCCTGCGCGCGGTTCGGGCGGCTGTGCCAGGCCCGTGGGCGGCCCGTTCCTCGCTGCCCCTGCCCTCCCCACTGTCCCCCGTGCTTCTACTGGCGCCCCACCCCTCCTACAGCCCGTTCTCTTGGATTAGGGTTTGGGGGTGGCGGCTATGGGGGTGTCGGCTATGACTTCCTCCACCTGCTCCTCCTCCTCTTCAGTCTCCCACTGCTGCAGCTGCCGCTGAGGGGGGTGGATGTGGGAGTGGAGCCGTCGGAGTGGTACTTGGGGGGTGACGGGGGAGTGGAGCTAGGGTGAAGCAGTGGGTCTGTGGGGGGTGTGTGGGACAGTTTGGGGAGTATGAGCCGAGGCTGCCGTCTTGTCGTTCGCAGCACCTGTAGTCCGGGGCGCTGTCCTGGTAGCCCAGAGAGCCCCCTAGGGCGCTGTCCTAGGGAGGTAGCTGCTGCGCCTGTCGCCCGTGGGTCCGTTGCTCGTCTGCCGCTACCTTTAGCCGCGGGGCCAGTTACCCAAGTAGTCCGGAGCGCTGTTCCGGCAGCCACTGTGCCAGCAGCTTCTGTTGCCCGTGTGTTTGCAACTTCAGTCGTCGCCTCTCGTCTTCTCTCCCCCACAGTCTCTCCTCCTCCTCACTTGTCCGCTGTGTTAGCCTCTAGCTTTGCTTGATGTGCTGATTACACCCCACTTTGGCTAGGGGGGTGTGTCAGAATGTTATATTCACTAGCCTGTAGTGGGGTGCTCTATAGCGAGTACAACCCTGTTAGGGTTTGCTATATGTATCCTTGCTGCTGCTAGTGAAACCCCCCTCCTTTCTTCAATTCTCGCTTGCCTAGCTAGGGTTCTCCTAGCTATGGCGCCTAACTATCGCTACTATTCTGACACTTTCTCCCCCTACGTGTACTCAAACCCCTTCTTCAGCAGTTCGGTCAACGGGGGAGTCAACTTCGGCATGTCGGGGACGAACCGGAACACGTAGTTGACGAACCCCAAAAAACTCTGCGTCTCGGTCAAGTTGGTCGGCGCGTGCCATACTTGAATCGTCGCAATTTTTTTCGGATCTATTTCGACTCCTCTAGTTGAAATAATGTGTCCCAAAAATTCTAGTCGGTCCTGTAAAAATTCACACTTCGATGCTTTTGTCAGTAGGCGGTTCTCACTCAGTATCTGAAAACCTGCTTCGATGTCCTGTAAGTGGTGTGCTCTGTCGAGGATGTAAATTAGTATGTTGTCCAGGTATACGGTGACGCACTTATCTAAAAGCGGGCGAAAGGCTTCGTTCATGGTAATTTGAAAAGTGGCGGGGGCGTTGGTCAGTCCAAAGGGCATGACGGTGTATTCGAAAGATCCGTAGTGTGTTCGGAAGGCTGTCTTAGGGCAGACGGGTGGGTTGACGTGAATCTGGTGGTAACCTCCCCGAAGGTCAATTTTCAAGAAAACTCGGGCTATGCGCAGTTGGTCGATCAGTTTGTCGACTCGCGGGATGGGGTAACGGGATTTGATGGTAACCCTGTTCAGTGGTCTGTAATCTATGCACATGCGAAATCCCCCGTCTTTTTTCGGCGTGAACAGTATCGGTGCTGCGAAGGGCGACAAACTAGGGCGAATGAACTCCTTCTCTAGCGGGTAATCGAGTTGCTTCCTCAGTTCGTCCTGTGCGGGCTGGGTCAGTCGGAACTGTCACTGTACTGTCGGTTGTGCCCCCGGTTCTAGTTCTATCCTGTGGTCGTGCGGTCGCTGAGGTGGCAGTCCCGTCACTAGGTCGTCCGGGAAAATGTCACTGAACTGTTTCAACAGTGCCGACAACTCACTCGGTACGTCAGCCAGCAGTTTCCGTAAATCCCCTCCTTTGTCTGCTGCCTTGGCTTCCCGAATGTCAACCTCGTACACGTCAGCTCCTGCCGCTACGGCGCGTTTCATTGTGATTGCGTTGACACGCACCGACGAAGACTAAGGCGAGTCCCAGCGAGGTAAGGCGATGTTGTTACCGTTCACTTGCACAGCGCAGTCACCCGTCGTCCAACCGGTTTGCGGATTGTGTCGTCGCAGCCAATCACGGCCGAGTAAAATATCGATTCCGTCGAGGGTCGTTGCGAGCATTTCCTGGCTAAACGTGAAGTTACCCCCGCATCGAATCCGAACTCGGTCCACGCGTTCCCGCATCGCCAGTGGCGTGCCGTCGACCAGTCTTGCGTCGATCTCGGGTAAGCATCTGTCCAGTGTCAGGCGCAGTTTTCGTGCTGTGGCAGTGTTGATAAGGGTGTGGCTGGCCCCTCCATCTACGAAGATTTTAACTAAGTCCGTCCCGATTTTCCCATTAAGTAGTATAGGGCTGTCTACCGTAGTACCCTCCTTATTCGGCCGGGTGTGGTCGATTGCGTGAACCGGCACAATCACGTGGTGAGGGTCGGTTGGGTCGCGCAAGCGACGGGACCTGTCAGTAGAGGGCCCATTGTCAGAACATTATAGCTTCTGCTATTGTGTAGGCTATAGTGGGGTATCCCATAGGGGGTACAACCCAATTAGGGTTTCATACTTGTACTCACTTCATTCATAGTTCATTCATTCTCGTTCTACTTTTCTCATGGTATCGAGCAGGTTCCCCCGTGGGAACTGTGCTTAGGGCCCACCACATCGAACTTTTTTTTTCTGCCCGGAGCGCGCTCCGGGCCCTTTCTCTCACTTTGTCGACCTGCCCTACGGCCCCTAGACGCCCGCGCGTCGCCCTTACACGCCCGCGCGACGCCCGTCTCGGCCCCTGGACGCCCGCGCGCCGCCCGTCAGGCCCCACGCCGCCGTCGCGCCACCCTTAGGCGCCAATGCGCCGTCCGTCCCGGCCCGTCGACGCCGTGCGCCGCACGTCCTGGCCCCTCGCCACCTTCCCGGCACCAAGCCGCCCGTGCGTCGCCCGTCCCGGCCCCGCTCCCAGCCGCCCGTGCGCCACCCGTCCCGGCCGCGCGCCACTGTCCCGGCCCCACGCCGCCCGTGCGCCACCCGTCCCAGCCATGCGTCGCCGTCCCGGCCCCACACCGCCCGTGCGCCACCCGTCCCGGCCGCACGCCGCCGTCCAGGCCCCACGCCGCCCGTACGCCGCTGTGACACCCAGCCGCCCGAGCCGCCCGTGCCACCTGCGTCACCCGAGCCGCCCGAGCCGCCTGCGCCGCTGAGTGCCCGAGCTGCCCGAGGTGCCCGAGCCGCCCGAGGTGCCCGAGCCGCCCGAGCCGACTGCGCCACCCGAGCCGCCCGAGTCACCTGAGGAGCCGAGCTGCTGGTCCCGCGGAGCTGCTGTTGCTGCTGGGCCAGCCGAGCTGCAGTGTTGCCGTGTTGCTGTGCTGCTGCGCTGCCCGACCCGTCCTGTCTGGTGAGACCGTCGACTGCTGTCATGGCTACCCCTAGTGTCCTAGCTTTTGACGCTGAGGGTCGTGCCATTGACTTTGAGGTCTGGGTCGACGACCTGCAGCTGTTCTTACAGTGCGATAGGGCAGACGGTCTTTCTCTCTTTGACCTCAACTCTGGCGCCGTGCCTGCCCCTGCTGCTGATGCTGACCCCACTGTTCGCTCCCAGTGGGCCACCCGCGATGCTGGTGCACGTCTTGCTGTGCATCGCCGCCTGCCTACCGCTGAGCGCGCGCACTTTTGTCAGTACAAGAGTGCTCAGACCTTGTACGACGCTGTAGTTGCGCACTACTCCTCCCCTGCCACTGCTGCACTGAGCCGCCTCATGCTACCCTTCCTCTTCCCTGACTTTGCTGCCTTTCCCACAGTCGCTGACCTCATTACGCACCTCCGCACTAGTGACACTCGCTACCGCGCTGCGCTCCCTGCTAACTTCTGCGCCAAGAACCCCCCCCCATGTACATCACTCTCTATTTCATAGTCACTCGTCTCCCTGACTCCCTTCGTGTAGTCAGGGACCACTTCCTCTAAGTCTATCCCACCACACTCACTGTAGACCTCCTCGAGAAGTCCCTCCTAGCGACAGAGAAGAGCATAGTCGCTGTAGGGGCCTCTCGTGGTGACCCTCGCACCCCCATCTTTGAGGGGTGTTCTCCTTCCCCCCTGTTGCCCTCTGTCGCCTCTGCCGCTGCGGCCGACCACCTTGAGTCGGTCGGTGCGGCATCCGCCCCTAGCGGGAGACGTTGCCCTGGCAAGGGCAAGGGGGGCAAGGGCGCGGGTGGAGCTAGCGGGGGCGATGGAGGTGGGGGTGGCGGTGGCGGAGGGAGTGGGGGTGGCGGTGGAGGTGGTGGAGGGGGTGGAGGTGCTAGTGGCGGCAGTGGAGGCGGAGGCGGCGGTGGTGGCGGCGTTACTGGCGGAGGCGGCGGTGGCGGTGGAGGTGGAGGCGGCGGTGGTGGAGGTGGTGGAGGTGGTCGGAGTGGCGCTTCGCAGCGGAGCAGCACTGGGGGTGGTCAGCGCCAGCAGCAGCAGCAGCAGCAGCGTTCTCGCGACGTCCCCACCCCTCAGGAGCTCCGTGACTGGTACACGCAGCGTCAGCGTGGTGGGGGTTTTGGTCCCTGCACCTACGTCCTTCGCACCGGCGACCGCGCGGGTGAGCAGTGTGGGGGTGCCCACTCCGTCCAGCGCTGCTTTGGCCGCCTGACGGACGCTTGGCGCCAGCAGTTCCCGGAGGCCGCTGAGATCCCCCGCTGGGGAGAGCTGTCTAGGGCTGGTGTAGCTATCTTTGATCTTGACTTTGATGCTATCCTTGCTGCCATGTATGCTGTGACTATTAGTGATGAGGGTGACTGTTACCGGTGTTTCCCGCCCGACCCGGGCATTGGTACTGCCTCTCTAGGTGCCAGTGAGGCTACTGCTCTAGGTGCCAGTGCGTCTGTGCTCTCAGGTACTGGTGAGTCTGCGCTCTCAGGTACTAGTGAGTCTGCGCTCTCAGGTACTGCGTCGGCTTCGGCCTCCCACACCTTCACCCTCGACTCCGGGGTGTCTCGCTCCTTCTTTTGGTTGCGATGTCCCTGGCTGACCCCTCTGGGGTTCCTGTCCTGTCTCACTTCTCCACAGTCCTCCCATGTCCGGCGGCTCCCTCTGGCACCCTGTCTGGTCTCTACCTCCCCTCGTTCTCTACGAACCTGGTGAGTGGTGCTGACCTACAGGATGCGGGTGTCCACCAGTTCACTCCTGCTCGTTAGCGGGTGACGCACTGCACAGAGGCTAGCACAGGTCGCCACCTGGCTACTATTACACGTCAGCCAGGGTCGAGCCTGTACACACTGACCTCTGCTTCTCCTCCAGTTGCTGAGTCTGGTAGGGTCCCTGCGTCTGGTCAGGTGTTTGCTGCAGCGTCCAGGTCTGGTCCTGAGTCTGCCCCCTGTTCGTGTCGTCGCCTGTCTCACGAGACTCTCCTCTGGCACCACCGCCTTGGTCACCCCTCTCTACTTCGGCTCAGAGGCATGGCCTCCCGTCTTCTTGTGTCTGGTCTCCCCCGGTCCCTCCCTCCCCTTCCTCAGGGCCCTGGCCCTGCCTGTGTCCCCTGTGTCGAGGGGCGCCAGCGTGCTGCCCCTCACTCCTCCCAGTTTCCTCCGACAGAGGCCCCGTTGCAGACGCTTCACATGGACGTGTGGGGCCCTGCCCGCGTCCGTGGACTAGGTCACGAGCGCTACTTCCTGTTGGTGGTTGACGACTACTCGCGTTACACCACAGTCTTCCCCTTGCTCAGCAAGGGTGATGTCACTGAGGTGCTGATCGTCTCCAGCTCAGGCAGAGCTTTGACTCGGACTTTCCTGTTCTGCGACTGCACTCGGATAGAGGCGGAGAGTTCTCCTCTGGCTTTCTGCGTGCCTACTGTCTACGCGAGGCATCCGTCAGACCTTCACGCTTCCGGACTCACCGCAGAGAAATGGGATTGCAGAGCGCCGCATTGGCATGGTCATGGACGTCGCTCGTACGTCTATGATGCATGCGGCTGCCCCCCATTTTCTGTGGCCGTTTGCGGTCAGGTGCGCAGCGCATCAGATCAACCTTCACCCCAGGGTCTCCAGGCCGGAGACCTCCCCAGCCCTACTGTGGACGAGGAAGGTTGGCGATGCGTCGGCGTTCCGGGTCTGGGGATCTCGGACGTTTGTCCGCGACTTGTCTGCGGACAAGCTGTCCTCTCGCGCTGCTCCCTGCGTCTTCCTGGGGTTCCCCCCCGACGCCCCTGGGTGGCAGTTCTACCACCCCACCTCTCGCCGTGTTCTGTCCTCCCAGGACGTCACGTTCAACGAGTCGGTACCCTACTACCGCCTCTTCCCCTACCGCACTCCGTTCCTTCCCCCGCCCCCACTCTTCCTTGTACCAGGTCCCCCCCCGGTAGACCCCCTCCCCCCTCAGGCTCCTGCCCCTTCAGGTGTGTCCCAGGTAGACGCAGTTGAGCGTGTCGAGGTCACTGGTGACTCTAGTGCTGCTGGGGGTGCTGAGCCTGGGGGTGCTGCGCATGGGGGTGCTGAGCCTGGGGGTACTGAGCCTAGGGGTGCTGAGCCTGGGGGTGCTACGCCTGGAGGTGCCTTGCCTGGGGGTGCTGGGTCTGGGGGTGCTGAGCCTGGAGGTGCTCCGCCTGGAGAATCTCCGGGTGCTTCTTCTCCCCGGGAGCCACTCTCTCCACAGGAGCTGCGCGAGTGGTTTGCCCGGCGCTGGAGCCGTGCTGCTGGTGCTGGAGGTTCGTCGGCTACTGAGGGTGCTGCTGTCGCGGGTCCCGGAGGTGCTCGTCCTGGGAGTACTGGAGCTGCTGGGCCTGCAGGTTCAACTGGAGCTGGTGCTGCTGAGGGTGTTGGCGCTGAGACTACCACTGGCGGTCCTACTGGCGGTGCTCGTGGTGCTGCTGGAGGTGCTGCTGGGGGTTCTGGAGCTGCTGGAGGTGCTGCTGGAGGTTCTACTAGAGCGGGTACTCCTGCTGGGGGTCCTGGTGCTGTCCCTGCTGTTTCTGGCGTCGCCACGCGGCCTCGACCGTACTTCGTTCCACTCCTGCAACAGGTTCTTGGTCTTACACCTTCTACTGGTCCTCCTCCTCCTCCCTTAGAGGGTCCACAGCCTGTCCAGTCACAGTCACAGCTACAGCCTGCCTCCCCTTTGCCTGCTCCTTCTCCCTACGCTGGTCCTACTGGAGGTCTTACTGAGCGTCGTGAGCCTGCGTCTCGTCCTGCGTCGCCTGTTCGTGCTGCGCGCGCTAGTGGTCGTGGTGTGCGTCAGCGTCCTCCTCCTGTCCCTGGCACGCACCGGATGTCTCTGCGTCCGTCTACTGCTCCTCTGCGTCCCCCTTTGCCTTCTCCTCCTGCGTCCTCCCTTCCTACTCTTGCCGACCCAGAGTCGGACTCTCTTAGTTCTGCCAGTCCTACTGTCACGCGTCTCCTTGCTACTGCCGTCACTAACCCTTCTTTCGAGTCTACTGCTGCGTTTGCCCTTGTTACTGAGCTCGTCGACTTTGCCGCTCGCTGTCGTCTAGACTACGCTGCTAGTCTTGTCGCTGAGTCTGAGTTTGTCTGTCCTTCGTCCATTGGGGGTGAGTGTGCCCTTGGCACGGACGTCCTTGAGGACAGGCAGGAGGAGTTCCAGTGTCTGGCTGCCGCTTCACCTCATCTCGTGTCCGTACTGCTCACCCCTGAGGGAGACCCGGATGCACTTGACATCCCGACTCCGCGCTCTTACGCGGAGGCGATAGAGGGTCCCTACTCCTCTCAGTGGCAGGCAGCTATGGATGCAGAGATGGCTTCCTGGAAGTCCACAGGCACCTACGTTGACGCTGTTCCCCCTCCAGGGGCGAACATAGTCAGTGGCATGTGGATCTTCAGGGTGAAGCGGCCGCCGGGTTCTCCGCCTGTCTTCAAGGCGCGTTACGTGGCTCGTGGCTTCAGTCAGCGGCAGGGAGTTGACTACTTTCAGACCTTCTCTCCCACCCCGAAGATGACCACTCTTCGGGTACTGCTGCACGTTGCTGCTCACCGTGACTACGAGCTGCACTCTCTCGACTTCAGCACTGCTTTCTTGCAGGGCAGCCTGCACGAGGAGATCTGGCTGCGCCGCCCACCTGGCTTCACTGGGTCTGTCCCTCCTGGTACCCAGTGGAGTCTTCGGCGTCCAGTCTACGGTCTCCGCCAGGCGCCACGTGAGTGGCACGACACACTGAGGACTACGCTGGCGGCACTTGGGTTTGCTCCTTCTACTGCCGACCCGTCGCTGTTTCTGCGCACCGACACCTCTCTGCCGCCGTTCTACATCCTCGTGTACGTCGACGACTTGGTCTTTGCCACAGCTGACACTGCTGGACTCGCCTACGTGAAGTCGGAGCTGCAGAAGAGACATACGTGCACTGACCTGGGTGAACTGCGCAGCTACCTTGGCTTGCAGATCACCCGGGACAGAGCACGCCGCACCATTACCCAGACTCAGTCACACATGGTGCAGCAGGTCCTTCAGCGCTTCGGCTTCACGTACTCCTCGCCTCAGGCCACTCCTCTGCCTACTCGCCACTCGCTCTCAGCTCTGCCTTCGGATGAGTCCGTAGAGTCGAGTGGCCCGTATCCAGAGCTTGTTGGCTGCCTCATGTACCTGATGACCTGCACACGACCTGACCTTGCATACCCTCTTAGCATTCTCGCACGCTATGTTGCTCTTGGGAGACACCGACCAGAGCACATGGCTGTAGCGAAGAGGGTGTTGCGCTACTTGTGCAGTACGTCGGGCATGGGGCTAGTGCTTGGAGGGCGAAGTCCAGTGGTCCTCACTGGGCACGCGGACGCTTCTTGGGCTGACGACCAGGCTACGCAGCGGTCGTCACAGGGTTACACCTTCAGTCTTGGTTCCGGCTTGTTTCGTGGCGGGCTACCCGCTCGTCTTCTGTTCTCGGCTCCAGTTGTGAGGCTGAGATCTACGCCGGGGCTATGGCTGCCCAGGAGCTTCGCTGGCTCACCTACCTGCTGACCGACCTTGGAGAGCCGCCTCGTTCTCCTCCAGTCCTGTACGTAGACAACAAGGCCATGCTGGCCTTGTGTCGAGAGCAGCGACTGGAGCACAGGACAAAGCACATTGCTCTCCGCTACTTTCTTGCTCGTGAGCTACAGCAACGTGGACAGTTGCGGCTTGCGTACGTGGCCTCTAAGGCCAACAATGCTGACGTGTTCACCAAGGCACTTGCGCCTTGTGATCATCAGCGCTTCTGCACTCAGCTGGGTCTTGTGCCTGTCTTGCCTCACTTGCTCTCTTCTTGACCTTGCTTGTACTGTCACATATATATACTCCTGCTCTTGCTTGCTTAGCCTCTTGTTTATATATATGTGATCTTGCATGTGAACTGGCCCTTTGGCCTTTGAACTTGTGCTCGGAATGTGTGGTGACTTTGTGATCCACCCTGAGCTTTGCTTTGCTTTGCTTGACTGGTCTTGTGACCCCTTGTTCTCCCCCACTTTGCCTATGGGGGTATGTCAGAACATTATAGCTTATGCTATTGTGTAGGCTATAGTGGGGTATCCCATAGGGGGTACAACCCAATTAGGGTTTCATATTTGTACTCACTTCATTCATAGTTCATTCATTCTCGTTCTGCTTTTCTCACCCGTCTGCTACTGACTCCCAGCGTTTCCTTGCTGCTTGGTCTATTTCTGCTGCTCAGCTTCCCCCATTCCCTTAGCATTTTCTGGGCATTCGCTCTTATAGTGTCCTGACCGATTGCACGCAAAGCAGCGCCCTTTGAACGGTGTGGCATTATAATTTGTGGTGACGGCACGTATCGTAGGGCCCTCGTTCGTCCCACGAGGCCGATGTCCCCAATTGCTGCTTCCGTGGGACCCCGGTCTCGGTCGGCGGAAGAAATCGAGTTTCTCCGCCATGGTGAGAATCTCCTGAAAGTCGGTGACGCCGCGAAGCTGGATTTCCTGAGCGATGTCCTGCTTCAGGCCGCCGATGTAGCGGTCGATGCGCTCGCTCTCACGCATGAATCCCACCTGCTCGCATAGCGCAAGAAACCCGCTCGTGTAGACTTGTACGGAACCGAGTTGGCGCCAAGTGCGGAGCCTCTGTCGCGCCGCGATGGAGGCCGCAATTGGCTCGAAACGAGCGCGCAAACCTGCGCACCATGCGTCCCACGTGCGATAATGGGGCACCTCCACAAAATACGACGGCACCCAGGGTCTGGTTTGTCCTTCCCGTGTTGGTAGAGTCGCGTAGTCCATCGGCTTAGTGACGATGGCACGCCACCAGTCCATGGCGGGTCTTCGCAGCAACGACAAGGCGTATCGAATCTTCATCGTATCCTGCGAGACGTAGTTCGCGTCGAAGAAAACATTCAACGTGACGAGCCACGCCTGAACGGTAGGACCACCCCGCTGACTTGGGTCAAAGCATGGCGGACACTGCGGCTTCAGCGGCATCGGCGACGGTAAGGTCGATTCGCCGGCTGGCACCGAAATGGTGACTCGAGGCTGATTCCTGGCAGCATTAGTCGCGTCGGGGTGTGTCGTGCCGTGGTCGTCGTCTCCGTTTTGGCGGACGACGCCATCACTTGCGGAGCTCGCGGGTTGCCCCACAATTCCATGTTGCGATGTCTGTGGTGCGGGCTGAATCGGAGTGCCAGGTGCTTGGGATTGTGCTCGTGCGAGGTCATTTTGCAGGGAGGTACGTTCCGCGGTTAATGCCGCGATTTCTTCGGAGTTTTCGTGCAGTTGTCGCAGCAGCTCGTCCAGGCGGTCCTGCGTGAGGCTAGTGATGTCGAAATGTTTGGTCATTCCGAAGGGCGTCGGCTCGTCTTAGTCTAGGCGCAGTCGTGGCTGCACGCGTTTACGAGAGAACGCGAGGATAGCGGCTCCTAGGTGCTAAGGTGTGTGAGTCCCTTCCAGTGAAAAATCAAAAGTTGATTTCCTAGGGTGCGGAGATGCGCGGTGCGGTCCGAAAGAAAGAGGCTCTGAATACCAAGTGTTACGGGTGCAATGAATCGAAGTAGCGAGAGTTGCATTAAGGTGTGAAACGAGTACAAAATGTGAGGGAAGGCATGAGCGAACATTTAAACGCGAAACATGCAAACGGTAACGCGGTGCGTGCGAGCTAGCCAGTGCTACGCTGGAAGCGAGGCTCGGGCTAGTCCTGAAGCGTAGGCCGACACGGCCGGTCCAGCAGTGCGAGGTTTGGGAAAACAGTGCGCGCGAAGTCAGCGAAGCCCCGTTAGCAGTAACGTGCGAACAATGGCTGCTGCTGTACACGATGTTGCAAGGTGCGCTAAGGAATATTGAGAGAAAATTCCTTACAATATGCAAGATAATACGTTGTGTTTCGAAATAATGCACGAACAATAATTCACAAAACGCAAACAAAAAGCCCGAATTTGACCTAGTCCATGATGAAACTTCAGGTTACAACTTGGTGTGTATCATGTCTTTTCAGAATTCAATGTTACCTGATCGCAGTCAAAAGAAAAACCGTATCTTTTGTGAAGTATATGTTGGAATGGAATGGAGCCTGAAGGTATCCCAAGGAAGAACGGCCTCTATGTGGAGGTCCAAGGGTTGATGAACTGCATCTGTATGGTCAATCATAACCTGGACCCCGTTGGTATCAAGCTAAAAAATTCCTTGAACAGATTAGTCAGTCACGCCCATCCATGCTGAGCGGCTGAGCCTATGACCATCAGTGGCACACGGGGCACCACCATCAACTCTCGGAGTAAAGGCCACGTCGGGGCAAGGAAGCAGCATGGGGTTGGCAGAGAGCCGGTAAAGCACCACCAGTGGGGAAGGGTTGCTGCAGCATGGCTGGGCGTGGCTGTATGGGAACTTGCATGTGCGAGCTCCTAGAATTCGGGGGCGTGTTCAATGCACTGGGCACACCACAGAGGACTGGTTGAGTAGGGGCTGACAGCGTAGGAGTTTGGGAGAGCGGCTGCAGCAGTTGTTGGTGCGAGAGAACGTGCTCAAATTCTCCACGCTCACAACCCTTCAGCTGGCGGCCAGTCCACTGGCTGCAACGAGAAATCCCCAAAGCAGGGAGCAAAATCCCCGCAGCAAGCGACGGGATTTTGAAAGCAGAGAGCAGAGCTAGGCGGAGCAGCGAGTTCGGACGGCATTGGCGCTGGCAGCACTGCACGTGGGTGGATGGGTGGAGGAGCAGACAGAGCAGCACGTTTCGTGAGGGCAGCATCCTCGCTGCTGAATCCCAGCAGCACGTCGTCTGGAAGGGCACTCTCCGACCCAACGTGTGGCCACAACACCCGCTGCACCCTGCTCCTCGCTCCTCCCTGCTGCTGCTGCTGCCGAAGCCCCTCCTGCAGCAGAGCCTCCAAAAGGGCTTCGTCCGCTGCATGTGCACGGCTGCTCTCCCCCTGCTGCTGAAACTGCTCTGCCACTGACTGACGCCGGCTCTGCGTGCTACACACCACCCCCCTGCATGCCATCCCGCCTCGCTCCATCCCGCCTCTCATCACCCCGCCTCGCATCAACGGGCTCTCACGTCCACCCAGCAGCGGCTGGTCTCCCCCCAGCCCGGCGCAGTCGTCCCGTGGTCTCTTCATCGGGCGGCGCAGAGAAGTGGCGTTGGAGGCAGCAGCAACAACGAGGTAAGCATCACGGGCGAATGGAAGTTGTGAGGTGGAAGCAGCAGTGGCAGCAGCAGAAAAGGTGGCGGCTTGAGAAGCAAAATGAGGAGCTTGGGAAGCCGGAGGTGGGCTGGCGAACGGTGAGAGGTTGGGTGGGACAGCTGGGCCAGCTGGAAAAGCCGGGTAGTGGCAGCGCGCATTGGGGGCGAAAAAGACAGCCGTGCACCTTCAAACGACAACCCTCCAAACGCGAGGCCAGGTGAACCCACACCATCCGCACGCTGCCACTGCTGCTGTTGCTGCTTGAAACCCCGAGAAAGAATCGGCTGACTGTATCCATCTGAAGCGTGGTGGAGGATCACAGCATCTTCCAGATGCTTTCTCAGAAAGTTGTTGCGAAAGCGGTTAGTGAACTTCCTGCCATCAACGCACGGCCACAGGAGAGCAGAGCAGAGGTGTTAAGAAGCTGAGGTGTGCAAGAAATGTCTGGCGTTTCAAGACAACGCCGGAGTTGAAGAAATCGTGAATGTGGCATGCGGCGTTACCTTCGGAGGAAGATGTAACGGTTACAGCACGACTTGTTGCTCCTCTTGAGCTGACCACTCCTTCCCAAATTCCCCCACTGCTTCGTGCCGCACTGCAGTGCGTGGCGCAGCAGCACCGCGTCCTCCTGCCGTGAGAGTGCGGAAGGAATGGCAGTGTGAGTGCGGCGTTGTGAACGCTAGTAGAAGCATTTGAGTGTCAAGGGCGCGGCTCAGAAGGCATTGTTGACCTGGCAAATGCTTCGAATGCCGCATCTCTCTCGAGCAAGACCTTCGAATGGAACCGATACTATCTTGAGAAGTATGGCGTGCGATAGCAGTTAGGGAGGGACTGGTCAGAGCAATCGATCGGCGACTGTTGCTCTCTTAGGTCACGGTTCCAGACTTGTCCGCCCGCCATCCGGCCCTCTGTGACGTGTAAGCACACCCGTTTATTGGTCATCACAAAATTTTCCAGATATCTTGGAGCATGGTAGCCAATCAGACGTGTACTTTCGTCTACACTTGTCCAGACTTTTATGGCGGGCGAACTTTAGAACCGTCATCTTATTTGACCGTGCGGCCCCAACCCAACCGTCCGTCAGCAGTGGCAGCCAAGTGGGGCGGTCTGCCTGTCCTTTCGAGAATTTGAATGCCCAAACGTGTGAGTGTACACGCGTGGATTGGTTACAGAATATTCTTTCTGTTCTATTTACACCTACAATGTCAAGTTGTGAAAAACCTGACAATGGTCCCCAATTCCATTGTAAACGTTTACTCCATACAAGCCCTTCTCCCCCAACAATTGCCCACACAAGCATATCAGTCAACACATTTCATAACGGTTTCACTACAGAACACAACGCTGCGCAGGCCGCAAATATACTTCACACAAGCGTGCACGATACGGAACCTACATTTCATATGGTAAGTTGACTGCCCACTCACCTAATCTATAATGGTCGAATGGACTGCTCTGCTCCTTTCCCTGCAACCCGATTCAGGGTAATGATTGAGAAACAAGGAGACTATACGCCCAATACCCCATAGACCTGCCCTGGCCTTCCCATCCCAACCAGGCCCTACGAAGTCAGACCTTTTTGTCTGATTTGCACAAAAAACTCTGATATTTCAGATTTTTTTCCAGTGTACTCTGTTAAAATCAGACTTTTTTGGGCCCAAACTCTGTAATTTTCAGACTTTTTTTAAGGCTAACTCTGAGAGTTCAGAGTTTTCTGAGAGTGTACTCTGATCATTCAGAGTACAAACGCGTCCTTGACTGGTGATTCGGACTTACGGGTCACAACAGATTCGCAATGTCAACGCAAAATCGCCTTGACACAGCAAATCCGAGCCTTACAACACAAGATTTTCGCCCAATCATAGCAAAATCGCCCTGACACAACAGATTTGCGCTGTCAGAGCACAACAATTTTCGACCAATCACAGAAAACTCGCCCTGACATCGCAGATTCGCTCTTTCGCACCACAAGATTCGCCCTGACACATATATTCGCCCTGTCAGAGAATGTTTTATCGGAAATCCCCTTAGTGTTGTGTGTTTCGGTAGCAGATGAATGAAACATTTATTACATTCCGATGAAACATTGAATACATTGTTTTTGAATGATCAGACTTTTTTTTTAGGACACTCTGAAATTTCAGCTTTTTTTTTATACCAACTCTGAGATTTTCAGACTAAAATTGTGTACTAGTCTGACGAATCAGACAGGCCAAAAACGAATCTGAGGGCCTGATCCCAACCCAATCCCAGCCAACCCATTCCACTCAATCTTCCACCCTATCCTGCCCTACCACACTCCATTTTTACCCTAGCCCTTCCCACCCCATGCCACCCACCCTCACCTTGTCAACTGCTTCTGGTTCCAACGTGTCTCCTTCCCGCTGCTCTCAGCTTGCCCACATGTCCCCGCTGAGCCCCCCGCCCCCCCTTTGTAACCGCTGCTCTCGCCTCTCTTCTCTATTCCCCGTTGCCCACCTCTCCCCTTTCAATCACACTGTGTTCCCAGCCCCTGCTGCTCTCAGCTTCCCTACTCGCCCCCGCAGCTCCCTCGCCTAACCCGCGCATCTCCCCCTTCTCTTTCCGCTTCTCCCGGGGCCTGCTCCCACTCACCCGCCCCAGCACCCGCAGCAGCTGCGCCGTGTGGCTCCCTCCGCTCCGCCATGCTGCCATGCTCCGGCCTGACAACATGGCGGAAGGACGACGGGACAAACGGAATGGGGAAACACATGAAGGGGGATACAGCGGGGGGGAAAAGGAGGAGCGAGGGAAGGGAGGAAAGGAGGGATGAAGCTAGATGACAGAGCAAGGCAGGTGGGCGAGGGAAAGGGGACAATTGGCTGGGGTCGTGTAACTGGAAACTGATGCAAACAAAACGAGGTGGGCTTGAAAGTCCCACGACCCTAAGAAAAGAACAAAGAAGAATACAAAACTACTGGAGATCGTTCACTGACACAAACAAACAGGATCGGTCCGACACAGACCTGCGTTCGACGACAATAAGACCGGGTGACGGCGACGGCGACCGTGTTACTGCTGATAGTGGTAACCACACTGCTTTTCGTCGGCCCGTAATCCAGCAGACTCGACCGTGTGAGGCGAGGCTGCTGTTAGTGCCTGCACGGCATTGTGCGTGATTTGTCGCATATCGGCTTCAGCGAGGAGGCCGCAAGTGCTGTTGTTGCCGTGTCGCCACAGTACCGAGCTCCATCGCTGCAGATCCAGTGAGCTTCGATGCCGTGAATCGCGGTGAAGGGGAACAGCGGAAACTCAGCGAATTAGAAAACGGAAACATTATGCTAAGCCAGGTTGTAAGGTCCTCAAGGCCTCCGAAGCGCCTTGTTGCTCTATGGCTTCATAATTTTTTCGACACTCCAAACTTCAGATTTGAGATCCAGAAGTGCATCAAGCAGGTTGTAAGGTCCTAGAGTTGCACACGCAAGTGACACAAGCAGATACGATAATACATCAAATATGTACAGATATCGCATCATACACCTTTTTACCGCAATAAAAGTTTGGCACTCGCAAAATCAAGTGAAACATCCAGCAGTTGGCCAGACCTAAACATTGGGGGTATATGTGAGCGTGGGGAACTTCATGTATCACATTGCTGCCCTGCGCAATATTGCCCAAGTCGATTTCCCGCTCCAGACCATCTGCTGCTCTGAACCCAAGCAGAAATGTTTTTGGAATTTAAAAACGCGAATCCAAATTATCATCAGCTGAGGTGGCCAAAGCACCCACGTTTGCTCTGGAGAAATCAGTCAAGTCGCCGAGAGGAGCAATTGTGCGGTTCATGACACCTGCCGAGGCTCTGACATGTGCCTGCGGCACCGATGCACCGTAGAGTGCTGCAGTACGTTTGGTGGGGCAGGCGGCAAGGGAGAGTCCCGGGGGTTCGAATTTAGACACCACTCCAGCAGCGCTGGCTCGGACAGGGAGGCTGCCAGCCCTCGTCCCTGCAGCCCCCTCCCCACAGGCACGTGGGCGGCAGGAGCACATGGGGCCACGACACATGACAGGATGGCAGGTGCAGGCAGGCAGAGGGGAGACACGGGCGCGTGGGAAGCAAGAGGAAAGCAGACAGCCGTGTGGCATGAGGCTCTGGGCTGGAGCAGAGTCTTTCCATCAGCGCACTTTGAGTCATGAACCTCGCTGCTCATCAACTCTGGAAATGAACCAGTCAGAACAGCGACTTGAGAGGTCAGAGGCACAGGGCATGTGGCACACGGCGTGCTGTACCCAGCCTCCCCGGTGCTGACCCCCAGCAGCACGTCGTCTGGAAGGGCACTCTCCGACCCAACACGAGGCCACAGTGCTGGATGCACGCGGCTCCTCTTCCCCTGCCGTGCACAGCCACTCTCCAGCGACTGTGGCCGCTGCATTGTGCTGCCTGGCACTGGTGCAGCTGCAACAGGGCCAGTGAAGCCGTCCCTTGGTCGCTTGTTTGGCAGGCTGGGTGCTGCAGGGTCGGAGCAGCACAACACTCCCCTCATCACATTGGCACGGCCACGGCAGCGTGCTCCCCTCACCACCTCAGCAGGGTTGGTGCAGAGCGTGCACAGCGTCTCTTCCCTCACCACCTCAGCAGGGTCGGTGCACAGCGGCTCTTCCCGCACCACCTCAGCAGGGTCGGTGCACAGCGGCTCTTCCCGCACCACCTCAGCAGGGTGGGTGCAGAGCGACGTTTCCCTCATGAGCTTGCAGAAAGCAGCCGTGGCATTGGAGACAGCAGCACTGGCCACGGCAGCAGTTGAGAGAGCAGCAAGATTACACGCAACATCCACGACAGCAAGAGCAGGTTCACATGCAACATCAGCAGTGGCAGTGGGCAGGGTGTTGGCATCTGACGTAGCAGCAACAGTGTTGAGAGTCGCAGCAATGGGGAGAGTAGCGGCATCGTACAGAGCAGCAACAAAGGGGATTGAAGCAACATCAAACCCAGAAGCAGCTCCGGGGAGAGTAGCATAATCATTCGCAGCAGCAGCAGCAGCAGAGGGCGGGGAAGCAGGAGGGCTAGCAGCAACAGCACCAAGGGTCGTCACAGGCTCGGCAGGTGAGTGGCTGTCATTGGGTGAGAGGAACACGCGCTTGCACTCGTCAAGCGACAGCCCTCCAAAATTCAAAACAGCTGTCCGCAATCGATGTGACCCCACACCACCCTGCTGCTGTTGCTGCTGTAGTGCCAGGCTCCGCACAGAAATGTGACTCGGGGGTGCGGCGCCACGTGGGAAGAATTCACTCCAAAACTGGTGCTGAAAGCGGTGAAGGAACTTTCTGCGCGTGGGACAATGGGGCACAACAAACAAATGTAGAAAAACGGCAGAGCCTTGCCAAATGGCTAAGAATTGTCAAACGGCTTAGATTTGTCAAATGGCTAAGAACTGTGAAACGGCTAAGTATTGTCAAACGGCCTAGAATCGTCAAACGGTTAAGAATTGTCAAACGGCTTAGAATCTTCAAACGGCTAAGAAATGTCAAATGGCTTAGAATTGTCAAACGGCCTAGAATCGTCAAACGGCTTAGAATTGTCAAACGGCCTAGAATCGTCAAACGGCTTAGAATTGTCAAACGGCTGCAGCTCTTTCACCTGATGTACGTGTCATGCCGGGTTACCTTCGGAGGAAGATGTAACGGTTACAGCACGACTTGTTGCTCCTCTTGAGCTGACCGCTCCTCTCCAGCTCGCCCCACTGCTTCGTGCCGCACTGCAGCACGTGGCGCAGCAGCACCGCGTCCTCCTGCCGTGAGAGTGGGGTAGGGAATGAGTGGATCGAGGGGCAACGAGAGTGCGCATGGAGGCAACAACACTGAGAAAATTCTCTTGACTCAAGCTTGCTTCATCCCCGATATTGTAAGGAATAGGGTCAAACTCACCCCGATGGAGGATACCTAGTAATATCCCACACCAAACCCACCAGGCATGTTCAGACTGCCTGGTGGGTCTCGATTTGAGAAACCGGGCCAGGGGCGTTGAGTCCCTTGTGCCGGCGAGAGCATGCTAGAAAGCTTGAAAGAATTGGCGAACTCACTTTGATAAAAAACTGCGGAGCACACGAAATCTTTTCGCATCCCTGGATTCCCCTAAGGAAGCCTATGAAAATGTACCACTCACCTCTCGGGACCACGCGTTAAGCGATGGGGACGCAGAACCGTCTATGGCTTCGGAGGAATGCAGCATCGTTTCCACCGCCTGTGGCTTCAGTGACATCCCTTCACCGCAAGGTAGTGATAGATTTGCAACACGAATACAGATGAATGGCTGAGAGTCGACGGATCTAATAGCAGCACTACTAGCAACACGGGAAGCGCCTCCCAAATATACAGAAGTTTACTCAGTAGTAAAAGATTCCAGGGGAACGTCTCAGAGCACGCCGTGAAAGACCGCAGCCATGCGCCGTACGTAGGGATGAACGCCGATAAAATATCCGGTCAATAACGAAGTTCCGAAATGCTCTGGCTGACGTGATCAATGCGCGCAACACGCCATGTGGGACGCGGATCGGACCTTTGCTGCCGGCAATCATCAGTCGAACTGACGGCGATGGAAGTGCGAATGTGCGACACTCTACCAAAAGTGCGATTGGCTCGGATCTAGTTCCCGTCCCGTAGCACGGGAGACGGCACATTTGGTAGAGTGTCACACAAGAAGGAAAACCTCTCATGATGTCGTAGCATCAGGCGAAAACTCATCCCTAATCCCGAACTCCTCGCAAGTGAGCTCCAACGAAACGCCGCGGGCCCCGCAAGTTCCGAATTGAGCGTATCACGCATAAAGAACGGAGCGGAAGCGGACGCTGAGTGGTAGCACCTGTTGCCGCGTCGAGCGGCAATGGAGGGTCCGAATCGTGGAACAACCAGTCCGAATTTTGGAATTGCTGCCAACTTGCGCCAACGCCCGTGCGTAACTGACAGGCACGTGAGTGGCTCGCTTCTCTCAGCCCGGGAAGGCATGCGGGTTTGTTAATCATGACCACTTAATCAGCCGCTGGCAAAGACGGCAGTTATGAGCTGGACGGTGTCTGCGTTCTGGGCTGAAGGAGCGATACAACTGGACACCTATTCCTCGCTGTAGGAAACTGTGTAGGGTTGTCTCTTCAGTTTCTACTAGACGTCTTCCACAAATCGCCCTTCCTATAAGAGAACCCACTATGGTGAGAAACAAGGCGATACTGAATTGGGAGGTGATATTGAACTGGGTAATCATGCACCCAGTCCAATAAACAGTCAACTCTCCTTACAAAAATTCACTGTTAGATCACGGATAGTCAAATGTTCCGCAAAATCTATCACATATTGTCACAACTGTATCCCGAATCGTCACTCCGTCTTGTGAGGATGGCAAAATCCCTCTATGAAACAACATATCCGGGTTTATGTCAAGTTCATGCAATTTACTAATGTGGTCAAGATTGCCCAAGTCACTTTCCGGCTTCAAACTTGCTGTTTGTCTGAACCCAGGCAGACCAGTTGAAGATTGAGCATGTGAGTCCGAATGGACACCAACTCGGGCATCCAAACAAGCCGAGCTGGCTCCGGAAGAATCGGTAATGTCAATCACAGGAGCACTTGTCCGGCTCATGTCATCTGGCGAGGCTCTGACATGTGCATGCAGCACCGTAGTGCCTAGCAGTATGGGTGGTTGGGCAGGAGGCAAGCGGGGTTGCAAGCGCGAATCCCATGCGCTTGTATTCAGAAGAATCTGCCTTGCAGCAACTAGCGGGGCAGCGGCAGGGTGTAAAGGCAGCGGGAGATTCTCCAGCAGTTGCTGTGATGTGCGCTGGTGCGATGAGAGAGGGGGAGCCAGAGCAAGCTGCAGGCTGCGACGAACATTCAGCTGCGCACAAAAACCTCTCTGCAGTTGATCGCCTCCCTCCCCGGTCCTGTCTTGCTCCCGACGCCACTCCTGCAGCGCTGGCTCGGACAGCGAGGCTGCCAGCTCTCGTCCCTGCAGCCCTCTCCCCACGGGCACATGGGGGGGAGGAGCACACGGGGCCACGGTGCATGACACGTGAGGCACTGGCAGGGGGACGGCAGGCCCAGGCAGACAGGGGGGAGACACTGGTGTGTGGGGAGCAAGGGAGCAGCATGCAGCCCTGTGACATGAGGCTGCGGGCAGAACCGGCGTCTGTATGTTGCGGTGCTTCTCGTCAGGGACCATCCCGCACATGCATCTGCTCACTGCCCCTGGGAGGGAACCTCCCAGTGCAGTGACTTGCGAGGGCAGAGGCGCTGGCAGTGCGTAGCGTTGCGATATTGGCTCTACAGTGGCATGCGGTGCGCTGTACCCTGGCTCTCCAGTGATGTACCCCGGCTCTCCGGTGCTGTACCCTGGCTCTCCGGTCCTGTACCCATCCTCCCCCTTGCTGAATCCCAGCAGCATGCCATCAGGAAGGGCACTCTCCGACCCGACCCGCGGCCACAGTGCTGATTGCACTCGGCTCCTCTTACCCTGTTGTGCACAGCCATTGTCCAGTGACTGTGGACGCAATGTGAAACCTGGCATTGGTAGACATCGGGAAAAGAGCGGGTGTGGTTTCCAAGTTGGAAACCAGTCATAAGCGATTGGTTTTCGGCTGCAGGCGTTTTCCCCGATGAAGCGTGTGGTTTGCGTGTATAGTAGCTTGTTGCTCGCGAGAAGGTTTCGAGTGGTCGAGGAGCTGGCGGCCAAACCTGAAGATTTGGCTTGGATAATTTCGACGAACTGAACACAGACAGCCGGCGCATCGGCAGTGGGCGGAATTTTTTTCCGATTGGTTGTCGCGTCAGCAATATCGACACGATAAACACTGCTTCGGTTGTTGGAATCTGGATGTTGAACTAAGGTCGTTATTTTTTACACGTCTCGTTCAAAATTGATCTTCTAGCGAAAGTGATGCAAGTCAATTGAAACGATGACGCGGAAGTTAGCGTGTATTGGTTTCTCTGATAAAATTCAATCGTTAGCTTTGAGGCGGCATTTGTGCATGTAACGGTGGCACTTGTGCATGTAACGGTAGGGCCTAATCGAATGGTAAATATAATAAATTTAATAGCCTCCACTGCACCGCACTAACAATACTCGAAACATAACAAACCTTGCTCAACATTACATATTTACTAACTTAACACTGTATACACAAAATACGTAGCCACATAGTAACTACACTTACAACTATACCTAACAACAGTAACTACAACTACACTACCTAGATCTAAAACAGTTCTACCTGCACCTGGTTCGGATCATGACCCCTGCGATGAGCGCTGGTCGGGACAAGATCATTAGGGGACAGATCCCCAAGCTCATCCCCAGCGAGCTCCTCTTCAGAAATGTCGGTCCAACCGACGATGCATAGCTTCCCGATGCCAATGCACTCTCCCTCGCGCTTAACTTGGCTGGCGTTGATCCAACGCTGCACCACCCGTGCCTGCCTGGCGAGAGCTCCAGGATCCCCGGAACGCGTGAACTGGGCCTTGTTGCAGCAGGGATTGCGCAATTTAGAACGCACCTGAGACAGTTACCACAAAAATTGTAAGCATTACATTAGGATAAAATACCATCCGTAAAACTAGAGAACTCACCACTGCAAGCAGCACAAGAAGCTGCTCAGGAAACAAGGCAATCGGGAGGGACCCGTCCCACTCATAGTCCCACAGAGCAGCACATTGAATAAAACCGTCGGTGGAAAACGGGACTCCGTTAAGGACATGCCAGGGTAATCCGACAAACTCTGCAGTGTGACAATGAGAAGGTCAGACACAGGTTTACGGATGGTACGGAAAACGGTGAAGAAGCCTACTTACTGGAATCGTTCCTGGTGACATAGACTTCGCACTTGCTAGGGAAACCCTTGGGCTCGTAGTAAATAGTCAGGCCCTTCAGGCTACGCTTCTCACCCATGAAGACACAGGGCTCGTTAGTCAACGCGAGGATGCGGGTAAGTCGGTAGATCTTGTTGGAATAACTGAACAGGAATGAATGAACTAGCAGTGAAATGAGTACAAGTACCTAACCCTAGAATTGTGTACCCCCTATAGACTAACCCACTGTAGCCTAAACTAACACAACATATATATAATGTTTGACACACCCCCATAGGCAAAGTGGGGGAGAACTAGGGGTCACAAGACCAGTAAGGCAAAGCAAGGCAAAACAAGCTCAGGGTGGATCTCAAGGATACCACACAAATTCCGAGCACAAGCAAGTGGTCACAAGACCAGTTCACATGCAGGTTTATAATAGAGCAAAAGGTACAATGATCACAACCTAACAAGAGTAAACATGTAGGTATATATATAGAGATCACAGTACAAACAAACTCAAGAAGTAAGCAAGTGAGGTCCAGTAGGCACAAGGCCTAGAAGAGAGCAAAAGCGCTGATGGTCACAAGGCTGAAGCGCCTTGGTGAACACATCAGCAGTGTTGGTCTCACAAGCCACGTAACGTAGGCGAAGCTGACCACGCTGCTGCAGCTCTCGAGCAAGGAAGTAACGCAGAGCAATGTGCTTCGTTCTGTGCTCCAGTCTGTGCTCCTCACACAAGGCAATGGCTGCCTTGTTGTCGACGTACAGCACTGGAGGAGAACGAGGCTGCTCTCCAAGGTCGGTCAGCAAGTAGGTGAGCCAACGTAGCTCCTCGGCCGCCATGGCTGTGGCGTAGATCTCAGCCTCACAACTGGAGCTGAGAACAGAAGAAGAGCGAGTAGAACGCCAAGAAACAGAACCAGAGCCAAGACTGAAGGAGTAACCCTGAGACGACCACTGAGTAGCCTGGTCGTCTACCCAAGAAGCGTCTGAGTGCCCAGTGAGAACAGCTGGGACTCGCCCTCCAAGCACTAGCCCCATGCCCGACGTACTGCACAAGTAGCGCAACACCCTCTTAGCTGCATCCATGTGCTCCTTCCAGTGACGGCCGGGAGCGACATAGCGTGCAAGAATGCTAAGAGGGTATGCAAGGTCTGGTCGAGTGCAGGTCATCAGGTACATGAGGCAACCCACAAGCTCTGGATACGGGCCACTCGGCTCTACGGATTCATCCGAAGGCAGAGCTGAGAGCGAGTGACCGGTAGGCAGAGGAGTGGGCTGAGGCGAGGAGTACGTGAAGCCGAAGCGCTGAAGGACCTGCTGCACCATGTGTGACTGAGTCAAGGTGATGGTGCGGCGTGCTCTGTCCCGGGTGATCCGCAAGCCAAGGTAGCTTGTCAGTTCACCCAGGTCTGTGCACGTGTGTCTCTTCTGCAGCTCCGACTTCACGTGGGCGAGTGCCACAGTGTCAGCAGTAGCAAAGACCAAGTCGTCGACGTACACAAGGACGTAGAACGGCGGCAGAGAGGTGTCGGTGCGTAGAAACAGCGACGGGTCAGCAGTAGAAGGCGCGAACCCAAGTGCCGCAAGCGTAGTCCTCAGTGTGACGTGCCACTCACGAGGCGCCTGGCGGAGATCGTAGATTGGCCGTCGGAGGCTCCACTGGGTACCAGGAGGGAACGACCTAGTGAAGCCAGGTGGACGGCGCAGCCAGATCTCCTCGTGCAGGCTCCTCTGCAGGAAAGCAGTGCTGAAGTCTAGCGAGTGGAGCTCGTAGTCACGCTGAGCGGCGACGTGCAGCAGAACCTGAAGAGTGGTCATCTTCGGGGTCGGGGAGAAGGTCTAGAAGAAGTCAACTCCCTCTCGCTGACTGAAGCCTCGTGCAACGTAACGCGCCTTGAAGACAGGCGGAGAGCCCGACGGCCGCTTCACCCTGAAAATCCACATGCCACTGACGATGTTCGCCCCAGGTGGGGGAACCTCGTCGACGTAGGTGCCTGTGGACTTCTAGGAAGCCATCTCTGCGTCCATGGCTGACTGCCACTGAGACGAGTAGGGACCCTCGATCGCCTCAGCGTACGATCGAGGAGTCGGGATGTCTGGTGCATCCGGGTCTCCCTCAAGGGCAACAAGCATGGACATGAGATGGGGCAAAGCGGCAGAAAAGCACTGGAACTCCTCCTGCCTGTCCTCAAGGACGTCAGTGCCAAGAGCACACTCACCCCCGACGGACGGAGGACAGACAGACTCAGACTCAGCAACTAGGCTAGTAGCGTAGTCTAGACGACAGCGAGCAGCAAAGTCGACAAGCTCAGCAACTAAGGCGGACGCAACAGCAGACTCCAAGGAAGGGTCAGTGACAACAGTAGCCAGGAGACGCGTGACAGTAGGACAGGCAGTACGAAGAGAGTCTAACCCAGGGTCAGCAAGAGCAGGAAGAGAAGAAGCAGGAGGAGACGGTAGTGGGACACGCTGTGGAGCAGTGGACGGACGAAGCGCCATCCGGTGAGTGCCTGGGACAACAGGAAGACTCTGACGCTGGACACGACTGCTAGAGAGAGCAGTGCGGACAGGTGACGCAGGGCGAGACTCAGGCTCACGACGCTCAGTAAGACCTCCAGTCGGACGAGTGTAAGGAGCAGGACCAGGGAGAGAGGAGGCAGACGGTAGTTGCGACTGCAGCTGGACAGACGGAGGACACGCTAAGGAGAGAGGAGGACAAGGAGGAGGGAGCTGACCAAGAACCTGCTGAAGGAGCGGAACGAAGTACGGCCGGGACCGAGCAGCGACACCAGGGTCAGCAGGATCACTCGCCCCAGGGTCCGCAACAGCAGCGGCAGCTCCACCACCCGGGTCCTCAGCACCAGCGGCAGCTCCAACGCCCGGGTCTGCAGCACCAGCGGCAGCTCCAACGTCCGGGTCTGCAGCACCTGCGGCAGCTCCAACGCCCGGGTCCGTAGCACCAGCGGCAGCTCCAACGCCCGGGTCCTCAGCACCAGCAACAGCTGCAACACCCGGGTCTGCAGCACCAGCAGCAGCTCCAACGCCCGCGGCCACAGCACCAGCGGCAGCTCCAACGCCCGGGTCCTCAGCACCAGCAACAACTCCAACTCCCGGGCCCGCAGCACCAGCGGCAGCTCCAACGCCCGGGTCCTCAGCACCAACAGCAGCTCCAACGCCCGGGTCTGCAGTACCAGCGGCAGCTCCAATGCCAGTGGGGTCCGCAACACGAGGCACGCCACTCCGAAGAGTGCAGCGCCGCTCGTACCACTCACGGATCCGCTCGCGGGAGGGGAGCTCCCTAACGGGAGAAGAAGCACCAGTACCAGTCCCAGCAGTACGTCCGGCACGAGTGGAACCTCTCCGGAGGCTGCAGTACTCTAAGTACCACGTACGCAGCTCCTCCGAGGAGAGGGCTCCTCCATGAGTAGGACTCACAGGGCCAGTACCTCCAGACCCAGAACCCCCAGACTCCGGACTCTGCGGCTCAGCACCACGAGGCTCCACACCCCCAGGCTCCACACCCCCAGGCTCCACACCCCCAGGCTCAGCACCCCCAGGCTCCACACCCCCAGGCTCAGCACCCCCAGGCTCTACACCCCCAGGCTCAGCACCCCCAGGCTCAGCACCCCTAGCAGGACGAGAGTCGACAGCTACCTCAACAGGCTCAACCGGGTCTACCTGAGACACACCTGAGGGAGCGGCACCCTGAGGGGGGAGGGGGTCTGCAACAGCAGCACCTGGCGCGAGGAAAAGAGGCGGGGGGGGGGGGGAAGCGGGGCAGTGCGGTAGGGGAAGAGGCGGTAGTAGGGGACGGACTCGTCAAAAGTGACGTCCTGGGAGGGCAAGACTCGGCGCGAGGTGGCGTGGTAAAACTGCCAACCAGACGCGTCCGGGACAAAGCCGAGGAAGACGCAAGGAACAGCACGGGAGGAGAGCTTGTCCGCAGACGAATCGCGGACAAAAGCTCGAGACCCCCAGACCCGGAAACGCGACGCATCGCCAACCTCCCCCGTCCACAGCAGCGTGGGCGAGGTCTCCGGCAAGGAGACACGGGGCCAGAGGTTGAGCTGATGTGCAGCGTACCGGACCGCAAACGGCCACAGAAAGTGGGGGGCAGCCGCATGGATCAAGGAGGTACGGGCGACCTCCATGACCAGGCCAATGCGGCGCTCCGCAACCCCATTCTGCTGTGGAGAGGCCGGAAGCGTGAACGAGTGCTCAATGCCGTGCTCAGCATAGTAGGCTGCCAAGAGGTCTGAGGAGAGCTCACCACCTCTGTTAGAGTGCAAGCGCAGGACAGGATATTCCGAGTGAAAACGCTCGCTAAGCTGGAGACGGGCTCTGCGGATCCAAGGGATCAAGACATCAGGGACCTCACCCTTGGTGCGCAAGGGGAAGACCGAGGTGTAGCGCGAGTAGTCGTCAACAACTATCAGGAAGTACCTCTCCTGACCCTGACCACGGACGCGGGCTGGGCCCCACACGTCCATGTGGAGTGTCTGCAAGGGAGCAGTCGTCGGGGGGAACGAGGAGGAGTGAGGAGCGGCGCGCTGCCGTCCCTCGACACAGGGGAGACAGGGAGGAGCAGGCGAGGGTGGGAGGGCAGGAAGGACCCTGGGCAGGCCAGAGACAAGGTACCGGGAGTGCATGGCACGAAGGCGCTGCACAGACGGGTGGCCAAGGCGGTGTTGCCAGAGGACAGTCTCGTGTGCCAAAGAGCGGCACGAGCAGGGGGCGGACAGCTGACCTGACGCGGACGCGGACGCGGACGCAGCAACCTGAGGGGACGCAGTAGTCAGTGTGTACAGGTCCGACCCCGGCTGCCGAGTGAAGGTAGCCAAGTGACGGCCCGTACGAGCACACGTGCAGTGTGTCACGCGCTCGTAGGCAGGGGTGAACTGGTGAACACCCCCGTCCTGGAGAGCACATCCTGCCACCAAGTTCGTAGAGAACGAGGGGAGGTGGAGACCTGACAGTGTGCCCGACGGGTCCGCAGGACAGGGAAGGACAGTGGAAGAGGTCGCATTGACCGGACCCCCAGAGGGGTCAGCAAGCAAGACAGCAACTGGCCGAGAAAGCGGCTCAAGGGCAGTGCGGTCACGAAAGAAGCAGCGAGAAGCAACTGAGTCCAGTGTGAAGGTGTGCAGTGCGGCAGTCAACGCAGTACCAGGGGGGGGAGACACACGAGCACCTAGAGCAGCAGCCTCACCAGCACCTGGGGTAGCCGACACGCGAGTACCTGGAGCTGCAGACGCAATGGCCCTAATGCCCGGGTCGGGCGGCACACACAAGTACTCGGCACCCTCTCCACTAGTAGACATCACATACATGGCAGATAGAATAGCATCAAAGTCTAGAGCATAGATATCAATCCCCTTCTTTAGGAGATCAAGCCAGCAGGGCAGCTCAGTGGCCTGAGGGAACTGAACACGCCAAGCGTCGTCGAGACGAGAGAAGCAGCGCTGTGTGGCGTGCGGTCGTCCACACTGCTAACCAGTGCGGTCACCAGTGCGAATGACGTACGTGCAGCTAAGACTACCCCCACCCCCGTGCTGAGAGTACCACTCACGGACCTCCTGGGGCGAGGGAGTGTGCTGCTGGCCCTGGCCACCGCGAGTGCCTCCACGGCCACCACCACCGCTGCCACCTCCTCGACCACCCCAACCCCGGCCGCCGCCTCGTCCACCGCCACCCCAACCGCCGCCTTCACTCCTGCCACCTCCCCCGCCGCCGCCGCCACCACCCCCACCGCTACCAATCGCCCCTCCAGCCGAGCCACCACCCCCACTGCCTCCACCGCCCCCACCGCCGCCTCCCCTGCCGTCACTGCTACCACCCTTGCCCCCTTTGCCCTTGCCGCTGCGGCGCCCGCTCGAGGCAGACGCAGCCCCGACCTTCTCAGCACCGAGAAGGTCGACAGCAGCAGCAGAGGCGACAGAGGGAAGAAGGGGGGAAGGAGAACACCCCTCAAAGAACGGGGTACGGGGGTCTCCACGAGAGGCACCTACAGCGACTATGCTAGTCTCAGCTGGAAGGAGCTCCTTCTCGAGGAGGGCAATGGTGAGCTCAGTGGGGCAACGAGCTAGGAAGTGGTCCCTGACAGTACGCAGTGTGTCAGGGAGGCGGGTGACTAGGTGGTAGAGAGTGAGCCAGAGTGGAGGGGGGTGCGTGGTAAGGAACTCACCAGGCATGGCGGCACGGAAGCGGGCCTCACTAGTGCGGAGGTGCGTGATGAGGTCAGCGACTGTGTGAAAAGAGGCCAGGTCGGGAAACAGGTAGGGGAGGGAGAGACGGCCTAGTGCGGCAGAGGCAGGTGAGGAGTAGCGAGCAACTACAGCTGTGTACAGTGCCTGTGCAGTCTTGTGCTGGCCAAAGTGCTCGCGTTCGTCTATCGGCAGGGAGTTGCGAATGGCGAAGCGAGCGTGGGCATCACGAGTCTGCCACTGTGAGCGAGCAGTGCTGTCAGCAGTAGCAGCAGGGGCAGTGACATGGCCTAGGGCGTGATCGTACAGTGAGATGTCATCCTTGGCTGTGAGCTGTAGGTAGAGGTGCAGGTCATCGAGCCAGGTGTCAAACTTCACGGGGCGGCCCTCAGCATCGAACACAAGAACCTGTGGGCTAGCCATAGGAACAGTAGAATAGCAGCAGTAGCAGTAACAGTAGCAGTAGCAGAAGCAGTAGCAGCAGGAGAAGCAGGTAGGACGAACCAGGTAGGGCAGGGCGGCGCGGCTCGGTTCAGGTCGGGTCGCGGCTCGGCTGGGTGGCGCGGCTCGGTTCAGGGCGCGCGGCTCGGCTCGGGGCGCGCGGCTCGGGTCACAACGGGGACGGGCCGCCCGGTCTCCCTCGTGTGCTGCGGCGGGAACGGGCCGCCCGGGGCCTCTAGGTGGTGGGCACGGGGCCGATCGGGGCCTGAGCGGGGCTAGCGCGGGGCCAACCAGGGCCTTAACGGGACTAGCGCGGGGCCGACGGGGCCTGAGACGGAGCCGACGGGGCCTGAAAGGGGCTAGCGTGGGGCCGACGGGGCCTGAAACAGGGCTAGCGCGGGCCGACGGGGCCTAAGAGGGGCTAGCGCGGGGCCGACGGGGCCTGAAACGGGGCTAGCGCGGGCCGACGGGGCCTGAGAGGGGCTAGCGCGGGGCCGACGGGGCCTAAGACGGGGCTAGCGCGGGCCGACGGGGCCTGAAACGGGGCTAGCGCGGGCCGACGGGGCCTGAGAGAGGCTAGCGCGGGGCCGGCGGGGCCTGAACGGGGCTAGCACGGGGCCTGAACGGGGCCTTAAAGGGGCCGACGGGGTCTGAACGGGGCCGCTAGGGAGAGCGGGCGTGGGGCCAACGGGGCCTGAACGGGGCTAGCGTGGGGCCGTCAAGAGGGGCCTCTAGGGGCGTGATACGCCGAGGCGCCCTAGGGCACAGGTAGGTAGGTAGGTAGGTAGTTACGTAGTGGTGGGCCTTTAGAAAATTTCGGTCCTAGGAAGGACCTGCTCTATACCATGTTGGAATAACTGAACAGGAATGAATGAACTAGCAGTGAAATGAGTACAAGTACCTAACCCTAGAATTGTGTACCCCCTATAGGCTAACCCACTGTAGCCTAAACTAACACAACATATATATAATGTTTGACAGATCTTACCGATGCGATCATTGAAACGCACACAGGCATGCCTTGCGACGTCGCAATCGCAGCCACTTTCAAGCCTTCAGGTGAGTCTGGCGTGTGGCCCGAATGCCCTGCATACAAAAAAAATGTAGTTAGCTTCCATAGACTGACAGCAACAACAGAGAAAATAGAGGGCAACCCTTACTTATGAGCGACTTCAGCATGTCATCAGAATCGGGAGAGAGATTGAGCATCTCTCGGTTGAACAGAAACTCATCGCAAGACTTCTTGGTATACACCTGCGTGCAACACAAAAGAACTTAGTAATCCGACGTTTCTGGAGGAAATGAAATGCAACTATAATAATTCAACTTACCTCCCAGGTGAGAGCGCCGGCGTCAACTTCCGAGGCCTTCTTAGCAAGGTGCGTGATAAGCACGAGGCAGTCTACGCGCGTTCTCCTTGCAATATGCATCCGGGATCGCCTTTTGAGTACCCGCCTTGGCTACCAGCTCGTCGTTCACCAAGGGCTCGTCGCGCTCTTCCTCGTCATAAGCTGCGGCCTTAGTAGCGTACACCCGACCTTTAGCACGTGACATTATCAACTCCATCGGGCTGGCATCAGCCTTTCCTGTTTGTGGACAAAAACAAACACGGAACAGCAACATTAGTCATGGTTGCAGGCAACAGAATCCAAGGCTTAGAAAAGTGAGTAGAAGTGTGAATCACCTTTTTCAGCGGCGGGTTCCTTGTCCGCTACGACAGCGACACAATTATCGATTGTTTCGATAAAAGCAGGGAGATGACCACCGTCACCGGAGCCTTCGGGACCACCAGCAGTGTCGGCAGAGACTGCAGGAGCATTGTCAGGCTGGCCCGAAGCCTGGGCGGGCTGGCCCGGAGCCTTGGCGGGCTGGCCCGTAGCCTTGGCGGGCAGGGACGGAGCGACACCAGTGGTCGGCGAAGGCTCGGACGTTCCAGCGCCGGCAGCAGCGATGACATCTTCGAGGCTCCGATGAAAAGTTTTTTGACGCTGGCCCGTAGGGTGACGACCAGCCGGTGGTTCCTCCATCTCTTTATCAGTATTGGTTCCTGCATCGTACAGAAAAAAAAAAGGAAAAGTAAAAACAAAGATAGTTATGGACATAACTGTAACGAAGGCTAGTGCAACAGAAAAAAACGAAAGTTACCTCCTGCGGGGGATGGATAGAACAAATGCCGTTCCTTGCTTTTCCGCGGAAGCGGTGATCGAGTCTGGTGCATTTTCAAAGAATTAGGGACAAGGTTTTTAGATTTGCCATGCGCCATGGATTCTAGGGATGAGCCAGTAAAACGAAGCGTATAGCCAGCAAGACGCCCCGCTACAAAATTTATATGCTAAGCAAACGTGACAATATAAAGGAGAGAAGCTTTGGGTGAAGGAACCACTGAAGATGCACGCACCATGATTGGACACTCCACCAAACCTGCGACAGTGGTCGCAGCGAGTGGAGGCTCGGCATGCGACGCGGGAGTCTTGGCGAGGGTAGAAATGGTAAGGAGGAGGAGTCGAAGTTTGAAATTCAAAATTTGAAACTCTAAAACAAGAAACAACTACACAGCATGTAACCTCACCCCTGCCAACAAGAAAAGGAAATGGGGGGGTGGAAGAGAGAAGGGAAGGGGGTGGTGTGCGGGGTACCAATGATATGGTTGGCTTGCCGCGTGTGACGAAGTTGATTGGTGGGACGCGCGGTGCACTTCTCACCTGGGTTGGGTCGTGCGAGGGCAGCGTCCGAGAAAAGAAAGGATGTGGGTGGCTATGCAGCGTGTATGTGGACGACGCGCGGCGCGCCCTTCACAGCTAGGGTAGGGCGCACTGTTCAGATGTGCTGGCATGCTGCGCTGCATCAGTTGCGCTAGCATCGGCAGTAGCTTATGACTGGCTGGCATTTGACGGGGATCTGTTGCGCTGGCTGTGGCTTTTGGAATCTTCCACACGTGCCTCTTTCTTGGTACCGTCCTTGTTGGTGTCCAGCCAGCTAGTGGAGGCACAGCAACGGCAGAAACATGGCACGGCGCGCTAGAACTGTGTTTGGATGTACTGCAGCAAGAACACCGACACAGTAAAACAGCTGCAACAGAACACGAAACCGTCCAAGCTCAGCAGCAGTTTTATTGTCGACGTGGTTCGCCACTTGTGTAGCATTAAATTTCGGATTCACATAATTGAGACAATGCAGATCTGACGGAGAACTGGGTATGACACGAAACCAAAGCGGAACTAGAGGGTGTAAACCAAACCCGAAGTCAGCATTGTTTGGAAGCGAAAGTAGACGTGGGTTGCGGACCGTGCTCACCTAAACTTTGAACAGATTTGAACTATATGGCGCAAACGGATTGGAAAAACACGTGCCAACAGTAACATGGTCATAAAAGTTTCAACAGTAATCCTTCCACAGTCACGCGTGCAGTGCGGCGCAGTGGCAAACGGGATTCAAAGAATCAGACCCCGCGTGCAGTGCGGCCCAGCTTCCACAATCGTCCGAAATTGTTCCAGATTTCACGATTGTGTTATTTCTATGCAGACTCGTCTCAGGAATAAAAGCGCACCCATGAGATTATAGATGTGAATGGTCAAAAGTTTTACCATATAAAACATCAACTATTGCCTCATTCAGAGGCAAAGAATGTATACAAGATCCCAACCTTTGGAAAAGTACAATTGTAATATAATGTAATAAACCGAGCACATATATACACATATGTACAACAAATCTCCCTACCACTTGAAATGATTCAAAATGAACTTTGCGAGAGGATGCGACGGATCAACGGTTTTGGGAACAACATGGCGCACACGCAGTATACTCTCAACTGGAAATACCCCATAACCGCGGTGAGATGGCCACCAGGTAAGAGTCTTCATATCCATCGTCTCTGACTGCTGCTGGACTTCGTAGTAACGACCAAATGCAAGGTGCTCCGAAAACTGCTCATCCTCGTCGTCGCCATTAAGCACTGTCCATCTCAATGTGAATAGGAGGAAAATCTTCGCATGCCAAACCACCTTCTTCTTGTTGTCATCTTCGCCCTCAACATCCACATCAGAAAACCAAGGTTTTTTATGGAACAGTGGAGTTGCCCGTGCATACTGTGGATACCTACTATACCTCGTAAAATCGTCGTCCGGTGGTACCGCAACACCTCCATGCACATCTATCATCTCCTGATAGTGTACATCCTCTTCAGGATGTAGCAGCTCCAGATACGCCCCAATTGACTCACCCAAAAGGTCAAAGTCGCCTGATACGCTTGCAGCGTATGCTCTGTAAGTCTTGTCTCTCTTGTTTCCCACCCCAAACCTCGCTGATGTCCCCGTGACTGTTGCAACTCCTGTCTCTATGGCCTGCACATATAAATATAGGCAAAGGCTTGATGTGGTAAATCTCGCAATGTAAACATCCAACACGTGGCCAACCAAGCGAGCACGTTACAATACAAACATAGGTATCTCAACCCTAGGTGTCGATCAACGATTGCGTACCTGCTGAAGGGCGACACTCCGTGCCTGGTCATCTGCTACCTCATCGGCGGCGGACATCTTCTCGACTAGCTCCGACGTAAGGCAACGTCGCGTGATCGAGGCCTCAGCGTTCCTCTTGTTGGATGCTCGGTATGGCTTCTTCATCAGTGCCACGTGCACGTGCTCGTAAACGTCAGTGCAGTAGTGAATAGGCACACCACGGCGCCTAATGTCGTCGCTGACGTGTAGCATCGCGTAAATCTTCGGGATGTTGAATTTCGATGCTTGTTCTTCCACGCTGAACTCGTCGATAAGTATGGGAACAAGCCTCCGCGTTCACCCATCACATGGCACAAAAATAGATGATTAGATCAAAACATTTAAGAGTTGAGCTGCGAAGGCATGTTTGATGCAGCTCTGCCCTAGGACGAATTGTCACATCTCGTACTCACGTGCGCGCGATCTCGTCAAGGCTGGCCAGCGACTCGTCAGTGTGGTATGTTTGATGCCATGCCCCTGTGCCACGTACAGTACAGCTCCACAGCACGAATAATCATGTCGTCCACCTTCACCGTCAGCAGCAGCGCTGGCAGAACCTGCATCACAGCCTGATGATGGAATGCCTTGAAGGTTGCATGGCCGCTGAAGTATCCATCAGTGTGTGCAGGAATCCGGAAGAATGACTGTCTGCTGTACATAGTGATGCGTTCGAGTGCAGCGTCAAGTTCACGTAGGGTCCCCGTACTCAGCTTCTGTCAAACATTATATATGTTGTTGTAGTTGTTTAGGCTACAGTGGGTTAGCCTATAGGGGGTACACATTTCTAGGTTTTCATACTTGTACTCATTTCACTGTAAGTTCATTCATTCTTGTTCAACATGGTATAGAGCAGGTCCTTCCTAGGACCGATTTTTTTTAGGGCCCACCACTACCTACCTACCTACCTACCTACGCCATAGGGCGCCTCGGAGTTCACGCCCCTAGAGGCCCCGTCGGCCCCGTGCTCTCGCACCTAGAGGCCTCGATCGGCCCCGCGCTCGCTTTTAGAGGCCCCGAATCGGCCCCGCGCTTACCCCTAGAGGCCCGCGTCGGCCCCACGCACGTCCTTAATGGCCCCGATCGGCCCCGCGGTTACCCCTAGCGGCCCACGTCGGCCCCGCGCTTACCCCTAGCCGCCCACGTCGGCCCCGCGCTCGCCCTTAGCGGCCCTGAACAGCCCCGCGCTCACCCTTTATGGCCCCGAATCGGCCCCGCGCTCGTCCCTTACAGCCCCGATCGGCCCCGCGCTCGTCCCTCACGGCCCTGATAGGCCCCGCGCTCGCCCTTAGAGGCCCACGTTGGCCCCGCGCTCGCCCCGAACGGCCCCACCCAGAACGAGCCGCCCGAACCGAGCAGCCCGAACCGAGCCAACCCGAGCCGCCCAGCCCTAACGGAACCGAGCCGCCCGAACCGAGCCGCGCCGCCCGACCCGAGCCGCGCCGCCCTACCTATACCGAGCCGCGCCGCCCTACCTGTACCGAGCCGCGCCGCCCTACCTATACCGAGCCGCGCCGCCCTACCTGTACTGAGCCGCGCCGCCCTACCTACCCTTTGACTGCTCCTATTGTTTTTCCTACTGCTGCTACCATGGCTAGCCCTCCTGTGCTAGCCTTCGATGCTGAGGGCCGCCCAAAGAAATTGGACACCTGGCTTGATGACCTACACCTCTTCCTACAACTCACTGCCAAGGAAGACATCTCACTGTACGATCACGCCTTAGGCCACGCTACTGCTCCTGCTGCTACTGATGACAGCACTGTCCCCTCACATTGGTAGACTCGTGACGCCCATGCTCGCTTCGCTATTCGCAACTCTCTGCCGATAGATGAGCGCGACCACTTTGGGCAGCACAAGACTGCGCAGGCACTGTACACTGCTGTCGTTGCCCGCTACTCCTCACCGGCCTCTGCCGCTTTAGGCCGTCTCTTTCTTCCCTACCTGTTCCCCGACTTAGCTTCCTTTCACACTGTCGCTGATCTCATTACCCACCTCTGCACTAGTGAGGCTCGCTTCCGCGCCGCTATGTCTGATGAGTTCCTTGCCACGAACCCACCCCCGCTCTGGCTCACTCTCTACCACCTAGTCACCCGCCTCCCTGACACGCTGCGCTCAGTCAAGGACCACTTCCTAGCTCGCTGCCCCACCGAGCTCACCATTGCCCTCCTCAAGAAGGAACTCCTTGTAGCTGAGACTAGTATAGTCGCTGTAGGTGCCTCTCGCGGTGACCCCCGTACCCCGTTCTTTGAGGGGTGTTCTCCTTCCCCCCTTCTTCCCTCTGTCGCCTCTGCTGCTGCTGTCGACCTCCTTGGTGCTGAGAAGGCCGAGACTGCGTCTGCTTCGAGTGGGCGCCGCAGCGGCAAGGGCAAGGGGGGCAAGGGCGGTGGTGGTGACAGCGGGGGTGGCGGTGGTGGGGGAGGTGGTGGTGGCGGCGGGGGTGGCGCGGGTGGGGGAGGTGGCAGTAGTGGGGGGGGTGGCGGCAGCGGCGGGGGAGGTGGCCGGGGCGGAGGAGGTGGTGGGGGTGGCAGTGGACGAGGCAGCGGCCGGGGTTGGGGTGGTCGGGGAGGTGGTGGCGGCGGTGGTGGTCGTGGGGGCACTGGCGGTGGCCAGGGCCAGCAGCACACTCCATCGCCCCAAGAGGTCCGTGAGTGGTACTCTCAGCACGAGGGGGGGGGGGGGGTGGCCTTAGCTGCACGTACGTCATTCGCACTGGTGACCGCACTGGCCAGCCGTGTGGGGGGCCGCACGCCACACAGCATTGCTTCGCTCGTCTGAACGACGCTTGGCGTGTGCAGTTCCCTTTGGCCACTGAGCTGCCCCGCTGGATTGATCTCCTGAAGAAGGGGATTGATATCTATGCTCTAGACTTTGATGCTATTCTCACTGCCATGTATGTGATGTCTACTAGTGGAGAGGGTGCTGAGTACCTGAGTGTCCCGCCCGACCTGGGCATTAGGACTAGTGCGTCTGCCGCTCCAGGTACTCGCGTGTCTGCTACCCCAGGTTCTGGTGAGGCTGCTGCTCTAGGTGCTTGTACGTCTGCCCCCCCTAGTACTGTGTCGACTGCAGCACTGCACATTTTCACGCTGGATTCAGGTGCCTCTCGCTGTTTCTTTCGTGACCGCACTGCCCTTGAGCCCCTTGCTCGGCCAGTAGCTGTCTCCCTCGCTGACACCCTCTGGGGGTCCGGTCATTGCGACCTCCTCCACTGTCCTTCCCTGTCCTGCAGTCCCATCGGGCACACTGTCAGGTCTCCACCTCCCCTCGTTCTCTACGAACTTGGTGGCACGTTGTGCACTCCAGGACGCGGGTGTTCACCAGTTCACCCCTGCCTACGAGCGTGTCACACACTGCACGTGTGCTCGTACAGGCCGCCACTTGGCTACCTTCACCCGGCAGCCGGGGTCGGACCTGTACACACTGACTACTGCCCCCCCTCTGGTCGCTGCGTCTGCGTCTGCGTCCGCGTCATGTCAGCTGTCCGCCCCCTGCTCGTGTCGCTCTCTAGTGCACGAGACTGTCCTCTGGCACCACCGACTAGGCCACCCGTCTGTGCAGCGCCTTCATGCCATGCACTCCCGGTACCTCGTCTCTGGTCTTCCCAGGGTCCTCCCTCCCCTCCCACCCTCGCCTGCTCCTCCCTGTCTTCCCTGTATCGAGGGGCGGCAGCGCGCCGCTCCTCACTCCTCCTCGTTTCCCCCGATGATTGCTCCTTTGCAGACGCTCCACATGGACGTGTGGGGCCCAGCCCGCGTCCGTGGTCAGGGTCAGGAGAGGTACTTCCTGATCTTTGTTGACGACTACTCGCGCTACACCACGGTCTTCCCCTTGCGCAGCAAGGGTGAGGTCCCTGATGTTTTGATCCCTTCGATCCGCAGAGCTCGTCTCCAGCTCAGCGAGCGTTTCCGCTCGGACTTTCCTGTCCTGCGCTTGCACTCTGACAGAGGTGGTGAGTTCTCCTCCGACCTCTTGGCAGCCTACTGTGCTGAGCACGGCATTGAACAGTCGTTCACGCTTCTGGCCTCTCCACAGCAGAATGGGGTTGCGGAGCGCCGCATTGGCCTGGTCATGGAGGTCGCTCGTACCTCCTTGATCCATGCGGCTGCCCCCCACTTTCTGTGGCCGTTTGCGGTCCGGTACGCTGCGCATCAGCTCAACCTCTGGCCCCCTGTCTCTTTGCCGGAGACCTCGCCCACACTGCTGTGGACGGGGGAGGTTGGCGATGCGTCGCGTTTCTAGGTCTGGGGATCTCGAGCTTTTGTCCGCGATTCGTTTGCGGACAAGCTCTCCTCTCGTGCTGTTCCCTGCGTCTTCCTTGGCTCTGTTCCGCACGCGTCTGGTTGGCAGTTTTACCACGCCACCTCGCGCCGGGTCTTGCCCTCTCAGGACGTCACTTTTGACGAGTCTGTCCCCTACTACCGCCTCTTCCCCTACTGCACTGCCCCGCTCCCACCCCCGCCTCTCTTCCTCGTGCTAGGTGCTGCTGTCGTAGGCCCCCTCCCCCCTCAGGGTGCCGCTCCCTCAGGTGTGTCTCAGGTAGACCCGGTCGAGCCTGTTGAGGTTGCTGTCGACTCTCGTCCTACTGGGGGTGCCGAGCCTGGGGGTGCGGACTCTGGGGGTGCTAAGCCTGGGGGTGTGGACACTAGGGGTACTGAGCCTGGGGGTGCTGAGCCTGGGGGTGCGGTGACTGGGGGTGCTGAGCCTAGGGGTGCTGAGCCTGGGGGTGCGGTGACTGGGGGTGCTGAGCCTGGGGATGCTGGGTCTGGGGGTTCTGACTCTGGCGGTGCTGGGCCTGGGGGTGTTACACCTGGACGAGACCTCTCCTCGGAGCAGTTGCGTGAGTGGTACTTGCAGTACTGCAGCCTCCGGAGAGGTACCTCTGGGACCAGGCGCACTACAGGGGCTGGTGCTGGTACTTCTCCTCCTAGTCGGGAGCTCCCCTCCCGTGAGCAGATCCGTGAGTGGTACGAGCGCCGTTGCACACTTCGGAGTGGCGCGCCTCGTCTCACGGACCCGGCTGCTGCTGGTGCTACGGACCCGGGCGTTGGAGCTGCTGCTGGTGCTGAGGACCCGGGCGTTGGAGTTGCTGCTGGTGCTGCGGACCCGAGAGTTGGAGGTGCTGCTGGTGCTGAGGACCCGGGCGTTGGGACTGCGGCTGGTGCTGCGGACCCTAGCGTTGGAGCTGCTGCTGGTGCTGCGGACCTGGGAGTTGGAGGTGCTACTGGTGCTGAGGACCCGGGCGTTGGAGCTGTGGCTGGTGCTGTGGACCCTGGTGTTGGAGTCCTTGCTGTTGGTTCTGAGGACTCGGGCGTTGGTGCTGAGGCTAGTACTGAGGACCTAGGAGTTGGAGCTGCTGCTTGTTCTGGTATTGCCGCTGGGGGTACTGGTGCTGTCCCTGCTGTGTCTAGAGTCGCCGCGCGCCCTTAGTCGTACTTCGTTCCGCTCCTTGAGCAGGTTCTTGGTCTCTCGCCTCTTCCTCGTTCTCCTCCCTTAGCGTGTTCACAGCCTGTCCCGTCACAGTTACAGCTGCAGCCGGCCTCCCCACTACCTGCTCCTTCTCCTTACACTGGTCCTACTGGCGGTCTTACTGAGCGTCGTGAGTCTGCGTCTCGTCCTGCGTCGCCTGTTCGTCCTGCTAGCGCTAGTGCTCGTAGTTCGCGTCAACGTCCTGCTCGTGCCCCTGGCACGCACCGGATGTCTCTACGTCCGTCTACTGCTCCTCTGCGTGCCCCTTTGCCTTCTCCTCCTGAGTCCTCTCTTCCTGCTCTCGCCGACCCTGCGTCGGACTCTCTTCGTGCTGCCAGTCCTACTGTCACGCGTCTCTTTGCTACTGCCGTCACTGACCCTTCTTTCGAGTCTTCTGCTGCGTCTGCCCTAGTTGCTGGGCTCGTCGACTTTGCTGCTCACTGTCGCCTAGACTACGCTGCGAGTCTTGTCGCTGCGTCTGAGTCTGTCTGTCCTCCCTCCGTCGGGGGTGCGTTTGCCCTTGGCACGGACGTCCTTGAGGACAGGCAGGAGGAGTTCCAGTGCTTGGCCGCTGCTTCACCTCATCTCGTGTCCGTACTGCTTACCCCTGAGGGAGACCCGGATGCACTTGACATCCCGACTCCGCGCTCTTACGCAGAGGCGATAGAGGGTCCCTACTCCTCTCAGTGGCAGGCAGCTATGGATGCAGAGATGGCTTCCTAGAAGTCCACAGGCACCTACGTTGACGCTGTCCCCCCTCCTAGGGCGAACATCGTCAGTGGCATGTGGATCTTCAGGGTGAAGCGGCCGCCGGGTTCTCCGCCTGTCTTCAAGGCGCGTTACGTAGCTCGTGGCTTCAGTCAGCGGCAGGGAGTTGACTACTTTCAGACCTTCTCCCCCACCCCGAAGATGACCACTCTTTGGGTACTGCTGCACGTTGCTGCTCACCGGGACTACGAGCTGCACTCTCTCGACTTCAGCACAGCTTTCTTGCAGGGCAGCCTGCACGAGGAGATCTGGCTGCGCCGCCCACCTGGCTTCACTGGGTCTTTCCCTCCTGGTACTCAGTGGAGTCTCCGCCGTCCAGTCTACGGTCTTCCCCGGGCGCCACGTGAGTGGCATGACACACTGAGGACTACGCTTGCGGCTCTTGGGTTCGCTCCTTCTACTGCTGACCCGTCGCTGTTTCTGCGCACCGACACTTCTCTGCCGCCGTTCTACATCCTCGTGTACGTCGACGACTTGGTCTTTGCCACAGCTGACATTACTGGACTCGCCTAAGTGAAGTCCGAGCTGGAGAAGAGACACACGTGCACTGACCTGGGTGAACTGTGTGTTGAACAAGAATGGGATGAACTAGCAGTGAAATGAGTACAAGTATGAAAACCTAGAAATGTGTACCCCCTATAGGCTAACCCACTGTAGCCTAAACAACTACAACAACATATATAATGTTTGACACACCCCCATAGGCGAAGTGGGGGAGAACTAGGGGTCACAAGACCACTCAAGTAAAGCAAAGCAAGCTCAGGGTGGATCACAATCTCACCACACAGTCTGAGCACAAGTTCAAGGCCACAAGGCCAGTTCACATGCAGGAGTACATATATATATATAAGACTAAACAAGCAGGAGCAGTAATATATATATGTGTAACAGTACAAAGAGGGTCAAGAGGAGAGCAAGTGAGGCAAGACAGACACAAGACCCAGCTGGGTACAGCAACGCTGATGATTACAAGGCGGAAGTGCCTTGGTGAAGACATCAGCAGTGTTGGCCTCAGAGGCCACGTACGCAAGTTGCAACTGACCACGCTGCTGTAGCTCACGAGCAAGGAAGTAGCGGAGAGCAATGTGCTTTGTTCTGTGCTCCAGTCTCTGCTCTCGACACAAGGCCAGCATGGCCTTGTTGTCGATGTACAGGACTGGAGGAGAACGAGGCGGCTCTCCAAGGTCGGTCAGCAGGTAGGTGAGCCAGCGAAGCTCCTGAGCAGCCATGGCCCCTGCGTAGATCTCAGCCTCACAACAGGAGCCGAGAAAAAAAGACAAGCGAGTAGACCGCCACGAAACAAGGCTGGAACCAAGACTGAAGGTGTAACCCTGTGACGACCGCTGCGTAGCCTGGTCGTCAGCCCAAGAAGCGTCTGCGTGTCCAGTGAGGACCACTGGACTCCGCCCTCCAAGCACTAGTCCCATGCCTGACGTACTGCACAAGTAGCGCAATACCCTCTTCGCTGCAGCCATGTGCTCTGGTCGGTGTCTCCCAGGAGCAACATAGCGTGCAAGAATGCTAAGAGGGTAAGCAAGGTCAGGTCGTGTGCAGGTCATCAAGTACATGAGACAGCCAACAAGCTCTGGGTACGGGCCACTTGACTCTACGGACTCATCCAAAGGCAGAGCTGAGAGCGAGTGGCGAGTAGACAGAGGAGTGGCCTGAGGCGAGGAGTACGTGAAGCTGAAGCGCTGAAGGACTTGCTGCACCATGTGTGACTGAGTCAGGGTAATGGTGCGGCGTGCTCTGTCCCGGGTGATCTGCAAGCCAAGGTAGCTGCGCAGTTCACCCAGGTCACTGCACGTGTGTCTCTTCTGCAGCTCGGACTTCACGTAGGCGAGTCCAGCAGTGTCAGCTGTGGCAAAGACCAAGTCGTCGACGTACACGAGGATGTAGAACGGCGGCAGAGAGGTGTCGGTGCGCAGAAACAGCGACGGGTCGGCAGTAGAAGGAGCGAACCCAAGAGCCGCAAGTGTAGTCCTCAGTGTGGCGTGCCACTCACGTGGCGCCTGTCGGAGACCGTAGACTGTACGCCGGAGACTCCACTGGGTACCAGGAGGGAAAGACCCAGTGAAGCCACGTGGGCGGCGTAGCCAGATCTCCTCGTGCAGGCTGCCCTGCAAGAAAGCTGTGCTGAAGTCGAGCGAGTGCAGCTCGTAGTCCCGGTGAGCAGCAACGTGCAGTAGTACCCGAAGAGTGGTCATCTTCGGGGTGGGGGAGAAGGTCTGAAAGTAGTCAACTCCCTGCCGCTGACTAAAGCCACGAGCCACGTAACGCGCCTTGAAGACAGGCGGAGAACCCGGCGGCCGCTTCACCCTGAAGATCCACATGCCACTGACGATGTTCGCCCCAGGAGGGGGAACAGCGTCAACGTAGGTGCCTGTGGACTTCCAGGAAGCCATCTCTGCATCCGTAGCTGCCTGCCACTGAGAGGAGTAGGGACCCTCTATTGCCTCTGCGTAAGAGCGCGGAGTCGGGATGTCAAGTGCATCCGGGTCTCCCTCAGGGGTAAGCAGTACGGACATGAGATGAGGTGAAGCAGCGGCCAGACACTGGAACTCCTCCTGCCTGTCCTCAAGGACGTCCGTGCCAAGGGCACACTCACCCCCGACGGACGGAGGACAGACAGACTCAGACTCAGCGACAAGACTAGCAGCGTAGTCTAGACGACAGCGAGCAGCAAAGTCGACGAGCTCAGTAACAAGGGCAGACGCAGCAGTAGACTCGAAAGAAGGGTCAGTGACGACAGTAGCAAGGAGACGCGTGATAGTAGGACTGGCAGCACGGAGAGAGTCCGACTCCGGGTCGGCAAGAACAGGTTGAGAGGACTCAGGAGGTGAAGGCAAAGGGGCACGCAGAGGAGCAGTAGACGGACGCAGAGACATCCGGTGCGTGCCAGGGACAGGAGGAGGACGCTGACGCGAAGTACGAGCACTAGCACTAGCAGGACTGACAGGCGACACAGGACGAGACGCAGACTCACGACGCTCAGTAAGACCGCCAGTAGGACCAGTGTAAGGAGAAGGAGCAGGCAGTGGGGAGGCCGGCTGCAACTGTAACTGTGACTGGGCAGGCCGTGAACACGGTAAGGGAGGAGGACCAGGAGGAGGCGAGAGACCAAGAACCTGCTGAAGGAGCGGAACCAAGTACGGCTGAGGGCGCGCGGCGACTCCAGACACAGCACGGACAGGACCAGTACCCCCAGCGGCAGTACAAGAACCAACAGCAGCTCCAACGCCAAGGTCCTCAGTACCAGCCTCAGCACCAACGCCCGAGTCCGCAGCACCAGTAGGGACTCCAACACCAGGGTCCACAGCACCAGTAGGGACTCCAACACCAGGGTCCACAGCACCAGCCGCAGCTCCAACGCCCCAGTCCTCAGCACCAGTAGCAACTCCAACTCTCGGGTCCATAGCACCAGCAGCAGCTCCAACACCAGGGTCCACAGCTCCAGTCGCAGCTCCAACGCTCGGGTCCTCAGCACCAGTAGCACCTCCAACACCAGGGTCCACAGCACCTGCCGCAGCTCCAACGCCCGGGTCCGGAGCACCAGCAGCAGCCGGGTCCGTGAGACGAGGCGCACCACTCCGAAGTGTGCAACGGCGCTCGTACCACTCACGGATCCGCTTACGAGAGGGGAGCTCCTGACTAGGAGGAGAAGTACCAGCACCACCTGGTCCCAGAGGTACCTCTCCGGAGGCTGTAGTACTGTAAGTACCACTCACGCAACTGCTCCGAGGAGAGTCTCGGCCAGGTGAAGTACCCTCAGGACCAGCACCGCCAGAGTCAGAACCCCCAGACCCAGCACCCCCAGGCTCAGCACCCCCAGGCTCAGCACCCCCAGGCACCGCACCCCCAGTCACCGCACCCCCAGGCTCAGTACCCCCAGTCTCCGCACCCCCAGGCTCAGCACCCTCAGAGTCCGCACCCCCAGGCTCAGCACCCCCAGAGTCCGCACCCCCAGGCTCAACACCCCTAGAGTCCGCACCCCCAGGCTCAGCACCCCCAGCAGGACGAGAGTCGACAGCAACCTCAACAGGCTCGACCGGGTGTACCTGAGACACACCTGAGGGAGCGGCACCTTGAGGGGGGAGGGGGTCTACGACATTAATACTTGTCGCGAGGAAGAGAGGCGGGGGTGGGAGCGGGGCAGTGCGGTAGGGGAAGAGGCGGTAGTAGGGGACAGACTCGTCAAAAGTGACGTCCTGAGAGGGCAAGACCCGGCGCGAGGTGGCGTGGTAAAACTGCCAACCAGGCGCGTCCGGAACAAAGCCGAGGAAGACGCAGGGAACAGCACGAGAGGACAGCTTGTCCGCAGACGAATCGCGGACAAAAGCTCGAGATCCCCAGACCCGGAAACGCGACGCATCGCCAACCTCCCCCGTCCACAGCAGTGTGGGCGAGGTCTCCGGCAAGGAGACATGGGGCCAGAGGTTGAGCTGATGCGCAGCGTACCGGACCGCAAACGGCCACAGAAAGTGGGGGGCAGCCGCATGGATCAAGGAGGTACGGGCGACCTCAATGACCAGGCCAATGCGGCGCTCCGCAACCCCATTCTGCTGTGGAGAGGCCGGAAGCGTGAACGACTGCTCAATGCCGTGCTCAGCACAGTAGGCTGCCAAGAGGTCGGAGGAGAACTCACCACCTCTGTCAGAGTGCAAGCGCAGGACAGGAAAGTCCGAGCGGAAACGCTCGCTGAGCTGGAGACGAGCTCTGCGGATCCAAGGGATCAAAACATTAGGGACCTCACCCTTGGTGCGCAAGGGGAAGACCGTGGTGTAGCGCGAGTAGTCGTCAACAACGATAAGGAAGTACCTCTCCTGACCCTGACCACGGACGCGGGCTGGGCCCCACACGTCCATGTGGAGCGTCTGCAAAGGAGCAGTCGTCGGGGGAAACGAGGAGGAGTGAGGAGCGGCGCGCTGCCGCCCCTCGACACAGGGAAGGCAGGGAGGAGCAGGCGAGGATGGGAGAGGAGGGAGGACCCTGGGAAGACCAGAGACAAGGTACCGGGAGTGCATGGCACGAAGGCGCTGCACAGACGGGTGGCCTAGTCGGTGGTGCCAGAGGACAGTCTCGTGCGCTAGAGAGCGACACGAGCAGGGGGCGGACACCTGACCTGACGTGGACGCAGACGCAGACGCAGCGACCTGAGGGGGGGCAGTAATCAGTGTGTACAGGTCCGACCCCGGCTGCTGGGTGAAGGTAGCCAAGTGGCGGCCTGTACAGGCACACGTGCAGTGTGTGACACGCTCGTAGGCAGGGGTGAACTGGTGAACACCCGCGTCCTGGAGTGCACAACGTGCCACCAAGTTCGTAGAGAACGAGGGGAGGTGGAGACCTGACAGTGTGCCTGACGGGACTGCAGGACAGGGAAGGACAGTGGAGGAGGTCGCAAGGACCGGACCCCCAGAGGGGTCAGCGAGGGAGACAGCTACTGGCCGAGCAAGGGCTCAAGGGCAGTGCGGTCACGAAAGAAACAGCGAGAGGCACCTGAATCCAGCGTGAAGGTGTGCAGTGCTGCAGTCGACACAGTACTAGGGGGGGCAGACGTACAAGCACCTAGATCAGCAGCCTCACCAGCACCTGGGGTAGCAGACACGCGAGTACCTGGAGCAGCAGACGCACTAGTCCTAATGCCCGGGTCGGGCGGGACACTCAGGTACTCAGCACCCTCTCCACTAGTAGACATCACATACATGGCAGTGAGAATAGCATCAAAGTCTAGAGCATAGATATCAATCCCCTTCTTCAGGAGATCAATCCAGCGGGGCAGCTCAGTGGCCTGAGGGAACTGAACACGCCAAGCGTCGTTCAGACGAGCGAAAAAACGCTCTGTGGCGTGTGGTTCCCCACACGGCGGGCCAGTGCGGTCACCAGTGCGAATGACGTACGTGCAGCTAAGGCCACCCTCCCCCCCCCCCCCCCCCCCTCCCCGTGCTGAGAGTACCACTCACGGACCTCCTGGGGCGACGGAGTGTGCTGCTGGCCCTGGCCACCGCCAGTGCCTCCACGACCACCACCGCCGCTACCACCTCCTCGACCACCCCAACCCCGGCCGCTGCCTCGTCCACTGCCACCCCCACCACCTCCTCTTCCCCGGCCACCTCCCCCGCCGCTGCCGCCACCCCCCCCCACTGCTGCCACCTCCCCCACCCGCGCCACCCCCCCCGCCACCACCACCTCCCCCACCACCGCCACCCCCGCTGTCACCACCACCGCCCTTGTCCCCCTTGCCCTTGCCGCTGCGGCGCCCACTCGAAGCAGACGCAGTCCCGACCTTCTCAGCACCAAGGAGGTCGACAGCAGCAGCAGAGGCGACAGAAGGAAGAAGGGGGGAGGGAGAACACCCCTCAAAGAACGGGGTACGGGGGTCACCGCGAGAGGCACCTACAGCGACTATGCTAGCCTCAGCTGCAAGGAGTTCCTTCTCGAGGAGGGCAATGGTGAGCTCGGTGGGGCAGCGAGCTAGGAAGTGGTCCCTGACTGAGCGCAGAGTGTCAGGGAGGCGCGTGACTAGGTGGTAGAGAGTGAGCCAGAGCGGGGGTGGGTTCGTGGCAAGGAACTCATCAGGCATAGCGGCGCGGAAGCGAGCCTCACTAGTGCGGAGGCGGGTAATGAGATCAGCGACAGTGTGGAAGGAAGCTAAGTCGGGGAAGAGGTAGGGAAGAGAGAGACGGCCTAGAGAGGCAGAGGCCGGTGAGGAGTAGCGGGCAACAACAGCAGTGTATAGTGCCTGTGCAGTCTTGTGCTGCCCAAAGTGCTCGCGCTCATCTATCGGCAGAGAGTTGCGAATAGCGAAGCGAGCATGGGCGTCACGAGTCTGCCAATGTGAGGGGACAGTGCTGTCAGCAGTAGCAGCAGGAGCAGTAGCGTGGCCTAAGGCGTGATCGTACAGCGAGATGTCTTCCTTGGCAGTGAGCTGTAGGAAGAGGTGTAGGTCATCAAGCCAGGTGTCGAACTTCACTGGGCGGCCCTCAGCATCAAAGGCTAGCACAGGAGGGCTAGCCATGGTAGCAGCAGTAGGAAAATCAGTAGGAGCAGTAGGGTAGGTAGGGCGGCGCGGCCCGGTACAGGTAGGGCGGCGCGGCTCGGTATAGGTAGGGCGGGGCGCCTCGGGTCGGGCGGCGCGGCTCGGGCGGTGCGGCTCGGTTCGGGCGGCGCGGTTTGGGTGGCTCGGGTCGGTTAGGGCTGGCGGCTCGGGTCGGGCGGCTCGCTTCCGTTAGGGCTGGGCAGCTCGGATCGGCTCGGTTCGAGCTGCTCGGTTTGGGCGGCTCGTTCTGGGTGGGGCCGTTCGGGCCCGCTAAGGGCGAGCGCGGGGAGCGGGTGGGGCTGTGAGGGACGAGCACGGGGCTGACGTGGGCGCTAAGTGCGAGCGCGGGGCCTATTGAGGCCGTGAGGGACGAGCGTGGGGCCGATCGAGGCCGATCGGGGCCGTAAGGGACGAGCGCGGGGCCGACGGGGCCGTAAGGGACGAGCGCGGGGCCGATCGGGGCCGTAAGGGACGAGCGCGGGGCCGATCGAGGCTGTAAGGGACGAGCGCGGGGCCAACGAGGCCGTAAGGGACGAGCGCGGGGCCGATCAGGGCCGTAAGGGACGAGTGCGTGGCCGACGTGGGCCTCTAAGGGCTAGCGCAGGGCCTATTGGGGCGGCGAGGGACGAGCGCGGGGCCGATCGGGGCCGGAAGGGACGAGCGCGGGGCCAACGCGAGCCTCTAGGGGTAAGCGCGGGTCGTTTCGAGGCCGTTAAGGACGAGCGCGGGGCCGACACGGGCCTCTAGGGGCTAGAGCGCGGGGCCGACGGGGCCTCTGGGGGCGTGAAAGCCGAGGCGCCCTAGGGCGTAGGAAGGTAGGAAGGTAGGTGGTGGGCCCTAAAAAATCGGTCCTACGAAGGACCTGCTCTATACCATGTTGAACAAGAATGGGATGAACTAGCAGTGAAATGAGTACAAGTATGAAAACCTAGAAATGTGTACCCCCTATAGGCTAACCCACTGTAGCCTAAACAACTACAACAACATATATAATGTTTGACACTATGCAGCTACCTTGGCTTGCAGATCACCCGGGACAGAGCACGCCGCACCATTACCCTGACTCAGTCACACATGGTGCAGCAGGTCCTTCAGCGCTTCGGCTTCACGTACTCCTGGCCTCAGGCCACTCCTCTGTCTACTCGCCACTCGCTCTCAGCTCTGCCTTCGGATGAGTCCGTAGAGTCGAGTGGCTTGTACCCAGAGCTTGTTGGCTGTCTCATATACCTGATGACCTGCACACGACCTGACCTTGCATACCCTCTTAGCATTCTTGCACGCTATGTTGCTCCTGGGAGACACCGACCAGAGCACATGGCTGCAGAAAAGAGGGTGTTGCGCTACTTGTGCAGTACGTCGGGCATGGGGCTAGTGCTTGGAGGGCGGAGTCCAGTGGTCCTCACTGGACACGCAGACGCTTCTTGGGCTGACGACCAGGCTACGCAGCGGTCGTCACAGGGTTACACCTTCAGCCTTGGTTCCGGCTCTGTTTCGTGGCGGGCTACTCGCTCATCTTCTGTTCTCGGCTCCAGTTGTGAGGCTGAGATCTACGCAGGGGCCATGGCTGCTCAGGAGCTTCGCTGGCTCACCTACCTGCTGACCGACCTTGGAGAGCCGCCTCGTTCTCCTCCAGTCCTGTACGTCGACAACAAGGCCATGCTGGCCTTGTGTCGAGAGCAGAGACTGGAGCACAGAACAAAGCACATTGCTCTCCGCTACTTCCTTGCTCGTGAGCTACAGCAGCGTGGTCAGTTGCGACTTGCGTACGTGGCCTCTGAGGCCAACACTGCTGATGTCTTCACCAAGGCACTTCCGCCTTGTGATCATCAGCGCTGCTGTACCCAGCTGGGTCTTGTGTCTGTCTTGCCTCACTTGCTCTCCTCTTGACCCTCTTTGTACTGTTACATATATATATATTACTGCTCTTGCTTGTTTAGTCTTATATATATATATGTACTACTGCATGTGAACTGGCCTTGTGGCCTTGAACTTGAGCTCGGATTGTGTGGTGACGTTGTGATCCACCCTGAGCTTTGCTTTGCTATGCTTTACTTGACTGGTCTTGTGACCCCTAGTTCTCCCCACTTCGCCTATGGGGGTGTGTCAAACATTATATATGTTGTTGTAGTTGTTTAGGCTACAGTCGGTTAGCCTATAGGGGGTACACATTTCTAGGTTTTCATACTTGTACTCATTTCACTGTTAGTTCATTCATTCTTGTTCAACAACTTCACCTTTAGCCCCTCCAAGATGTGCTTGTACACGCCGAGAAGGGACATGTGCATGATGTCGGATGTTAGTTGCCGGTACGGGTTGCCGAAGTCAGTGTCGCCAAAACGTTGTCCCCACAATGCACTCTGTAATTACATGTGCACGCACACACACTCACACACACACATACACACACACATGCACACATATATACACTCACACATACATACACACTCACACATACAAACACTCACGCTCACACATACACACACACGATCACTCATACACTCACACACACACACACACTCACACACACACACACACTCACACACCCACACACACGCTCGTACGCGCGCACATACACTCACGTGCACACACTCACACACACGCGTACACACACACACGCACACATACACACTCACACACACACACACTCTCACACACACACACTCACACACACGCTCGTACGCGCGCGCACACACTCACGCGCACACACTCACGCGCACACACTCACACACATGTGCACACGCACATGCACACTCATACACTCACACACACACACTCACACACACACACACACTCACACACCCACACACACGCTCGTACGAGCGCACATACACTCACATGCACACACTCACACACACGCGTACACACACACACGCATACTCACACACTCACACACACACACATACTCACACACACACACACACACCCACACACACGCTCGTACGCACGCGCACATACTCACGCGCACACACTCACACGCACGCGTACACACATACGCACACTCACACACTCACACACACACACACTCACACACACACACACTCACACACCCACACACACGCTCGTACGCGCGCACACATGCTCACGCGCACACACTCACACACACGTGCACACGCACACGCACACTCACACACTCACACACATACACTCACACACACACTCACACACCCACACACACGCTCGTACGCACGCACACACACTCACGTGCACACACTCACACACACGTGCACACGCACACGCACACTCACACACTCACACATACACACTCACACACACACACACACTCACACACCCACACACATGCTCGTACGCGTGCACACACACTCACGCGCACACACTCACACACACGTGCACACGCACACGCACACTCACACACTCACACACACACTCACACACACACACACTCACACACCCACAGACACGCTCGTACGTGCGCACACACACTCACGCGCACACACTCACACACACGTGCACACGCACACGCACACTCACACACTCACACACACACACACACTCATACACATACACACACTCACACACCCACACACACGCTCGTACGCGCGCACATACACTCACGTGCACACACTCACACACACGCGTACACACACATACGCACACTCACACACTCACACACACACACACTCACACACACACACACACCCACACACACGCTCGTACGCGCGCGCACACACTCACGCGCACACACTCACACGCACGCGTACACACATACGCACACTCACACACTCTCACACACACACACACTCACACACACACACACTCACACACCCACACACACGCTCGTACGCGCGCACACACACTCACGCGCACACACTCACACACACGTGCACACGCACACGCACACTCACATACTCACACACACACACTCACACATACACACACACACTCACACTCACACACACACGTACACACATACATACACACACTCACACACTCATACACACACACTCACACACACACTCTCACACACCCACACACACGCTCGTACGCGCGCGCACACACTCACGCGCACACACTCATATACACGCGCGCACACACACGCACACTCACACACTCACATACATACATACACATACACACACATACATATACACAAACACACACACACAAACAACCAAACAAACACGATACCCGTTAGCTTTGTTGAACGAGTCAAAGCTTTACAATTCTATCCAAGTTGCATATAGGCGTCCGACAAGACATACGCTAAATTGTTAGAATTGTCCGACAAGACATACGCCAACCACTTCCAGTAAAACAATAATAACAAAGCAGAATTGGACATAAGACAGGAATCAAACGAGCACATACGCTAAATTGTTAGACAACGTTGTGCAGCATGATCGAAAAAGCTTACCAAGAGCTTCAGTGTAAAGGCGTAAATGGAGATGAGCGGACCACAAGAAGATACGATTGCAGATTGCCAAACCTTGGTATGATAAAAAGGGGGGAATCAGCAAAACATCAAAGAAAATCGTGGCAGAACATAACGACTGACGTCAACACATAAAAAATCCGTCATAAAATCACTTTGTCAGATTGATTGACTCAGCAAAGACAAAGGTTAGTGACATTAAAACATAAATTTGAATTTACGTTGATATGGTAGCGAAATGAAAGTGGACCTGCCTACAAAAAATATATATATATATATATATAAATATATTTCACCTACATTTGTCACAATTGTTGAACAAGGAATGGAATGACTAAGAATGAAATGAGTACAAATATGGAAACCTAGAAATGTGTACCCCCTATAGGCTAACCCACTGTAGCCTAAACAACTACAACAATATATACAATGTTTGACACACCCCATAGGCGAAGTGGGGGAGAATTAGGGGTCACAAGACCAGTCAAGTAAAGCAAAGCAAAGCAAAGCAAGCTCAGGGTGGATCACAATGTCACCACACAATCCGAGCACAAGTTCAAGGCCACAAGGCCAGTTCACATGCAGGAGTACATATATATATAAGACTAAACAAGCAAGAGCAGTGATATATATCTGTAACAGTACAAAGAGGGTCAAGAGGAGAGCAAGTGAGGCAAGACAGACACAAGACCCAGCTGGGTACAGCAGCGCTGATGATCACAAGGCGCAAGTGCCTTGGTGAAGACATCAGTAGTGTTGGCCTCAGAGACCACGTACGCCAGCCGCAACTGACCACGCTGCTGTAGCTCATGAGCAAGGAAGTAGCGGAGAGCAATGTGCTGTGTTGTGTGCTCCAGTCTCTGCTCTCGACACAAGGCCAGCATGGCCTTGTTGTCGACGTACAGGACTGGAGGAGAACGAGGCGGCTCTCTAAGGTCGGTCAGCAGGTAGGTGAGCCAGCGAAGCTCCTGAGCAGCCATGGCCTCTGCGTAGATCTCAGCCTCACAACTGGAGCCGAGAACAGAAGACGAGCGAGTAGCCCGCCACGAAACAGAGCCGGAACCAAGGCTGAAGGTGTAACCCTGTGACGACCGCTGCGTAACCTGGTCGTCAGCCCAAGAAGCGTCTGCGTGTCCAGTGAGGAACACTGGACTCCGCCCTCCAAGCACTAGCCCCATGCCCGATGTACTGCACAAGTAGCGCAACACCCTCTTCGCTGCAGCCATGTGCTCTGGTCGGTGTCTCCCAGGAACAACATAGCGCGCAAGAATGCTAAGAGGGTATGCAAGGTCAGGTCATGTGCAGGTCATCAGGTACATGAGACAGCCAACAAGCTCTGGGTACGGGCCACTCGACTCTACGGACTCATCCGAAGGCAGAGCTGAGAGCGAGTGGCGAGTAGACAGAGGAGTGGCCTGAGGCGAGGAGTACGTGAAGCCGAAGCGCTGAAGGACCTGCTGCACCATGTGTGACTGAGTCAGGGTAATGGTGCGGCGTGCTCTGTCCCAGGTGATCTGCAAGCCAAGGTAGCTGCGCAGTTCACCCAGGTCAGTGCACGTGTGTCTCTTCTGCAGCTCGGACTTCACGTAGGCGAGTCCAGCAGTGGCAAAGACCAAGTCGTCGACGTACACGAGGATGTAGAACGGCGGCAGAGAAGTGTCGGTGCGCAGAAACAGCGACGGGTCGGCAGTAGAAGGAGCAAACCCAAGTGCCGCCAGCGTAGTCCTCAGTGTGTCGTGCCACTCACGTGGCGCCTGGCGGAGACCGTAGACTGGACGCCGGAGACTCCACTGGGTACCAGGAGGGAAAGACCCAGTGAAGCCAGGTGGGCGACGCAGCCAGATCTCCTCGTGCAGGCTGCCCTGCAAGAAAGCTGTGCTGAAGTCGAGAGAGTGAAGCTCGTAGTCGCGGTTAGCAGCAACGTGCAGCAGTACCCGAAGAGTGGTCATCTTCGGGGTGGGGGAGAAGGTCTGAAAGTAGTCAACTCCCTGCCGCTGACTGAAGCCACGAGCCACGTAACGCGCCTTGAAGACAGGCGGAGAACCCGGCGGCCGCTTCACCCTGAAGATCCACATGCCACTGACGATGTTCGCCCCAGGAGGGGGGACAGCGTCAACGTAGGTGCCTGTGGACTTCCAAGAAGCCATCTCTGCATCCATAGCTGCCTGCCACTGAGAGGAGTAGGGACCCTCTATTGCCTCTGCGTAAGAGCGCGGAGTCGGGATGTCTAGTGCATCCGGGTCTCCCTCAGGGGCTAGCAGTACAGACGCGAGATGAGGTAAAGCGGCAGCCAAGCACTGAAACTCTTCTTGCCTGTCCTCAAGGACGTCCGTGCCAAGGGCACACGCACCCCCGACCGACGGAGGACAGACAGACTCAGACGCAGCGACAAGACTAGCAGCGTAGTCTAGACGACAGCGAGCAGCAAAGTCGACGAGCTTAGCAACTAGGGCAGACGCAGTAGAAGACTCGAAGGAAGGGTCAGTGACGGCAGTAGCAAGGAGATGCGTGACAGTAGGACTGGCAGCATGAAGAGAGTCCAACGCAGGGTCGGCAAGAGTAGGAAGGGAGGACGCAGGAGGAGAAGGCAAAGGAGCACGCAGAGGAGCAGTAGACGGACGTAGAGACATCCGGTGCGTGCCTGGGGCAGGAGGAGGACGCGGACGCGAACTACGAGCACTAGTGCTAGCAGGACGGACACGCGACGCAGGGCGAGACGCAGGCTCACGACGCTCAGTAAAACCGTCAGTAGGACCAGAGTAAGGAGAAGGAGCAGGCAGTGACTGGACAGGCTGTGGACACACTAAAGGAGGGGGAGGACAAGGAGGAGGCGAGAGACCAAGAACGTGCTGAAGGAGCGGAACGAAGTACGGCTGAGGGCGCGCGGCGACTCCAGACACAGCAGGGACAGCACCAGTGCCCCCAACGGCAGTACCAACGCCCGAGTCCGCAGCACCAGCAGGGACTCCAACACCAGGGTCCTCAGCACCAGTCGCAGCTCCAACGCCCGGGTCCTCAGCACCAGCCGTAGCTCCAACACCCGGGTCCTCAGCGGCAGAAGCTCCGCGGACCTCTTGGCCTCCTGCATCGCCTCGTCCCTCAGAATGTACGAGGTCAGCAAGATCTCGTTGAGCGACACTCTTGTGCCCTGCACCACCGACAGCCGCTTCATCAGGTTGTAGCCACTTGGGAGCCCCTTGATGACGTGTGTGACGTGTCAGAATGTTATAATTGTCTAGCCTGCAGTGGGGTACTCTATGGCGAGTACAACCCAATTAGGGTTTCATATATGAATGCATACTGCTGCTAGTGCAATCTCCTCCTTTCTTCATTCTTGTCTCTGACTGTTAGTTCTGACATGACGTACGACGCTGTTGAGTACTCAAAGTCGGCCATCCACATGCAGGCAAGGAGACGCCGAGCTCGGATGGAGTAGTCGGTTGTTGTCTCCTGCTCGCCCATCCGCATGTGCGTCATCTGCTCCTCTGGCTGGCCAATGTATAGGTCATCGGTGACCTGGTACGTCAACATGATGAACTGCCATGCCCAGTGACTGGCGTCTAGGTGGGGCCAACACGAGTGAGAAGCAGTGCGAGATGACCGTGAAGGTTAGCAGCTGCACGGCGTGGAACTCCGTGCAAAGCTCGGCGCTGGTCCCGGGCGCCGTCAGTGAAGCCCATCAGCTCGGAGACCTCAAGCTTTAGCTCATGGTCTCCTTCCACGTGAGGAGGTCGTGGCGGCCGGCCAGCAGGGGGGTGACGGTAATCCTGTCCAGCGTGAACTTGAAGTAGACGTAGGACGGTACTATCCCGCCCGCCATCACATGGGTCGCCGATGATAAGATCACACTGCTTCGTCGCCTACCCGTGTTACCTTGCGAGGAGCCCGCAGCCTCTGACAAATGCCCTCGCACCTGAACGCCGCCAGCTTATCTGGTGTGAATCACCCTTCTCGGCCTCGACGTTCCTCTTGCAGTGCTGTTGACTTGTTCACCGACGTTGACGCCCACGTCGACGCCACCCTCCTTGTTCACTATTCGAGGAGAAGCGGGTCGAGAAGGGTGCTCCGACGCCCACTTAGCGCGGATGCCTAACTCAACGTCCTCCTAGGAAAGCGTCTCCCTGTACTCGCCATCTGCATGGCGTCTCCTCGCATCAGCCAGGCGTATCTTTATTGTATCCACGACACTCGCCTCACCAACGGGGTCAACCATGGTGACTAACATTGCTACCGGCCTACGAACAAGTTAGGTAAGTGCAAAAGTCAGCTAGACCGAAGGTATCATTGTGGTGCCGTCAACGCTCAACGCACCATGCGAAGATAACTAGAACAACGGGAGCTAGACCACAGGCACGGCACGGTTGTGAGGGTGACCTCTGCATTCCTTGGTCGTTTGCTTGTGTTCTCTCTACGCACACATTCACAGGCAAGAGTTCCACTAGCAAAAGTTCACAACAATAGTTCAGCATAATAGCAACAACATTGGCAAGAGAGACTACATCAGAGTTAGCAAGCATGCAGGTCGAACTCCAGCGCAGCATGGTCGACCGCGTTCCAACGCTCCACAGCTCGCACCGCTCCAGCGCCGCAGAGAAGCGGCGCGCCAACGTTGCAAGTCTACGGTGCGCCAACGCTGCAGCAAGGCGACTGCACAGCGTTGCACCTGCATGACAGTGGTGCACCCGTTTCGCAGTTGCGCATGGCTGGTTGGTGTGCCATGCCCCGTCATGTGCACACCGCACATATTCGGCATAGAACATGCCAGCGACTGCGCCCAACAGCCACGTCAACCTCGGCATACCATTTCCGAGGTCGGTCTTATAGAAACCACCCTGGAAAAAATCGCACACATCGCCTGGATAACTTGGTCGATCGAGCAACCACCCGTGGTCGACCTATTGGTCTCCGGCCATGCAAAGCCGGCGTCCCCAAAGTCGGCGCCAGGTGGTCGGCACATCCCAGGTCGGCACATCTCAGGTCGGCCTCACCAAGTCGACCATATGAACTCGGCACCCTCTTGCTTGGCGCCCTGCTACTCAACGCCCTGCAGCTCTGCGCCCGGCATCCTCCTCTCCTCGACCACCAGGTCAGGTCGGCCGCAGTGTGGGAGGCACGTCGAGGCAACGAGGTGTGATACACGCCGGTGAAGCCGGCGGCGTTCAGGCGCGAGGGATGCAGTCGTCGGCGGCTGCAGGTTCCTCACATGGTGACGCCGGTGGGCGTCGAAGTGGGCTGTCGCCGATGTCGGCGTCCCAGGTGACGGCAGGTGGGATTGCACCGAGCTACGGCTACTTCAAGTTTACGCTGGACAGGATCTCGGTCACCCCTCCGCTGGTCGGTCGACCCGACATTCTCACCTGGAAGGAAGCCATCGAGCCCCAGCTGGAGATGGCCGGGCTGATCGACTTCGCCCGAGGGACCGTGGCGACGCCGGGGGAGCACCACCCCGACCTGCGTGCGGAGTTTCGCGCCGTGCAGCTGTTGACCGTCACGGTCATCTCGCGGTGCTGCTTGCCGGGCGTGCAGATCGCCTTGAAGTGGTGCCGGGAGTACATCGACGCCGGCCACCGGGCGTGGCACTTCATTGAGTCGACGTACCAAGTCACCGACGACCTGTTCATCGCCCAGCTGGAGGGACAGCTGACGCACCTGCGTATGGGTGACGAGGAGACAGCGACCGACTACTGCAACCGGGCACGGCGAATTCTCGCCACCATCACGATGGCCGGCGCGCAGTACTTCACGGCGTCGTACATCACCCATGTCATGCAGGGTCTCTCTAGCAGCTACAACCTGCTGAAGCGGCTGTCTATGGCGCCGAGCACAAGGGCGACGCTCAACGAGGACAACTTGACCTCGTATATCCTGCAGGACGAGGCGATGCAGGAGGCTGAGTGGTCGCAGGAGCTCTTGGCGCAGGCGAACTTGGTCACCTCAGCGAAGCAAGGAGGCCGACCGGGACAGCGCGGGCAGTCTGGCAGTGGTGGTAGCAGTGGCTGGAAGCCGGCCAAGGAGGTCGACAAGAGGAAGTCGACCAAGGACAGCGGTCGTGGAGGAGGAGGTCGACGTCGGGAATGCTCGGTGTGCGGCGATCCCGACCATCTCTCCTTCGAGTGTCCCAACCGCAGCGACTCCGACGACGACGATGCTAAGGGAGGCCGTGGGAGGTCTGGCAGCCGTCGTCCTTGTCGTGGAGGAAACCAGCCGCGCAAGGAGAAGCAGTCGACCAAGACATCGACTTCGGCGAAGGACGCCGACTCCCCTGCTAGCGGCAAGGTGCGAGACGACAAGATGGCATCGTGCTCGCTGGTCGGCGTCGTGGAGCCGACCATCTCTATGGCGCCGGAGGCCGGAGAGGACTTCCAGGCGGTGGCGGCAGCTGTGCAGGCGAACCCGGCGGTGGTCCTACTCGACAGCGGTTGCTCCCACCACCTGATGGGGACAAAGGAAGCCTTCGTCGACTTGCGGCCCAGCGGCGCCATCAGACATGTGCGCGGCTTTAATGGGGCGCTGCAGGATGTCCAGGGCTGTGGTACCATCGCCCTGCAAGGAGAGGCCGGGAAGCAGGTGCTCATCCCCGACGTGCTGTACGTCCCGGGTGTGCGGGCCAGCCTGCTGTCGGCCGGCCAGCTGAAGGAGCACGGCGTGAAGTTGCAGGAGGACGGAGACGGCATGCTGCTCGTCTCGGCAGCGGGAGAGGTGCTCGGGCGGGCAACGTACTCCGGACGAGTCCTCTGCACCGACCTGCGTCCCTGCACGACGACGTCAGCGTCAACCACGCTGGAGGTCGTGGCTCTGCGGGCGATCGTCTCGAAGACGAAGTCGACGCCGGACCAGATGCAGGCGAGGCTTGCGCACGTCGGCATGGACACCATACGGAGCTCAGCGAAGAACGAGGTCGCCATTGGGCTGGACCTCAAGTCGGCGACGGACGCCGACTCCCCGTGTGTCTCGTGCGTCGGTGGGAAACTGGCGCGGCACACCTTCCCCGACCAAGGCTCCGACGCCGACGACGTGCTGGCCGTCGAGCACATCGACCTGTGCGGGCCGTTCCGCGTGACTGCCAAGGATGGCAGCCTGTACTTCTTACTGCTGAAGGACCGCAAGACCCGCTACGTGTGGGTGAAGCCGGTCGTCAAGAAGTCAGATGCGTTGCAGGCGTTCGTACAGTGGCTGGCGGTGGCTGAGCGGCAGACGAAGAAGTCGGTGTTGATGCTGCGCTCCGACCGGGGAGGGGAGTTCCTCGAGAAGCAGTTCACCGACTTCGTGAATGGCAAGGGGATCGTCCACGACCTGACCTGCCCATACACCCCGCAGCAGAACGGCATGGCGGAGCGGGAGATGAGGACGGTGGTGGAGTCGGTGCGGACAATGCTGCTGCACATGGGTGTGCAGCACCACTGGTGGCACCTCGCTCTGCGGCAGGCCGTCTGGGTCCGCAACTGCCTTGAGAGGTCGACGCTGCCACCGGGGAAGACGCCGTACCAGCTGCTGACTGGGAAGAAGCCCGACTTGTCGCTGGCGCGAGTGTGGGGCTGCATGGCAGAGTTCCTTGTTCCTGAGCAGCAGCGTGGTGGGAAGCTGAAGCCGAAGGACAAGTGGGGCCTGCACCTTGGCGTGTCGGCGGCGAGCAAGGGCTGGGAGCTCGTTGACGTCGCCACTGACCGAGTGGTCACCACGTCGGACATGGTGTTTTACGAGGAGATGTCGCTGGCCGAGTGGAGGATGGAGCATGGGCCGGTATCCGGCCGCTCGTCGTCCACCCCGCCCTCTGACACCTCGTCGGCGACGCTACCGCTGCTTGCCGAGGTCGGTGAGCTTGCTACCGAGGACGTTGAGGACGTCCGCACCTCTACCCCTCTCCCTCTGACCCCTGCCCCTCCCCTCGTGGCCGACCTGCGTGGGCTGACCTCGGTGTCGGCCTTCGGCGATGAGGGGAGTAGTGGGACGCCGCCTTCGGCGCCGGCCAAGGGCATCGCCGGTGGCCGACGTGACGAGCGGCGAATCGACGTGGGATTGCAATCGACAGGGGAGGAGCAGGTCGAGGAGCAGCTGCCGACAAGGGAGCAGGCTGCCGTGAAGCCGACCACGGAGCAGTCGGTGACCGGGCCGTCGGCAGGGGAGCCGACCACAGGGGAGAAGTCGGCTGGGAAGCCGACCACAGTGGAGCAGTCAGCTGGGACGCCGGCTGAAGAGCAGCAAAGACGCCGAGGGCAGCGACGACAGCGACGATGGAGGGGATGCCGAGGAGGTCCAGCAGGGACCACGGCGTTCAGGCCGACTTCGAAGGCCGCCTGACTTCTTTGTCCCCGCTGCCTTCACCACGGTGTATGACGTGGACGATGACGACGACCTGCTGTACGATGACGCCGAGGATGATGAGGAGTTTCCGGAGCTCGACCCCGACATGCTAGCCGACCCCGAGCACCGTTGGGACATCTCGACGATGACGGTGAAGGAGGCGTTGGCGAGCTGGAAGGGCCCAGCGGTGAAGGCCGCCATGGAGGAGGAGATTCACAGCCTCCTCAACATGGGCACTTGGGAGCTGGTCGAACGCCCGCCAGGAGTGAACGTCATGAAGAACCGGTGGGTGTTGACGACGAAGTACCACATCGATGACACTGTCGAGCGAGAGAAGGCAGAGGCTGGTCGTGAAGGGCTTCACACAAGTGTACGGCACCGACTACGACGAGACGTTCGCGCCGGTGAGCAGCTACGTCACGCTGAGGATCTTCCTCAGCATCGTCGCTATCCTCAACCTCAACCTGATGCAGCTCGACATGAAGAACGCCTTTCTGCAGAGAAAGCTCGATCGGGTGCTGTACATGTCCCAGCCGGACTACTTCAACGATGGAACCGGCCGGGTGTGTAAGCTGCTGAAGAGCCTGTACGGGCTGAAGCAGTCGCCGCTGTTGTGGTACTTGGCGCTCAACGATGTGCTGGTCGGCGCCGGGTGGAAGAAGAGCCAGGTCGACGAGGCTCTTTACTTCAAGGTCGGCGAGGGTGGAGTAGCCTGCTGGGTGCTGGTCTATGTCGACGACCTGCTTGCCACTAGCAGGAGCGCCGCGATGCTGAAGGAGCTGCTGGAAGCCGCCTTCGAGCTGCGCGAGATCTCGCCGGTGCAGAAGTACCTCGGGCTAGAGATCGTGCGCGACAGGTCGGCGGGGAAGCTGTGGTTGCACCAGCAGGGCTACGCCGACAAGCTGCGTAGGCGCTTCCTCGACGAGGAGCAGACCGGGCGCACCCCGAAGACGCCGGTCTCGGTCGGTGCCTACGCCGAGCTCACCTTCGATGACGAGAAGGCGCAGGAACGGCAGGAGGAGGAGTACCGGCAGAAGGTCGGCTCGCTGCAGTTCGCGGCGACGACGACAAGGCCGGACATTGCCTTCGCCAGCAGCAAGCTGGGGAGCGGCCTCACGGTGAGGAGCGACCAGCACAAGCGAGAGGTCGATCGCTGCCTCGCCTACCTCGCCAACACACGTGACACCGCCTTGGAGTTCGGCGGTGGACCTGAGTCGCTGGAGCTGGTCGGCTACGTGGACGCCGATGACGCCGGTGACAAGCAGAACAGGACGAGCACGAGCGGCTACGTGTTCGTCTACGGAGGGGCTGCAGTCTCCTGGTCGAGCCAGCGCATCAAGTGCGCGACGTTGTCGTCGACCGAGTCGGAGTACGTGGCGGCCACTGAAGCTGGCAAGGAGGGACGCCGCCTTCGCTTCCTCCTCGCAGAATTCCGGCAACTGGACGCCGGGAAGCCGACTTACCTGCGCGTGGACAACAAGTCGGCCATCACGGTCGCCGAGGGCATGGGGTTGACGGGCAACCTCAAGCACATGGAACGGCGACAGGCCTGGCTGCAGCACATGGTGAGGCGCGGGAAGTTCTCGCTGCAGTACATCCCGACCGCTGAGCAGCCGGCCGACTTCCTGACGAAGGCGCTGCACTATCCGGCCTTCAACCGGTGCTCCGTCGCAATCGGCCAAGTGCGCCTGGCAGACTTGGGCGACGGCGACAACGACGTGCAGCAGTAGGTGCCATGCCCTTTGCATGGCTGGTGCGGTGGACGACGTGCTATGTGTTGAGTGCACGTCGACGAGCTAGTCTCCTAACTGTACTGCCGTGTGGGGTGGGTGCCCAAGCGTGAACGCGGCAGGGGAGTGTCAACGGGAGTTGGGTATTGGCCCCGTCCTCGCTTGGGCGAAGCCAACCTTGTGGTCGGATGTGCGAGGGTTGCAGCAGACCTGCAGCAGTGGGCACGGGGGCCACTGCAAGGGCGCCTGGACGGCGTCCTGGGAGGTGGGACGCCGAGCTGGGCGTCGCCATGACCACCCGGACGCCTGGACGACGTCGTGGGCGTCTGCACGGCGTCCGGGGGTCCGGACGCCGACCTGGGCGTCGGGTCCCGACACCGACCTGGGTGTCTGGTCGGCGTCCTGGGGAGGGACGCCGCTCTGGAGGTTTGGTCGGCGTCCTGGGCGTCGGAAGGCGTTCTGGGCGCGCCTGGACACTGGACTGGGGACGCCGGCCATGCGTGACTGGCTACGGACTGCGCGAGTCGACCAGGCGTGGTTGCCCGGTCGATCGGGATACCCGAGTGTCGCCAGGATGGAGACTGCGAGGCCGACCTCGGGGGTGGTATCCCGAGGTCGACGTGGCTGGTGGGCACAGTCGCTGGCACGGGATCTGCCAGGCGTCTGCATTGTGCACGTGACAGGGAAGTGCACACCAACCAGCTGCGCGCATCTGCGAAGCAGGTGCACCGTTGTCCTGCGGGTGCAACGCTGTGCAGCCGATTTGGTGCAGCGCTGGCACACCGTGGACTTGCAACGTTGGCGAACCGCTACTCTGCAACGCTGGAGCGGTGCGAGCGCTGCTGCGCTGGAACGCGGTCGACCGTGCTGCGCTGGAGGTCGACCAGCAGCCTATCTAGCTCTGATGTAGTCAATGTTGCCAATGTTGTAGCTATCATTGTTCAGAACTTTTCCTAGTGGAACTCTTGCCAATTTTCCCCGTGAACTAGCAAGTAGTGTGCGCACAAGGAAAAAGACTAAGGAACAGAGAACGCAGAGATCATACGAGCAGACGTGCCTAGCCCGTAGCCTAGCTCCCGTTGCTGCAGTTATCTCCGCAAGTAACGCATCTACCCTTTGTACCGACCATATCAGTGAATAACGCACTTATTCTTGATATCAATCATATGGGTTAGTAACGCACTTACTATTGATACCAACCATATCGGGAGGTAATGCACATATTCTTGGTTCCAACCATATGGGTAAGTAATACACTAACCCTTGGTACCAACCATATGGGTAAATCATACACATGGTAAATAATGCACCTACTCCCATTGCCAACCATTTGGGCTACTCTTCGTACCAACCATTTAGGTAAGTAATACACACATTCTTGGTACCAACCATATGGGTAAGTGAGTGATTTACTCCTAGAACCAACCATACGAGTATTAACGTGCTTACTCTTGGTACCAACCAAACTGGCCGCACGTACTCTTGGTTCTTACCATATTGGTAACTAACTCACTTAACCTTAGTACCAACCACGCACTTACCCTTCTTACCGACCTTATTGATAAATAACGCAGTTACTCTTACAACCAAAAGGTGAAAAACACACTTACTGTTGGTATCAACCATACTAGTAAGTAACGCACTTACCTTTTGTACTGACCATATCAGTAAGAAACTCACTTAGCCTTTGTACCAACCATGTGAGTAAGTAACGCACCTACTCTTGGCACCAACCATATTGGTAAGTGTTGCATCTGCTCTAGGTACCAACCATATGGGTAAGTAACACACTTACTTTTGTTGGTGTAAGGGCCTAATAAACTCAAGCTATTAAGACTTTATCAAACTTAAAACCTCTCCTCGGGGTCACCTCCAAGGGTCCTTGGGTGCCTGGTACAAGACCAGCCCCTATCCTCGGGTCCGAGTTTGTAGAGAGAGGGATCAAGTGGGACTTATTCAAAACAGCAAGAGTACCTTGAACGTTGCGCAGCGTATCGTGCAGACCGACGATCGGATTAAGCTGAGAATTTCCTATATCGAAGCTCGCTCCAAGTTGCCTCGCGGAAAGTTCTGCCATTACAAAGTGATGGCTCGGACAGCGTTTGCCTAGTGTTGGAGTGCTAGCGTACTAGCGTTGACTCGGGTAGCATTCCGCCGTCGCACCGCGTAGAAACAAAATTCCAGGAAGGGAGGAATTCGTTTGAATCGAATTGACTATATCCAGGTACAAACAGAGAAAGAATAAATAGTTCTAGCTAGCAAGGACCTTGGGAATAAACCTGGGAACAACCAAGGATGATCCCAAATAATTCCAAGCAACAGAACCAACCTGGCTGGACAAAACAGCAGGTGGTAGGTTGGTAAACAACCTCTGGTTCTGTTTTTCCAACCTGGGAAAACAACAACCAGGTTCAGGTCCCAAAAACAGAACCTGTTTTGTCTTTGCCCAACCAGCCAAATGCTGGTTCCGCTGGTTTCCCCTGGCCCTGTAGCATGCAGATACAGAAAAACAACATCCAACCTTCACCTAAATGGTACCCCTATAGTGCCTGCCCTGCCACACTATAGTCAACCAAACAAAACAGTACAATTTCGAGTTGGATAGAACTGAATCTGCGCAATCAATTAAGCCGAACCGCAAAGCTTCCATGTTGGGTTCCTTTGCGAGCTCGTCCTTTTGCTTGTACTGTTCATAGCGCGTACAATGTTGTGCCGAAGCGCACATTGTGCGAGTACCTGCAAATGCTTCAAGCGAAAATTGCGAAAGCAAACAAACACACGAACATTCCATTCACACCCAAATACATTCGCACATGCATACTCATACAAACAGACGGCAGGATGTCGTACAAACACCCAGCAACTTTCGCTTCCAAACATATGGGTAAGTCATACCCTTTCTATTGGTACCAATTATATTGGTAAGTAACACACTTTCTCCTGGTACCAACTATATAGGTAAGTAAAGCACCTACTCTTAGCACCAACCATATAGGTAAGTATCACACTTACTCTTGGTATAAACTGTATGGTTAAGTAACGCATTTGCTATTTGTACCAACCATATGAGTAGGTAACGCATTTACTATTAATTTCAACCATATCAGTAAGTAACGCACTTAGCCTACCAACCATATTGGTAATGAACATACTTACTCGTGGTACCAACCATATCGGTAATTAATGCCATCACTCTTGGTACCAACCATATCTATAAGAAACAAACTTACCATTTGTACCGACCATACCAATGAGTAACGCACTTAGTCTTAGTACCAACCATATTGGTAAGTGACGCACTTACTCTTAGTGTCAACCATATGGGTAAGTAATGTCAACGAAAGATGGGTGTTGGCCATGTCTTCGCTTGGGCAGAGCCGACTTCGTGGTCGGGTGTACAGAAGGTACAGCCAACCGACTGCAATGGGTGACGCCAACCGACCAGGTTGACGGGCTTGGTCGACCAACACGGGAGCCACTGCAAAGTCGCCAACGACAGGCTTGGTCGACCAGCACAGCGACCGACTTCGACTATTGTCGACAAAGAGAGTCGTCGACTTGGGAGGGGCCCCGACATAGGGAAGCTGGCATGGTGCAGCTAGCTAACAGCATCTGGTTGACCTAGTGGTGGTCGACTTGGGGGGTGGTCGATTTGGTGAAGTCGACCAGTAGTCGTCGCCTTGGGTGGTCGACGAGCAGGTACAGCTCTTGACCAAACATTGTCACACAAGTCGTCGCGACTTGCTGGAGTCCCGGTCGACCAAGTAACCAGGGCAACGGGGTTCCGCGGGGTGCGCAGCTGGCGCCCAGGAGGTTCTGGCAAAGGTGACCTCGAAGGTGGTATCCCAAGGTCGATGTGGTTGATTAGGCGCAGTTAGTGGCAGGTAGTCGACTTGGCGTCTACGCTGTGCACGTGCCAGGGAACAGCACTCCAACCAATTGCGAGCATTTGCAAAGTAGGTGCGCTGCTGTCATACTGGTGCAACGCTGTGCAGCCGCCCTGTTGCAGCATTGGCACGCCGTCGACTTGCAACATTGGGAAGTGTCAGAACATTATAGCTTACTTGTTTGTGTAGGCTATAATGGGGTATCCCATAGGGGGTACAACCCAATTAGGGTCTCCTATTTGTACTCACTTCGTTCATAGTCATTCCCATTCTCGTTCTCTTCTTCTCATGGTATCGAGCACGTTCCCCTGTGGGAACTGTGCTTAGGGCCCACCACTACCTCGAACTTTTTTTTCTGCCCGGAGCGCGCTCCAGGCTCTCTCTTCCCTCTCTCGACCGGCCTTTAGCCGCCCGCGCGCCGCCCGTTCAGGCCTCTCGCCGCCAGCGCGCCGCCCTAGCCGCTAGCGCGCCACCTCGTCCAGGCCTCTAGCAGCCCACGCGTCGCCCTTTGCGGCCCGCGCGCCGCCCTTAGCAGCCCGCGCGCCGCCCTAGAGCCCGCGCGCCGCCCTTAGCAGCCCGCGCGCCGCCCTTAGCAGCCCGCGAGCCGCCCTAAAGCCCGCGCGCCGCCCTACGCAGCCCGCGCGCCGCTCGCCAGGCCCCAGGCCGCCCGCGCGCCATCCGCGCGCCGCCCTTAGCCGCCTGCGTGCCGCCCGCCAGGCCCCAGGCCGTCCACGTGCCGCCCGACGCGCCGCCCGTGAACACCCCGTGAGCCGCCCATGAGCCGCCCGTTAGCCGCTCGTCAGCAGCTCGTGAGCAGCCCGTGAGCCGCCCGTGAGCCGCCCGTGCGCCGCCCGTCAGCCGCCTTCAGCCGCCCGACGCGCCGCCCGTGCGCCACCCTCAGCCGCCCGTGAGCCGCCCGTGAGCCGCCCGTCAGCCGCCCGTCAGCAGCCCGTGAGCAGCCCGTGAGCCGCCCGTGAGCAGCCCGTGCGCCGCCCTCAGCCGCCCGTGAGCCGCCCGTGCGCCGCCCGTCAGCCGCCCTCAGCCGCCCGTGCGCCACCCTCAGCCGCCCGTGAGCCGCCCGTGCGCCACCCGTGAGCCGCCCGTGCGCCGCCCTCAGCCGCCCGACGCGCCGCCCGTGAGCCGCCCGTGAACCGCCCATGCGCCGCCCGTGAGCCGCCCGTCACGACGCCCGAGCCGCCCGTGCCACCCGTGTCACCCGAGCCGCCCTAGCCGCCTGCGCAGCTGAGGAGCCGAGCCGCTCGAGCCGCCCGAGCTGCCCGTGTCGCCTGTGCCGCTGAGCGCCCGAGCCGCCCGAGCCGCCTGAGGAGCCGATCTACTAATCCTGTGGGGCTGTTGTTGCTCTTGGGCCGGCGGAGTTGCTGTGTTGCCGTGTTGCTGTGCTGCTGAGCTGCCCGACCCTTCCTGTCTGGTGAGACTGTCGCCTGCTGTCATGGCCACCCCTAGTGTCCTAGCTTTTGACGCTGAGGGTCGCGCCATTGACTTTGCGGTCTGGGTCGACGACCTGCAGCTGTACTTGCAGTGCGATTCAGTAGATGACATTTCTCTCTTTGACTTTGCCTCTGGCGCTGTCCCTGCCCCTCCCGCTGATGCTGCCCCACTGTTCGCTCCAAGTGGGCCACACGCGATGCTGCTGCACGTCCTGCTGTGCGTCGCCACCTCCCTTCCTCCGAGCGTGCCCACTTTAGCCAGTGCAAGAGTGCTCAGGCCTTGTACGACGCTGTAGTTGCGCGCTACTCCTCCCCCTACACGTAGCCGCCTCATGCTACCGTACCTCTTCCCTGACCTTGCTGCCTTTCCCACAGTCGCTGACCTCTTTACCCACCTCCGCGCTAGTGACACTCGCTACCGAGCTGCGCTTCCTGCTGATTTCTGCGCCACAAACCCCCCTCCCATGTACATCACCCTCTACTTTCTAGTCACCCGTCTCCCTGAGTCCCTTCGTGTAGTTAGGGACCAGTTTCTCTCTGTCTGTCCCACCACCCTCACTGTCAACCTCCTCGAGAAGTCCCTGCTAGCGGCCGAGAAGAGCATAGTTGCTGTAGGGGCCTCTCGTGGTGACCCTCGCACCCCCATCTTTGAGGGGTGTTCTCCTTCCCCCCTGTTACCCTCTGTCGCCTCTGCTGCTGCGGCCGACCTCGTTGGTCTAGAGTCGGTCGGTGCGGCGTCTGCCCCCACCGGTAGGCGCCGCTCTGGCAAGGGCAAGGGAGGCAAGGGAGCGGGTGGAGCTAGCGGGGGCGGTGGCGGAGGAGGTGGGGGCAGCGGGGGGAGTGGGGGTGGCGGTGGGGGTGGTGGCGGGGGTGGAGGTACTAGTGGCGGCAGTGGAGGCGGAGGTGGCGGCGAAGGTGGCGGCGGAGGTGGCGGTGGGAGCGGCGGAGGCGAGGGTGGCGGTGGCGGCGGTGGAGGCGGGGGCGGGGGTGGCGGTGGTGGAGGTGGTCGGAGTGGCTTGTCCCAGCGGAGCAGCACTGGGGGTGGTCAGCGCCAGCAACAGCAGCAGCAGCGCTCTCGCGACGTCCTTGCCCCTCAGCAGCTCCGTGAGTGAAACTCGCAGCGTCAGCGTGGTGGGGCGTTCGGTCCCTGCACCTACGTCCTTCGCACTGGCGACCGCGCGGGTGAGCAGTGTGGGGGCACCCACACCGCCCGCCGCTGCTTTGCCCGCTTGACTGACGCTTGGCGCCAGCAGTTTCCGGAGGCCTCTCAGATCCCCCGCTGGGGAGAGCTGTCTAGGGCTGGTGTAGCTATCTTTGATCTTGACTTTGATGCTATCCTTGCTGCCATGTATGCTGTGACTGTTAGTGATGAGGGTGACTGTTACCGGTGTTTCCCACCCGACCCGGGCATTGGTACTGCTGCTCTAGGTGCCAATGAGGCCGCTGCTCTAGGTGCCAGTGCGTCTGTGCTCTCAGGTGCTGGTGAGTCTCCACTCTCAGGTACTAGTGAGTCTGCATTCTCAGGTACTGTGTCGGCTTCGGCCTCCCACACCTTCACCCTTGACTCTGGGGCGTCTCGCTCCTTCTTTCGGGACCGCACCACACTCACGCCGCTTAGCCGGCCGGTTGCGGTGTCCCTGGCTGACCCCTCTGGGGGTCCTGTCCTGTCTCGTTTCTCCACAGTCCTCCCGTGTCCGGCGGCCCCCTCTGGCACCCTGAATGGTCTCTACCTCCCCTCGTTCTCTACGAACTTGGTGAGTGGTGCTGACCTACAGGATGCGGGTGTCCACCAGTTCACTCCTGCTTGTCAGCGGGTGACACACTCCATAGAGGCTAGCACAGGTCGCCACCTGACTACGTTTACACGTCAGCCGGGGTCGAGCCTGTACACACTGACCACTGCTTCTCCTCTAGGTGCTGCGTCTGGTAGGGTCCCTTCTTCTGGTCAGGTGTTCGCTGCAGCGTCCAGGTCTGGTCCTGAGTCTGCCCCCTTTTCATGTCGCCGTCTGTCTCACGAGACCCTCCTCTGGCACCACCGCCTTGGCCACCCCTCTCTGCTTCGGCTCAGAGGCATGGCCTCCCGTCTTCTTGTGTCTGGTCTCCCCCGGTCCCTCCCTCCCCTTCCTCAGGGCCCTGGCCCTGCCTATGTCCCCTGTGTCGAGGGGCGCCAGCGTGCTGCCCCTCACTCCTCCCAGTTTCCTCCGACAGAGGCCCCGTTGCAGACGCTTCACATAGACGTGTGGGGCCCAGCCCGCGTCCGTGGACTCGGTCACGAGCGCTACTTCCTGCTCGTCGTTGACGACTACTCGCGTTACACCACAGTCTTCCCCTTGCACAGCAAGGGTGATGTCACTGAGGTGCTGATCGACTGGATCCGCGCAGCTCGTCTCCAGCTCAGGCAGAGCTTTGGCTCGGACTTTCCTGTTTTGCGTCTGAACTCGGACAGAGGCGGAGAGTTCTCCTCTGGCCTTCAACGTGCCTACTGTCGTGCGCGAGGCATCTGTCAGACCTTCACGCTTCCGGACTCACCACAGCAAAATGGGATTGCAGAGCGCCGCATTGGCATGGTCATGGACGTCGCTCGTACGTCTATGATGCATGCGGCAGCCCCCCATTTTCTGTGGCCGTTTGCGGTCAGGTACGCGGCGCATCAGATCAACCTCCACCCCAGGGTCTCCAGGCCGGAGACCTCCCCAGCCCTGCTGTCGACGGGGAAGGTTGGCGATGCGTCGGCGTTCCGGGTCTGGGGATCTCGGGCGTTTGTCCGCGACTTGTCTGCAGACAAGCTGTCCCCTCGCGCTGCTCCCTGACGCCCCTGGGTGGCAGTTCTACCACCCCACCTCTCGCCGTGTTCTGTCATCCCAGGACGTCTTGTTCGACCAGTCGGTACCCTACTACTGCCTCTTCCCCTACCGCACACCGTCCCTCCCCCCACCCCCGCTCTTCTTGGTACCAGGTCCCCCCCCGGTTGATCCCCTCCCCCCTCAGGGTCCTGCCCCTTCAGGTGTGTCCCAGGTAGACGCGGTCGAGCCTGTCAAGGTCACTGGTGATCTGGTGCTGCTGTGAGTGCTGGGCCTAGGGGTGCTGAGCCTGGGGGTGCTGAGCCTGGGGGTGCGGAGCCTGGGGGTGCGGAGCCTGGGGGTGCTGAGCCTGGGGGTGCTGCGCCTGGGGGTGCTGAGACTGGGGGTGCTGAGCCTGGGGGTGCTAGGCCTGGGGGTGCTGAGCCTGGGGGTGCTGAGCCCGGGGGTGCTGAGCCTGGAGGTGCTACGCCTGGAGGTGCTTTGCCTGGGGGTGCTGAGCCTAGAGGTTCTCCGGGTGCTTCGTCTCGCCGAGAGCCACTCTCCCCACAGGAGCTGCGTGAGTGGTTTGCCTGGCGCTGGAGGCGTGCTGCTGGTGCAAGAGGTTCTTCTGCTGCTGAGGGTGCTTCTGCCGCGGGTCCCGGAGGTGCTCGTCCTCGGAGTACTGGAGCTGGTGGGCCTGCGGGTTCGACTGGAGCTGGTGCTGCTGCGGGTGTTGGTGCTGAGACTTCCACTGGCGGTCCGCCTAACGGTGCTCCTGGTGCTGCTGGCGGTTCTGGGGCTGCTGGAGGTGCGTCTGGGGGTCCTGGAGCTACTGGAGGTGCTGCTGAAGGTGCTACTGGAGCGGGTACTCCTGCTAGGGGTACAGGTGCTCTCCCTGCTGTTTCTGGCGTCGCCACGCGGCCCCGACCGTACTTCGTTCCACTCCTGCAGCAGGTTCTTGGTCTTACACCTTCTCCTGGTCCTCCTCCTCCTCCCTTAGAGGGTCCACAGCCTGTCCAGTCACAGTCACTGCTACAGCCTGCCTCCCCTTTGCCTGCTCCTTCTCCTTACGCTGGTCGGACAGGAGGTCTTACTGAGCGTCGTGAGCCTGCGTCTCGTCCTGCGTCGCCTGTTCGTGCTGAGCGCACTAGTGGTCGCGATTCGCGTCAGCGTCCTCCTCCTGTCCCTGGCACGCACCGGATGTCTCTGCGTCCGTCTACTGCTCCTCTGCGTGCCCCTTTGCCTTCTCCTCCTGCGTCCTCTCTTCCTGCTCTTGCCGACCCGGAGTCGGACTCTCTTCGTGCTGCCAGTCCTACTGTCACGCGTCTCCTTGCTATTGCCGTCACTGACCCCTCTTTCGAGTCTACTGCTGCGTCTGCCCTTGTTACTGAGCTCGTCGACTTTGCTGCTCGCTGTCGTCTAGACTACGCTGCTAGTCTTGTCGCTGAGTCTGAGTCTGTCTGTCCTCCGTCCGTCGGGGGTGAGTGTGCCCTTGGCACGGACGTCCTTGAGGACAGGCAGGAGGAGTTCTAGTGTTTGGCCGCTGCTTCACCTCATTTCGTGTCCGTACTGCATACCCCTGAGGGAGACCCGGATGCACTTGACATCCCGATTCCGCGCTCTTACGCGGAGGCGATAGAGGGTCCCTACTCCTCTCAGTGGCAGGCAGCTATGGATGCAGAGATGGCTTCCTGGAAGTCCACAGGCACCTACGTTGACGCTGTCCCCCCTCCTGGGGTGAACATCGTCAGTGGCATGCGGATCTTCAGGGTGAAGCGGCCGCCGGGTTCTCCGCCTGTCTTCAAGGCGCGTTACGTGGCTCGTGGCTTCAGTCAGCGGCAGGGAGTTGACTACTTTCAGACCTTCTCCCCCACCCCGAAGATGACCACTCTTCGGGTACTGCTGCACGTTGCTGCTCACCATGACTACGCGCTGCACTCTCTTGACTTCAGCACAGCTTTCTTGCAGGGCAGCCTGCACGAGGAGATCTGGCTGCGCCGCCCACCTGGCTTCACTGGGTCTTTCCCTCCTGGTACCCAGTGGAGTCTCCGGCGTCCAGTCTACGGTCTCCGCCAGGCGCCGCGTGAGTGGCACGACACACTGAGGGCTACGCTTGCGGCTCTTGGGTTTGCTCCTTCCAGTGCAGACTCGTCGCTGTTTCTGCGCACCGACACCTCTCTACCGCCGTTCTACATCCTCGTATACGTCGACGACTTGGTCTTTGCCACAGCTGACACTGCTGGACTCGCCTACGTGAAGTCCGAGCTGCAGCAGAGACACACGTGCACTGACCTGGGTGAACTGCGCAGCTACCTTGGCTTGCAGATCACCCGGGACAGAGCACGCCGCACCATTACCCTGACTCAGTCACACATGGTGCAGCAGGTCCTTCAGCGCTTCGGCTTCACGTACTCCTCGCCTCAGGCCACTCCTCTGCCTACTCGCCACTCGCTCTCAGCTCTGCCTTCGGATGAGTCCGTAGAGTCGAGTGGCCCGTATCCAGAGCTTGTTGGCTGCCTAATGTACCTGATGACCTGCACTCGACCTGACCTTGCATACCCTCTTAGCATTCTTGCACGCTATGTTGCTCCTGGGAGACACCGACCAGAGCACATGGCTGCAGCGAAGAGGGTGTTCCGCTACTTGTGCAGTACGTCGGGCATGGGGCTAGTGCTTGGAGGGCGGAGTCCAGTGGTCCTCACTGGGCACGCGGACGCTTCTTGGGCTGACGACCAGGCTACGCAGCGATCGTCACAGGGTTACACCTTCAGCCTCGGTTCCGGCTCTGTTTCATGGCGGGCTACCCGCTCGTCTTCTGTTCTCAGCTCCAGTTGTGAGGCTGAGATCTACGCCGAGGCCATGGCTGCACAGGAGCTACGCTGGCTCACCTACCTGCTGACCGACCTTGGAGAGCCGCCTCGTTCTCCTCCAGTCCTGTACGTAGACAACAAGGCCATGCTGTTGGGTGCAAATTCACATTGCACGACATCCTGCCGTCTGATTGTACGAGTATGCGTGTGCGAATGCATTTGCGTGTGAATGGTATGTTTGTGTGTTTGTTTGCTTTCGCAATTTTCGCTTGAAGCATTTGCAGGTACTCGCACAATGTGCGCTTCGGCATAACATTGTACGCGCTATGAACAGTACAAGCAGAAAGGACGAGCTCGCAAAGGAACCCAAGATGGAAGCTTTGCGGTTCAACTTACTTGATTGCGCAGATTCAGTTCTATCCAACTCGAAATTGTACTGTTTTGTTTGGTTGACTATAGTGTAGCAGGGCAGGCACTATAGGGGTACAATTTAGGTGAAGGTTGGATGTTGTTTGTCTGTATCTGCATGCTACAGGGCCAGGGGAAACCAGCGGAACCAGCATTTGGCTGGTTGGGCAAAGACAAAACAGGTTCTGTTTTTAGGACCTGAACCTGGTTGTTGTTTTCCCAGGTTGGAAAAACAGAACCAGAGGTTGTTCACCAACCTATCACCTGCTATTTTGTCCAGCCAGGTTGGTTCTGTTGCTTGGAATTATTTGGGATCATCCCTGGTTGTTCCCAGGTTGATTCCCAAGGTCCTTGCTAGCTAGAGCTATTTATTCCTTCTCTGTTTGTACCTGAATATAGTGAAATTGATTCAAGCGAATTCCTTCCTTGCTGGAATTTCGTTTCTACGCGGTGCGACGGCGGAATGCTACCCGAGTCAACGCTAGTACGCTAGCACTCCAACGCTAGGCTAGCGCTGTCCGAGCCATAACTTCGTAATGGCAGAACTTTTCGCGAGGCAACTTGGCTTATTTTAAAGCTCTTAGAGTGAGCTTCGATATAGGAAATTCTCAGCTTAATCCGATCGACGGTCTGCACGATACGCTGCGCGACGTTCAAGGTACTCTTGCTGTTTTGACTAAGTCCCTCTTGATCCCTCTCTCTACAAACTCGGACCCGAGGATAGGGGCTGGTCTTGTACCAGGCACCCAAGGACCCTTGGAGGTGACCCCGAGGAGAGGTTTTAAGTGTGATAAAGTCTTAATAGCTTGAGTTTATTAGGCCCTTACACCAACAAGCTGGTATCAGAGCTGCGTTATAGTGATCCTCGATATAGGTAGCTATGGCGGGCAACACCTCGGCGGTAGCTGGTGAATCTTCAGCCCAAGATCGTAGCGGCAGCCATGATTCTGGTGTTTCTGCGCCAAGGGGAGCGCGAACAAGCCAGGGCTCGCTGATCAAGGAGGTGCTGAAAAACTTTACCGTCGAGAAGTTCAATGGTGAGGGCTATGATGATTGGGCCTGGAAAATGCAACTTTATTTCCGTCAAATCGGATTGCTGAAACTAATGATTGGGGAGGAGCCTAGACCGAGTGACCCCGCCCTTCAGGAAGATTGGGACGAGCGCGCCTCGGCTGGCTACTACTTGATGTCGCAGAGTTTGGAGCTGAACCAGCGTCACCACGTCATGCACCTGCTGCCGGAGGTTGAGTGCGGTCCGAAGGCGTGGACGGTGTTGAAGGAGCTGCACGCCCCGACCTCCGTTGTTGCAACATTGATGCTGGAGAGGGAGCTGTCCGCGTTGCGCCTGAGCGAGGGAGAGCCGGTGCAACCTGTCCTGGACAAATTGCGCGACCTCTACGCGAAGTTGGCGACCGCAGGGATCACCTACCCGGAGCAAACAAAGTGCTTGAAGATGCTCTCGCTGCTGCCGGAATCGTGGCTTCAATTTACGAGCGGATTGAGCCTGCCGCAGAACCAGAGCTTGTGGACGCTCGAGTGGGTGCGGACGAAGATTCTGGAGGACGACTTCCGTCGCCGCCAACTGAGGGGTGGAGACGACGGCAGCAGCGGCTACGGGATGCAAGGGAGCCGACGTGGCAAAGGACGTGGCTTCGGTGGTGCTGGACGCGGTGCAAAGAAAGACGACGACTCCAACGACCAACAAGGAGGTACCGGTTGGGGTCGCGGTGCGAAATCTGGACGTGGGGGCAAGTCGGGTGCTGGTGGCAAAATGAAAGGGAGTTGCTGGTATTGTGAGAAGGAAGGGCACCCCTGGTTTTTGTGCTATAAGAAACCCGATGGATGGACCCCCCAGAATCGTCACCAGGATGGCGGCGCGCGGAGGAACCAGAAAAACGGCGCCAACATGGTCGCTGATTCGTCCGACAACAACCCGAAGGGCAACGGCGGTGCGGAGAAGAAGAAGGAGCGCACCGCGGGCCAATTCTTCCATATGGGAGACAAGGGGGAGCAAGGAGACGCATCTGCTAAGGCTGGAGCAGAGCTGCACCCCCTGGACTATTGGGTGTTGGACACAGGCGCTGCTTGGACAATGACGCCGCGCAAGGACCTGCTGGACGACGTACGCGCTGCACCGATTAATGAGGTGTGCTCTGCCTCTGGACACATGTTGAAGGTGGCTGGTGCGGGACGAGCTGCATTTAAGGGAGCGGATGGCAAGCCGGTGGTGCTGCACGACGTTCTCCTCGTCCCCGACCTGAAGGCCAACCTCATCTCCCTCCGTAAGCTTGGCAAGGCTGGGGTGAACACCAACACGGATGGGGCTCGCACTTATAAGGGGAAGCTGGGCAATCGGGTGCTTTGGGATCTGCACGAGAGCAAGGACGTGTACAGATCTATGTGGCAGCTGCCGGCGCTGGCGTGGCACGGTGGGGGGCAGGCTGGAGAGGGGTCTGCATCCCAGGGGGAGTGCAACGCCGTTGGAGGGGTTGGTGTGAAAGTGTCGGCCAGATCTGGGGAGACAGATTGGGCAACTGCACACCGACGTTTGGGGCATGTGGCAATGCCTTTGCTGAAGCAGCTGGAGAAGGATGGAGCCGTTAAGGGCTTAAAGCTGAACGGACAACCACCCGATGATAACTGTGAAATTTGCCTCCTTTCAAAGTTCACCCGTTTCCCCTTCCATAGTGTGGCTGGCAGGAGCAAAAAGCCGTTGGAGCTGGTCCACATGGACTTGGTGGGGCCGCTGCCGGTGCAAGGGCACAAGGGGGAGCGGTACTTCCTAACCATAGTGGATGACTGGAGCAGGCTAATGTGGGCGTATCCGCTGAAGCAGAAAGATCACGCCGCCTCCACGATTCGGGACGATTGGCTGCCGTTCGTGGAGAAGCAAGCGGAGTGTGTGGTGAAGCGGATTAGGACAGATCGGGGTGGTGAGTTCCTTGGAGCTGAGATGACGGCCTGGCTCAAGAAGCAGGGCATCCAGAGGGAGCTGACCACGGCTTACACCCCACAGTCCAACGGTGTAGCAGAACGGGCGAACCGGACAATTCTGGAGACAGCTAGGGCGCTGCTCATAGAATCTGGGCTGGGCAACTTGATGTGGCCCCATGCTGTTCGGCACGCTACCGTCGCTAGGAACAGGGTACTCACAAAGGTTGGGGATGACTCGTGGGTGCCGTTGGAGAGGTGGCTTGGGAGGAAGCCGCCGGTGGACATGCTGAGGGTGTTCGGTTGCATGGCAGTCGCCCACGTTCCCAAGACCTACCGCAGTAAGTTGGGGGCGAGTGCAATCTGGTGTGTGCATTTGGGGCTGGCAGCTGAAAGCAAGGGATGGCTGCTGTGGGAGCCTTCCAAGGGTGTGTTGTTTGACAGCAGGGATGTGAAGTTTGTTGAGGGCATGATGTATGGGAGCTGGGAGAAACAGCCGGAGGCCAGGGTGTCCCAGCAGATGGAGCAGATCACCATGCAGCTGGACCTGACTCCTAGTGTGTGGGAGGAGGGAGAGGAGGCAGCTGCAGAGGGTGGTGATAAAGAGAAGGTGCAGGAGGCACCTGCTGGTGGAGGTGATGGTGTGGAGATTAGCAGTAGCACTAGTGGAGCTGCTGGATCCGAGGGAGGAGAGCAGCAGCAGGGGAAAACTAAGAAGCCGAAGGGTGTTATTATGAAGGGATGGGAGACACCCGTCTCCAGGCCAGGACGTACCCGTATGGCTACTAAGAAGCTGACTGCAGGAGCTGATGTAGCGGAGCAGCAGCTTGGGACCGAGGAGGCATTGCTGATTCTACCGCATGGCTATGACCCAGATGAGGAGGATCAACCTGCGTACTGTTTTCTTGCCCCTGCACCTGAGGAACCAGCTAGCATGGAGGAGGCATTAGCTGGACCAGATAGGGACAAATGGCTAGCTTCCAGGGATGCTGAGTACCAGAGCCTGCTGGAGAATGGGACTTGGGAACTAGTGGTGCTGCCTGAGGGAAAGAAAGCGGTACAATGCAAGTGGGTGCTAAGGATCAAGACTGACGACAAGGGGCAGGTCACCATCTACAAGAGTAGGTTGGTGGCTAAGGGGTTTATGCAGAAGGAGAAGCGGGACTTCAATGAGATCTTTGCTCCCACTGCCAAACCCCCTACCCTTCGTGTCTTGTTGGCAGATGCAGCCGTTAGTGGAAAGTTCATTATCCAGATGGACATATCAACGGCATTTCTCAACGGGATTTTAGAGGAGGAGGTGTTCATGACGCAGCCACCTGGGTATGAGGATGGTACGGGCAGGGTGTGCAAGCTGAAAAAGTCCATCTACGGCTTGAAGCAGGCGCCACGCTGCTGGTACCAGAAGTTGGCAGCTGTTTTAGAGGAGATGGGATTCAGGACCAGCAGCTGTGATGAGAGCCTCTTTCTCAAGGGGGAGGGGGAGAAGCTGGTGCTGTTTCTGGTCTATGTGGACGACATTCTTCTCTTTAGCAGCAGCATGAAGGAGATCCAGAAGGTGCAGCAGCAGCTGATGGAGAACTTCCAGTGCAAGAACCTTGGGGAGGTAAAGTACTACCTCGGGATGCACGTGGAGAGGGATCTGGATCACAGGTGGTTGAAGCTGCACCAGGAGAAGTTCATCAAGGAGCTTGGGGAGAAGTACGGAATTGAGAATGAGCGCAAGGTTGCAACTCCCCTGCCAGCAGAATTCAAGCTTGTGAAAGCTGCAGAGGATGAAGGGGTTGAAGCCGAGGAGCAGCAGCAATTTCAGTCCTTGGTGGGCAGCCTCTTGTATGCAGCAGTTCACACGAGACCCGACATCTCTTTCTCGGTTGGGCAGCTGGCTAGGGTAGTGCAGAATCCATCAGAGGAGCAGGTGGATGCAGCTGAGCGTGTGGTGAAGTATCTGAACTCTCACCCAAGCATTGGAGTTCAATACTCCGCATCTGCACAGGTGAAGCAGAAAGGGGTTGAGGTGCTGAAAGAGAAGGGGGAGAGGCTTGGAGAAGGCAAGCTTTTTCTCACTTGCTTTACTGATGCTACGTGGGCCTCTGAGAAGGAGGATTCCTCGTCTGTGGGAGGATACATCTGCGTAGTTGGGGGAGGACCGGTTAGTTGGAGGTCAAAGAAGCAGACGGAGACAGCACTCTCTTCCGTGGAATCAGAGTACATGGCGATGTTCCATGGGGTGAAGGAGGTGATTTGGCTGAGGAGGCTGTTGGAGGAGATTGGCCAGGAGCAAAAGGTTGCTACGCCGCTGTTTTGTGATAGCAAGGGAGCTCTTGGGATGGCCAAGAACGCTGTGCTTCATGGGCTGAATAAGCACATGCGTATCAAGTGGCACTGGCTGCGTAAGGAGGTGAAGAGGGGGACGGTGAATCCGATCTACATCAAGACTCACCAGCAGCCAGCAGACTTCCTCACCAAGAGGCTTGCGGATGAGTCTCATTGGCGTTGTGTGCGCATGAGTGGAATGAGCATGAACTAGTATGGAATGATGGGGATGCAGCCGGCAGGCTGAGGGAGAGTGTGTTGGGTGCAAATTCACATTGCACGACATCCTGCCGTCTGATTGTACGAGTATGCGTGTGCGAATGCATTTGCGTGTGAATGGTATGTTTGTGTGTTTGTTTGCTTTCGCAATTTTCGCTTGAAGCATTTGCAGGTACTCGCACAATGTGCGCTTCGGCATAACATTGTACGCGCTATGAACAGTACAAGCAGAAAGGACGAGCTCGCAAAGGAACCCAAGATGGAAGCTTTGCGGTTCAACTTACTTGATTGCGCAGATTCAGTTCTATCCAACTCGAAATTGTACTGTTTTGTTTGGTTGACTATAGTGTAGCAGGGCAGGCACTATAGGGGTACAATTTAGGTGAAGGTTGGATGTTGTTTGTCTGTATCTGCATGCTACAGGGCCAGGGGAAACCAGCGGAACCAGCATTTGGCTGGTTGGGCAAAGACAAAACAGGTTCTGTTTTTAGGACCTGAACCTGGTTGTTGTTTTCCCAGGTTGGAAAAACAGAACCAGAGGTTGTTCACCAACCTATCACCTGCTATTTTGTCCAGCCAGGTTGGTTCTGTTGCTTGGAATTATTTGGGATCATCCCTGGTTGTTCCCAGGTTGATTCCCAAGGTCCTTGCTAGCTAGAGCTATTTATTCCTTCTCTGTTTGTACCTGAATATAGTGAAATTGATTCAAGCGAATTCCTTCCTTGCTGGAATTTCGTTTCTACGCGGTGCGACGGCGGAATGCTACCCGAGTCAACGCTAGTACGCTAGCACTCCAACGCTAGGCTAGCGCTGTCCGAGCCATAACTTCGTAATGGCAGAACTTTTCGCGAGGCAAGTTGGCTTATTTTAAAGCTCTTAGAGTGAGCTTCGATATAGGAAATTCTCAGCTTAATCCGATCGACGGTCTGCACGATACGCTGCGCGACGTTCAAGGTACTCTTGCTGTTTTGACTAAGTCCCTCTTGATCCCTCTCTCTACAAACTCGGACCCGAGGATAGGGGCTGGTCTTGTACCAGGCACCCAAGGACCCTTGGAGGTGACCCCGAGGAGAGGTTTTAAGTGTGATAAAGTCTTAATAGCTTGAGTTTATTAGGCCCTTACACCAACACATGCTGGCCTTGTGTCAAGAGCAGCGACTGGAGCACAGGACAAAGCACATTGCTCTCCGCTACTTTCTTGCTCGTGAGCTACAGCAGCGTGGACAGTTGCGGCTTGCGTACGTGGCCTCTGAGGCCAACACTGCTGATGTCTTCACCAAGGCAGTTGCGCCTTGTGATCATCAGCGCTTCTGCACGCAGCTGGGTCTTGTGCCTGTCTTGCCTCACTTGCTCACTTCTTGACCTTGCTTGTACTTTCACATATATAGACTCTTGCTCTTGCTTGCTTAGACTCTTGTATATCTATATATGTGATCTTGCATGTGAACTGGCCTTCTGGCCTTTGAACTTGTGCTCGGAATGTGTGGTGACTTTGTGATCCACCCTGAGCTTTGCTTTGCTTTGCTTGACTGGTCTTGTGACCCCTTGTTCTCCCCCACTTTGCCTATGGGGGTGTGTCATAACATTATAGCTTACTTGTTTGTGTAGGCTATAGTGGGGTATCCCATAGGGGGTACAACCCAATTAGGGTTTCCTATTTGTACTCACTTCGTTCATAGTCATTCCCATTCTCGTTCTCTTCTTCTCAGGAAGCTGCCTTTCTGCAGTGCTGGAGTGGTGCGCTAAAAGGCGGTCGACCGTGCTGCACTGGAGGTCAACTTACTTGCATGCTAGGCTCTTGCCCTTGATGTAGTCAGTGTTGCCTTGCCATTGTCTACCATTGTTCCGAACTTTCTCTAGTGAAATTCTAGCCATTTTCCCATGTGAACAAGCAAATGGTAGATAATGCTAAGGAACGCTGCGGACATTCACAACCCATGCCTACCTCGTAGTCTAGTTCCCGTAATCGAGATTATCTCCGCATTGTGCGGTAAGCGTGGACAGCCCTGCAGTTTACCTTCAAATAGTACCCAGCTTTTTCACTGGCTTAGTCGTTCTTAGGCTGCTAACCATGATGCTGGCCCTGGCACCAACGGGTGCAATAGAGGACACCTTGGAGGCACGTTTGGCCGATGCAAGGAGACGCAACGAGGCTGAGGAGTTCAAGCCGACCCTCCCCTTTGAGGTGGTCGTTCTGGATATCCACGGGCAGTGGATGACGGATCCCCTTTCCTGATCTGGTTCTCCTCAACTGGTGCACAACGAAGGTGGCTTCGACGAGGGGAGCCGACGGCTGCGACCAAATCAGCAGCAGTGCGGGAGGCACGTCGAGGCCGAAAGGAGTGATCAGGAAAGTGGTAGACAGTAAAGTCGGCAAGAATCAGGCTCGAGGCTGCAATCGTCGGTGGCTGCGGGCACCTCGCAAGGCGACGTTGGTGGATGTCGAAGCAGTGAGATGCCGGCGTCGGCGACCCACGTAACGGCGGTTATGGGTACAAATTCACTTTGCACGACATCTTGTCGTTTGTTTGTACCAGTATGCGCGTGCGAATGCAAATTTATGAATAAAATGCTCGTTTGTTTGTTCGCTTTCGCAACTTTCGCTTGATGCATTTGTAGGTACTCGCACAATGTGCACTCGGCACTGCATTTGTATGCGGTATGAACAGTGCAAGCAGAAAGGACGATCTTGCAAAGGAACCCAAGATGGAAGCTTTGCGGTTTGGTTGATTTGATTGCATAGATTCAGTTTTTTCAAACTTGAAATTGTATTGTTTCGTTTGATTAACTATAATGTAGCAGAGCAGGCACTATAGGGGTACAATAAGGTGAATGTTAGATGTAATTTGTCTGTATTTGCATGCTACAGGGCCAGGGGAGACCAGCGGAACCAGCTCTTGTCTGGTTGCACTAGAACGAAATAGGTTTTGTTTTCAAAACCTGAACCCGGTCGGTGTTATCCCAGGTTGGAAAAACAGAATACAAGGTTGTTTACCAACCTCCCACCTGCTGTTTTGTTAAGCCAGGGTGGTTCTGTTGCTTGGAATTATTTGGGATCATCCTTGGTTGTTCCCATGTTGATTTTCAAAGTCCCTGCTAGCTCTATCTATTCATTCCTTCTCTGTGTGTATCGTGAACATAGTCAAATTGATTCAAGTGAATTCCTTCTAGCTAGAATTTCGTATCTACGCAGTTCGACGGTGGAATGCTACACGAGTCAACGCTAGTACTACGACGGTAGGCAAACGCTGTCCGAGCTATAACTCTGCAATGGCAGAACTCTTCGCGAGGCAACTCGGCTTATTTTAAAGCACTTGGAGTGAGCTTCGAAATAGCAAATTCTCAGCTTAATCCGATCAACGGTTTGCACGATACGCTGCGGCGGCATTCAAGGTACTCTTGCTAATCTTGCTAAATCATTCTTGACTCCTCTCTCTACAAACTCGGACCCTAGGATAGGGGCTGGTCTTGTACCAGGCACCCAAAGACCCTTGGAGGTGACCCCGAGGAGAGCGTTGAGTTTGATTAGTTTTAGTAGCCTGAGTTTGTTGGGCCTTTACACCAACAGCATCTGCTGCTGCGGCCGCGACTCCTCTACTGTCTCCTGCTGTGGCTGCAACTTCACCTTCTGCTACGGCCAGGACTCCTGCTGTACCCTCTCTTGATGTAGCCGTGACTCCTGTGCTACTCTGTCCTGCTGTGGCTGCAACTGCACCTGCTGCTGCGGCCTAGACTCCTGCTCTACCCTCTCCAGCTACAGTCGTGACTCCACCTCTACTGTCTCGTACTATAGCTATGGCTCCTCCTCTACCCTCTCAAGACGTTGTGACTGAGTATGCTCCTACTCCTCCAGCTGCCGTGCCCTCTCAAACCTCTCCCGCTCCTCCCTCTCCAAATGGTCTAGACGCTGCACATGGGTCAAGAAACCTACAGTGCGCGGTGTAGGGGTTCGAGTGCCAGTGTCTCCCGCACCTGCACCCCCAGAACCCGAATCTTCGACAACGACACCCCCAGTGTCTCCAGTACCTTCCGCAGAAACACCATCAAGCTCCGCAGCGACCGGTCGAAGAGACGAAGGAGGGAATTGCGGGGAGGACGGGAAGCCAGGGGGTGAGGCAGGGCTAGGCTGCCGAGTTGAGCCAGTCGTCTCCTCCACAGGAGTGGTCTCCATTCTCACACCCCTTGCATCCCTAGGGCTAACACCACCAGGTCTAGGAACCCAGAAGCCCCACCCTCGGCAGCCACACCCCAAGACATGACAGAGACTGGATGCTGCGGCGAAGAGGATTGCGGGGTGACGTGCGACACACCTAACGGTGCAAGATGCGAAGGAAGGGGGGCTACCGGGGCGATGGGGGGGGGAAGGGGGGGGGGGGGGGGGCGGGGAGGGGGGAGGGGGGGAGGGGGTGAGAAACAGTGGGGAGGAAAAGCCTCAGAACCTCGATGGCGGCGACTCCTTTAGTAACAGACAAATTCTTTGAAGATGACATCCTGAGAGGCGAAGAACTGGCGGGTGGCCGGGTTGTAGAACTGCCAGCCAAAGGCGTCAATTGGGAAGCCAAGAAAGACACACGCACGGGTGCGCGCAGACAACTTGTTTGCGCCAAGGGCGCAAAGGTGAGCAAGAAAACCCCGGTAGTCAGCTGTTATGCCCGGAGAACCCGTTCAATGGGAGACCGGCGTCACTCGTGGCCATGCGTTACTAGGCCACAAGTTCAGCTGGTGCGCGGCGTAGCGGACTGCCTGAGGCCACAGGAACTTGGGGGCACCTGCATGGCACATGGAGGTCCGGGCAACCTCCATCACCAGGCTGATGCATTGCTCAGCTACTCCACTCTTCTATGGCAAGTCTGGTAGCGTGTAAGACTGGATGATCCCCGACCCTAACAGAACGTTTTCAGGCGAGTCAAAGAGAACTCACCACCACGGTCCGCATGTAGACAGAGCCCGCAAAGGCCCTGGCCGCCACCTCCCGCTAGTAGTCACGGCTCGAGGATGATAGGCACGTCGGCCTTCCGACACAAAGGAAAAACCATGGTTGTAGCGGGAGAATTCGTCCACCACAACCAGGAAGTAGCGCGCTCCTGACGTGGGCCAAGTACTCAAGAGGGGCCCCAGATGTCCAAGTGCAGGGTCTAAAACGGAGCCGAGGTGTGGGGGAACGAGGAGGAGTTAGGGGCAGCGTGCTGCCGACACAAGACGCAAGGAGTGCACAGCTGCTTAGGCGAGTGAGGAATTGGGGCAAGCGACTAAGGGAGACCTGAGACCAGACGGTGACGTGCTAACATATGAAGACAGGGGGACAATGGGTGACCTAAAAGGTGGTGCCAGAGGACCGACGGGTGGGTGAGACCGATAGTCGCACGACACAGTAGCTACCTACCCTGACCTGACCTGACTTGACCCAGTGTGGCGGGACCCAGTATATAGTGAGTAAAGACCAGAGCCCGGCTCTCTAGCGAAAGTAGCCATAGTGGCCCCAGTGACACCGTCCGTGCAGGAGGCAACGTGCTCGTCTAAATGGAAAGTGGTAACTACTCTTAGGTCGTGCAGGTGGCTAACACCTATCAAGTTCTTGGAGAACGAGGGGATGTAGTAACTTGTAAGGACCCCAGAGGGAGCCACAAGATACGGGAGAATGGTGGTGCATTGGGCAAACATCGCTCCTTCTGAGGGGTCAGCCAAGGCGACAGTGACCGGAGTGCGTAGTGCACGAGGTCCGTGTGGTCATGAAATAAACAATTGGAAGTCCCAAATGTTGGTGTAAGGGCCTAATAAACTCAAGCTATTAAGACTTTATCACACTTAAAACCTCTCCTCGGGGTCACCTCCAAGGGTCCTTGGGTGCCTGGTACAAGACCAGCCCCTATCCTCGGGTCCGAGTTTGTAGAGAGAGGGATCAAGAGGGACTTAGTCAAAACAGCAAGAGTACCTTGAACGTCGCGCAGCGTATCGTGCAGACCTTAGATCGGATTAAGCTGAGAATTAACTATATCGAAGCTCACTCTAAGAGCTTTAAAATAAGCCAAGTTGCCTCGCGAAAAGTTCTGCCACTACGAAGTTATGGCTCGGACAGCGTTAGCCTAGCGTTGGAGTGCTAGCGTACTAGCGTTGACTCGGGTAGCATTCCGCCGTCGCACCGCGTAGAAAAGAAATTCCAGCAAGGAAGGAATTCGCTTGAATCAATTTCACTATATTCAGGTACAAACAGAGAAGAAATAAATAGCTCTAGCTAGCAAGGACCTTGGGAATCAACCTGGGAACAACCAGGGATGATCCCAAATAATTCCAAGCAACAGAACCAACCTGGCTGGACAAAATAGCAGGTGATAGGTTGGTGAACAACCTCTGGTTCTGTTTTTCCAACCTGGGGAAACAACAACCAGGTTCAGGTCCTAAAAACAGAACCTGTTTTGTCTTTGCCCAACCAGCCAAATGCTGGTTCCGCTGGTTTCCCCTGGCCCTGTAGCATGCAGATACAGACAAACAACATCCAACCTTCACCTAAATTGTACCCCTATAGTGCCTGCCCTGCTACACTATAGTCAACCAAACAAAACAGTACAATTTCGAGTTGGATAGAACTGAATCTGCGCAATCAAGTAAGTTGAACCGCAAAGCTTCCATCTTGGGTTCCTTTGCGAGCTCGTCCTTTCTGCTTGTACTGTTCATAGCGCGTACAATGTTATGCCAAAGCGCACATTTTGCGAGTACCTGCAAATGCTTCAAGCGAAAATTGCGAAAGCAAACAAACACACAAACATACCATTCACACGCAAATGCATTCGCACACGCATACTCGTACAAACAGACGGCACGATGTCGTGCAATGTGAATTTGCACCCAACACACTCCCCCTCAGCCTGCCGGCTGCATCCCCATCATTCCATACTAGTTCATGCTCATTCCACTCATGCGCACACAACGCCAATGAGACTCATCCGCAAGCCTCTTGGTGAGGAAGTCTGCTGGCTGCTGGTGAGTCTTGATGTAGATCGGATTCACCGTCCCCCTCTTCACCTCCTTACCCAGCCAGTGCCACTTGATACGCATGTGCTTATTCAGCCCATGAAGCACAGCGTTCCTGGCCATCCCAAGAGCTCCCTTGCTATCACAAAACAGCGGCGTAGCAACCTTTTGCTCCTGGCCAATCTCCTCCAACAGCCTCCTCAGCCAAATCACCTCCTTCACCCCATGGAACATCGCCATGTACTCTGATTCCACGGAAGAGAGTGCTGTCTCCGTCTGCTTCTTTGACCTCCAACTAACCGGTCCTCCCCCAACTACGCAGATGTATCCTCCCACAGATGAGGAATCCTCCTTCTCAGAGGCCCACGTAGTATCAGTAAAGCAAGTGAGAAAAAGCTTGCCTTCTCCAAGCCTCTTCCCCTTCTCTTTCAGCACCTCAACTCCTTTCTGCTTCACCTGTGCAGATGCGGAGTATTGAACTCCAATGCTTGGGTGAGAGTTCAGATACTTCACCACACGCTCAGCTGCATCCACCTGCTCCTCTAATGGATTCTGCACTACCCTAGCCAGCTGCCCAACCGAGAAAGAGATGTCGGGTCTCGTGTGAACTGCTGCATACAAGAGGCTGCCCACCAAGGACTGAAATTGCTGCTGCTCCTCGGCTTCAACCCCTTCATCCTCTGCAGCTTTCACAAGCTTGAATTCTGCTGGCAAGGGAGTTGCAACCTTGCGCTCATTCTCAATTCCATACTTCTCCCCAAGCTCCTTGATGAACTTCTCTTGGTGCAGTTTCAACCACCTGTGATTTGGATCCCTCTCTACGTGCATCCCGAGGTAGTACTTTACCTCCCCAAGGTTCTTGCACTTGAAGTTCTCCATCAGCTGCTGCTGCACCTTCTGGATCTCATTCATACTGCTGCTAAAGAGAAGAATGTCGTCCACATAGACCAGAAACAGCACCAGCTTCTCCCCCTCCCCCTTGAGAAAGAGGCTCTCATCACAGCTGCTGGTCCTGAATCCCATCTCCTCTAAAACAGCTGCCAACTTCTGGTACCAGCAGCGTGGCGCCTGCTTCAAGCCGTAGATGGACCTTTTCAGCTTGCACACCCTGCCCGTACCATCCTCATACCCAGGTGGCTGCGTCATGAACACCTCCTCCTCTAAAATCCCGTTGAGAAATGCCGTTGATATGTCCATCTGGATAATGAACTTCCCACTAACGGCTGCATCTGCCAACAAGACACGAAGGGTAGGGGGTTTGGCAGTGGGAGCAAAGATCTCATTTAAGTCCCGCTTCTCCTTCTGCATAAACCCCTTAGCCACCAACCTACTCTTGTAGATGGTGACCTGCCCCTTGTCGTTGGTCTTGATCCTTAGCACCCACTTGCATTGTACCGCTTTCTTTCCCTCAGGCAGCACCACTAGTTCCCAAGTCCCATTCTCCAGCAGGCTCTGGTACTCAGCATCCCTGGAAGCTAGCCATTTGTCCCTATCTGGTCCAGCTAATGCCTCCTCCATCCTAGCTGGTTCCTCTGCTGCAGGGGCAAGAAAACAGTACGCAGGTTGATCCTCCTCATCCGGGTCATAGCCATGCGGTAGAATCAGCAATGCCTCCTCGGTCCCAAGCTGCTGCTCCGCTACATCAGCTCCTGCAGTCAGCTTCTTAGTAGCCATACGGGTACGTCCTGGCCTGGAGACGGGTGTCTCCCATCCCTTCATAATAACACCCTTCGGCTTCTTAGTTTTCCCCTGCTGCTGCTCTCCTCCCTCGGATCCAGCAGCTCCACTAGTGCTACCGCTAATCTCCACACCATCACCTCCACCAGCAGGTGCCTCTTGCACCTTCTCTTTATCACCACCCTTTGCAGCTGCCTCCTCTCCCTCCTCCCACACACTAGGAGTCAGGTCCAGCTGCATGGTAATCTGCTCCATCTGCTGGGACACCCTGGCCTCCGGCTGTTTCTCCCAGTTCCCATACATCATGCCCTCAACAAACTTCACATCCCTGCTGTCAAACAACACACCCTTGGAAGGCTCCCACAGCAGCCATCCCTTGCTCTCAGCAGCCAGCCCCAAATGCACACACCAGATTGCACTCGCCCCCAACTTACTGCGGTAGGTCTTGGGGACGTGGGCGACTGCCATGCAACCGAACACCCTTAGCATGTCCACCGGCGGCTTCCTCCCAAGCCACCTCTCCAACGGCACCCACGAGTCATCCCCAACCTTTGTGAGTACCCTGTTCCTAGCGACGGTAGCGTGCCGAACAGCATGGGGCCACATCAAGTTGCCCAGCCCAGATTCTATGAGCAGCGCCCTAGCTGTCTCCAGAATTGTCCGGTTCGCCCGTTCTGCTACACCGTTGGACTGTGGGGTGTAAGCCGTGGTCAGCTCCCTCTGGATGCCCTGCTTCTTGAGCCAGGCCGTCATCTCAGCTCCAAGGAACTCACCACCCCGATCTGTCCTAATCCGCTTCACCACACACTCCGCTTGCTTCTCGACGAACGGCAGCCAATCGTCCCGAATCGTGGAGGCGGCGTGATCTTTCTGCTTTAGCGGATACGCCCACATTAGCCTGCTCCAGTCATCCACTATGGTTAGGAAGTACCGCTCCCCCTTGTGCCCTTGCACCGGCAGCGGCCCCACCAAGTCCATGTGGACCAGCTCCAACGGCTTTTTGCTCCTGCCAGCCACACTATGGAAGGGGAAACGGGTGAACTTTGAAAGGAGGCAAATTTCACAGTTATCATCGGGTGGTTGTCCGTTCAGCTTTAAGCCCTTAACGGCTCCATCCTTCTCCAGCTGCTTCAGCAAAGGCATTGCCACATGCCCCAAACGTCGGTGTGCAGTTGCCCAATCTGTCTCCCCAGATCTGGCCGACACTTTCACACCAACCCCTCCAACGGCGTTGCACTCCCCCTGGGATGCAGACCCCTCTCCAGCCTGCCCCCCACCGTGCCACGCCAGCGCCGGCAGCTGCCACATAGATCTGTACACGTCCTTGCTCTCGTGCAGATCCCAAAGCACCCGATTGCCCAGCTTCCCCTTATAAGTGCGAGCCCCATCCGTGTTGGTGTTCACCCCAGCCTTGCCAAGTTTACGGAGGGAGATGAGGTTGGCCTTCAGGTCGGGGACGAGGAGAACGTCGTGCAGCACCACCGGCTTGCCATCCGCTCCCTTAAATGCAGCTCGTCCCGCACCAGCCACCTTCAACATGTGTCCAGAGGCAGAGCACACCTCATTAATCGGTGCAGCGCGTACGTCGTCCAGCAGGTCCTTGCGCGGCGTCATTGTCCAAGCAGCGCCTGTGTCCAACACCCAATAGTCCAGGGGGTGCAGCTCTGCTCCAGCCTTAGCAGATGCGTCTCCTTGCTCCCCCTTGTCTCCCATATGGAAGAATTGGCCCGCGGTGCGCTCCTTCTTCTTCTCCGCACCGCCGTTGCCCTTCGGGTTGTTGTCGGACGAATCAGCGACCACGTTGGCGCCGTTTTTCTGGTTCCTCCGCGCGCCGCCATCCTGGTGACGATTCTGGGGGGTCCATCCATCGGGTTTCTTATAGCACAAAAACCAGGGGTGCCCTTCCTTCTCACAATACCAGCAACTCCCTTTCATTTTGCCACCAGCACCCGACTTGCCCCCACGTCCAGATTTCGCACCGCGACCCCAACCGGTACCTCCTTGTTGGTCGTTGGAGTCGTCGTCTTTCTTTGCACCGCGTCCAGCACCACCGAAGCCACGTCCTTTGCCACGTCGGCTTTCTTGCATCCCGTAGCCCCTGCTGCCGTCGTCTCCACCCCTCAGTTGGCGGCGACGGAAGTCCTCCTCCAGAATCTTCGTCCGCACCCACTCGAGCGTCCACAAGCTCTGGTTCTGCGGCAGGCTCAATCCGCTCGTAAATTGAAGCCACGATTCCGGCAGCAGCGAGAGCATCTTCAAGCACTTTGTTTGCTCCGGGTAGGTGATTCCTGCGGTCGCCAACTTCGCGTAGAGGTCGCGCACTTTGTCCAGGACAGGTTGCACCGGCTCTCCCTCGCTCAGGCGCAACGCGGACAGCTCCCTCTCCAGCATCAAAGTTGCAACAACGGAGGTCGGGGCGTGCAGCTCCTTCAACACGGTCCACGCCTTCGGACCGCACTCAACCTCCGGCAGCAGGTGCATGACGTGGTGACGCTGGTTCAGCTCCAAACTCTGCGACATCAAGTAGTAGCCAGCCGAGGCGCGCTCGTCCCAATCTTCCTGAAGGGCGGGGTCACTCGGTCTAGGCTCCTCCCCAATCATTAGTTTCAGCAATCCGATTTGACGGAAATAAAGTTGCATTTTCCAGGCCCAATCATCATAGCCCTCACCATTGAACTTCTCGACGGTGAAGTTTTTCAGCACCTCCTTGATCAGCGAGCCCTGGCTTGTTCGCGCTTCCCTTGGCGCAGAAACACCAGAATAATGGCTGCCGCTACGATCTTGGGCTGAAGATTCACCAGCTACCGCCGAGGTGTTGCCCGCCATAGCTACCTATATCGAGGATCACTATAACGCAGCTCTGATACCAGCTTGTTGGTGTAAGGGCCTAATAAACTCAAGCTATTAAGATTTTATCACACTTAAAACCTCTCCTCGGGGTCACCTCCAAGGGTCCTTGGGTGCCTGGTACAAGACCAGCCCCTATCCTCGGGTCCGAGTTTGTAGAGAGAGGGATCAAGAGGGACTTAGTCAAAACAGCAAGAGTACCTTGAACGTCGCGCAGCGTATCGTGCAGACCTTAGATCGGATTAAGCTGAGAATTAACTATATCGAAGCCCACTCTAAGAGCTTTAAAATAAGCCAAGTTGCCTCGCGAAAAGTTCTGCCATTACGAAGTTATGGCTCGGACAGCGTTAGCCTAGCGTTGGAGTGCTAGCGTACTAGCGTTGACTCGGGTAGCATTCCGCCGTCGCACCGCGTAGAAAAGAAATTCCAGCAAGGAAGGAATTCGCTTGAATCAATTTCACTATATTCAGGTACAAACAGAGAAGGAATAAATAGCTCTAGCTAGCAAGGACCTTGGGAATCAACCTGGGAACAACCAGGGATGATCCCAAATAATTCCAAGCAACAGAACCAACCTGGCTGGACAAAATAGCAGGTGATAGGTTGGTGAACAACCTCTGGTTCTGTTTTTCCAACCTGGGGAAACAACAACCAGGTTCAGGTCCTAAAAACAGAACCTGTTTTGTCTTTGCCCAACCAGCCAAATGCTGGTTCCGCTGGTTTCCCCTGGCCCTGTAGCATGCAGATACAGACAAACAACATCCAACCTTCACCTAAATTGTACCCCTATAGTGCCTGCCCTGCTACACTATAGTCAACCAAACAAAACAGTACAATTTCGAGTTGGATAGAACTGAATCTGCGCAATCAAGTAAGTTGAACCGCAAAGCTTCCATCTTGGGTTCCTTTGCGAGCTCGTCCTTTCTGCTTGTACTGTTTATAGCGCGTACAATGTTATGCCAAAGCGCACATTTTGCGAGTACCTGCAAATGCTTCAAGCGAAAATTGCGAAAGCAAACAAACACACAAACATACCATTCACACGCAAATGCATTCGCACACGCATACTCGTACAAACAGACGGCAGGATGTCGTGCAATGTGAATTTGCACCCAACACCAAAGTCGAGCGTGAATGAAAGGGACGCAGCCTCGGTGGCCAGCCTTGTGCAAGCTATTCTAGCTGGTACAGCAATAGCAACCTCTACAGCATCTAATCTAGACAAACAAGAGTAATAGCCAGAATATTCAACACTAGAGTCATCAGCATACATCATAGAAACAGATCATACATCATCATTATTCTATGAGGAAGACATTCGATACAACTATGTGTCAACAGTGCGAACCAATGAGGCCCAGTCTTGGGCAGAGCGGGTAGGGCCAAACTAGGGCACGGTAGCGGTCAGTAAGCTGTGCAAAGCACAGACTCGTAAGGTGGAGGCGTCCATAGATGCCGCCACTGCACGGCCCAGTGTGCACAAAGTACTAGCAAGGGGAGGGGGGGCCGGCTGAACTGGGCCAAGCGACGTCCAGCTGGGTGGGCCGCTGATGCTAACAGAGATCCCTGGTGCAGGCTGCCTCCATTGTTGCTGCTGGGTCTGCTAGCGCTGGCCCTACAACTATTGCTGTCGCTGCTGCTGCTACTGTTGCTGCTGCTGCTGGGACTGCTGCTGCTGGGACCCCACTACCTTGTTGGTGTAAGGGCCTGAAAACTCAAGCTATTAAGACTTTATCAAACTTAAAACCTCTCCTCGCGTCACCTCCAAGGGTCCTTGGGTGCCTGGTATAAGACCAGCCCCTATCCTCGGGTCCGAGTTTGTAGAGAGAGGGACCCAGAGGGACTTAGTCAAAACAGCAGAGTATCATGCAGAATGTCGATCGGATTAAGCTGAGAATTTCCTATATCGAAGCTCGCTTAAAGAGCTTTAAATTGAACGAAGTTGCCTCGCGAAATGTTCTGCCATTACGAAGTTATGGATCGGACAGCGTTTGCCTAGCATTGGAATGCTAGCGTACTAGCGTTGACTCGGGTAGCATTCCGCCGTCGCACCGAGTAGAAACGAAATTCCAGCAAGGAAGGAATTCGCTTGAATCAATTTCACTATATTCAAGTACAAACAGAGAAGGAATAAATAGCTCTAGCTAGCAAGGACCTTGGGAATCAACCAGGGAACAACCAGGGATGATCCCAAATAATTCCAAGCAGCAAAACCAACCTGGTTGGACAAAACAGCAGGTGGTAGGTTGGTAAACAACCTCTGGTTTTGTGTTTCCAACATGGGAAAACAACAACTAGGTTCAGGTCCTAAAAACAGAACCTGTTTTGTCTTTGCCCAGCCAGCCAAATGCTGGTTCCGCTGGTTTCCCCTGGCCCTGTAGCATGCAGATACAGACAAACAACATCCAACCTTCACCTAAATTGTACCCCTATTGTGCCTGTCCAGCTACACTATAGTCAACCAAACAAAACAGTACAATTTCGAGTTGGATAGAACTGAATCTGCGCAATCAATTCAACCGAACCGCAAAGCTTCCATGTTGGGTTCCTTTGCGAGCTCGTCCTTTCTGCTTGTTCTGTTCATAGCGCGTACAATGTTGTGACGAAGCGCACAATGCGCGAGTACCTGCAAATGCTTCAAGCGAAAATCGCGAAAGCAAACAAACACAAGAACATTCCATTCACACCCAAATGCATTCGCACACGCATACTCGTACAAACAGACGGCATGATGTCGTGCAATGTGAATTTGCACCCAACACACTTCCCCTCAGCCTGCCAGCTGCATCCCTATCATTCCATACTAGTTCATGCTCATTCCACTCATGTGCACACAACGCCAATGAGGCTCATCCACAAGCCTCTTGGTGAGGAAGTCTGCTGGCTGCTGGTGAGTCTTGATGTAGATCAGATTCACCGTCCCCCTCGTCACCTCCTTACGCAGCCAGTGCCACTTGATACGCATGTGCTTGTTCAGCCCATGAAGCACAGCATTCCTGGCCATCCCAAGAGCCCCCTTGCTATCACAGAACAGCGGCGTAGCAACCTTCTGCTCCTGGCCAATCTCCTCTTAAAACCTCCTCAACCAAATCACCTCCTTTACCCTATGGAACATCGCCATGTACTCTGATTCCACAGACGAGAGTGCCGTCTCCGTCTGCTTCTTTGACCTCCAACTAACAGGTCCTCCCCCAACTACACAGATGTATCCTCCCACAGATGAGGAATCCTTCGTCTCAGAGGCCCACGTAGCATTGGTAACGCAAGTGAGAAAGAGCTTGCCTTCTCCAAGCCTCTCCCCCTTCTCTTTCAGAACCTCAACCCCTTTGCTTCACCTGTGCAGATGCAAAGTATTGAACTCCAATGCTTGGGTGAGAGTTCAGATACTTCACCACACGCTCAGCTGCATCTACCTGCTCCTCTGATAGATACTGCACCATCCTAGCGAGCTGCCCAACCGAGAAAGAGATGTTAGGCCTTGTGTGAACTGCTGCATACAAGAGGCTGCCCACCAAGGACTGAAATTGCTGCTGCTCCTCGGCTTCAACCCCTTCATCCTCTGCAGCTTTCACAAGCTTGAATTCTGCCGGCAGGGGAGTTGCAACCTTGCGCTCATTCTCAATCCCATACTTCTCCCCCAGCTCCTTGATGAACTTCTCCTGGTGCAGCTTCAACCACCTGTGATCCAGATCCCTCTCTACATGCATCCCGAGATAGTAGTTTACCTCCCCAAGGATCTTGCACTTGAAGTTCTCCATCAGCTACTGCTGCACCTTCTGGATCTCATTCATGCTGCTGGTAAAGAGAAGAATATCGTCCACAAAGACTAGAAATAGCACCAGCTTCTCCCCCTCCCCCTTGAGAAATAAGCTCTCATCACAGCTGCTGGTCCTGAATCCCATCTCTAAAACAGCTGCCAACTTCTGGTACCAGCAGCGTGGCGCCTTCTTCAAGCCGTAGATGGACTTTTTCAGCTTGCACACCCTGCCCGTACCATCCTCATACCCAGGCGGCTGCATCATGTACACATCCTCTTCTAAAATCCCATTGAGGAATGCCGTTGATATATCCATCTGAACGATGAATCTCCCACTAACGGTTGCATCTCCCAATAAGACACGGAGGGTAGGGGGTTTGGCAGTGGGAGCAAAGATCTCATTGAAGTCCCGCTTCTCCTTCTGCATAAACCCCTTAGCCACCAGCCTACTCTTGTAGATGGTGACCTGTCCCTTGTCATCGGTCTTGATCCTTAGCACCCACTTGCACTATACGGCTTTCTTCCCCTCAGGCAGCACCACCAGCTCCCATGTCCCATTCTCTAGCAGGCTCTGGTATTCAGCATCCTCGGAAACAAGCCACTTCTCCCTATCTGGTCGAGCTAATGCCTCATCCATGCTAGCTGGTTCCTCTGGTGCAAGGGCAAGAAAACAGTAGGCAGGTTGATCCACCTCATCCGGATCATAGCCATGCGGTAGAATCAGCAATGCCTCCTCGGTCCCAAGCTGCTGCTCCGCTACATCAGCTCCTGCAGTCAGCTTCTTAGTAGCCATATGGGTACGTCCAATCCTGGAGACGGGTGTCTCCCATCCCTTCATAACCACACCCTTCGGCTTCTTAGTTTTCCCCTGCTGCTGCTCTTCCCTCAGATCCAGCAGCTCCACTAGTGCCAGTCTCCACATCATTTTCTCCACCAGCAGGTGCCTCCTGTACCTTCTTTTGATCACCACCCTCTGCAGCTGCCTCCTCTCCCTCCTCCCACACACTAGGAGTCAGGTCCAGCTGCATGGTGATCTGCTCCATTTGCTGGGACACCTTGGCCTCCGCCTGTTTCTCCCATCTCCCATACATCATGCCCTCAACAAACTTCACATCCCTATTGTCAAACAACACACCCTTGGAAGGTTCCACAGCAGCCATCCCTTGCTCTCAGCAGCCAGCCCCAAATGCACATACCAGATTGCACTCGCCCCCAACTTACTGCGGTAGGTCTTGGGGACGTGGGCGACTGCCATGCAACCGAACACCCTCAGCATGTCCACCGGCGGCTTCCTCCCAAGCCACCTCTCCAACGGCACCCACGAGTCATCCCCAACCTTTGTAAGTACCCTGTTCCTAGCGACGGTAGCGTGCCGAACAGCATGGGGCCACATCAAGTTGCCCAGCCCAGATTCTATGAGCAGCGCCCTAGCTGTCTCCAGAATTGTCCGGTTCGCCCGTTCTGCTACACCATTGGACTGTGGGGTGTAAGCCGTGGTCAGCTCCCTCTGGATGCCCTGCTTCTTGAGCCAGGCCGTCATCTCAGCTCCAAGGAACTCACCACCCCGATCTGTCTGAATCCGCTTCACCACACACTCTGCTTGCTTCTCCACGTATGGCAGCCAATCTTCCCGTATTGTAGAGGCGGCATGGTCCTTTTGCTTCAGCAGATATGCCCACATAAGCCTGCTCCAATCACCCACTATGGTCAGAAAGTACCGCTCCCCCTTGTGCCCGTGAACCGGTAGCGGCCCCACCAAGTCCATGTGGACCAGCTCCAATGGCTTCTTGCTCCTGCCAGCCACACTATGGAAGGGGAAATGGGTAAACTTTGAGAGCAAACAGATTTCACAATTCTCATCGGGTGGCTGTCCGTTCAGCTTTAGACCCTTAACAACTCCATCTTTCTCTAGCTGCTTCAACAAGGGCATTGCCACATGCCACAAGCCTCGGTGTGCCGTTGCCCAATCCGTCTCCCCAGATCTGGCCGACACTTTCACACCAACCCCTCCAACGGCGTTGCACTCCCCGTGGGATGCAGACCCCTCTCCAGCCTGCCCCCCACCATGCCACGCCAACGCCGGTAGCTGCCACATGGATCTGTACACGTCTGTACTCTCGTGCAGATCCCAAAGCACCCGATTGCCGAGCTGCCCCTTGTAAATGCGTGCCCCATCCGTGCTAGTGCTCACCCCAGACTTGCCAAGCTTACGGAGGGAGATGAGGTTGGCCTTGAGTTCAGGAACAAGGGAACGTCGTCCCGCACCAGCCACCTTCAGCGCGTGTCTAGAGGTGGAGTACACCTCGTTGATCGGTGCAGCTCGTACGTGGTCCAGCAGGTCTTTTCGCGGCGTCATCGTCCAACACCCAATAATCCAGGGGGTGCAGCTCTGCTCCAACCTTGGCAGAGGCGTCTCCTTGCTCCCCCTGCTCCCCCTACTCTCCAGTATGGAAGAACTGGCCCGCGGTGCGCTCCTTCTTCCGTTCCGCACCGCCGTTGCTCTTCGGGTTGTTGTCGGATGAATCGGCGACCATGCTAGCGACGTTTTTCTGGTTCCTCCGCGCGCCGCCATCATGGTGACGATTCTGGGGGGTCCATCCATCGGGTTTCTTATAGCACAAAAACTGTTAAAGACTAAGGATGGAGTCTTTAAAGATTAGGTGCCGAAATAACACAAAAATCGTGGGTCTCAATTTCTGGACAGAAACGTCGACTTCACAAGAAACGTCGTAGACGGAAGGTGCACTGTTAGAATCCCACGAAATTCGAATATGTTGTAGCCCTAGACGGTGGCTACATTTCCCAATTCGAATCGTATCAAAAAAAGATGCATATCTCGAGTTATGCGTTTTGGCGCACTAGGGGGTATGCTGCCACATGCTTAACTCAATCACAATGGTTCTCACAAGTTCCACAAAGTTACACAGAAGAGAGTTAGAGTAGCACTAAACCAGGTAGGAGGGAAGGGGAGGACGAGAGGGAAGGTCCCAAGAGATTCCCCAACCAAGGAAACCCCATGCCACACAATTCCCTTCCCCATAGGCAACCCCACTTTCACATTTGTCACTTTCCCAGCTCATGCCATCCACCTCAACCCACTTGGCCACACTTGCCAACCTGGTTTGGCTTCACCCAACCACATGGCAGCATTCTACAGTGATGGGTTCGAATTCCCAACCCCCAAAAGTCTGTACCCCATATTGAGTCAACCCCACAACTTCCCATAGTCGCCACAACCGAAGTACAGAAAGCATACGAACCCCAACGTTCGTAACTTTCTTGATATTGCTCCGATCGCGACGATTCTTGGCTCGTCTGAAAAATCTTGAGTAGAGCTGTCACTTCAGATATCTGCCCAAGCCAAATATCATCCATACATACTCAGGAAATCCAAACCGCGCAAAACACAAATTCTTGCACACGCTCACACCACGCTTGCAACACACGAACGCTTGATGGAGGCAGACAGACGTGAATGCATATGGTTGCATCACAACAAAAACCAGGGGTGCCCCTCCTTCTCACAATACCTGCAACTCCCTTTCATTTTGCCACCAGCACCCGACTTGCCCCCACGTCCAGATTTCGCACCGCGACCCCAACCGGTACCTCCTTGTTGGTCATTGGAGTCGTCGTCCTTCTTTGCACCGCGTCCAGCACCACCGAAGCCACGTCCTTTGCCACGTCGGCTCCCTTGCATTCCGTAGCCGCTGCTGCCGTTGTCTCCACCCCTCAGTTGACGGCGTTGGACGTCCTCCTCTAGAATCTTTGTCCGCACCCACTCGAGTGTCCACGAGCTCAGGTTCTGCGGCAGGCTTAATCCGCTCGTGAATTGAAGCCACGATTCCGGCAGCAGCGAGAGCATCTTCAGGCACTTGGTCTGCTCCGGGTAGGTGATTCCCGCGGTCGCCAACTTCGCGTAAAGGTCGCGCAATTTGTCCAGGACAGATTGCACCGGCTCTCTGTTGGGTGCAAATTCACATTGCACGACATCCTGCCGTCTGTTTGTACGAGTATGCGTGTGCGAATGCATTTGCGTGTGAATGGTATGTTTGTGTGTTTGTTTGCTTTCGCAATTTTCGCTTGAAGCATTTGCAGGTACTCGCAAAATGTGCGCTTCGGCATAACATTGTACGCGCTATGAACAGTACGAGCAGAAAGGACGAGCTCGCAAAGGAACCCAAGATGGATGCTTTGCGGTTCAACTTACTTGATTGCGCAGATTCAGTTCTATCCAACTCGAAATTGTACTGTTTTGTTTGGTTGACTATAGTGTAGCAGGGCAGGCACTATAGGGGTACAATTTAGGTGAAGGTTGGATGTTGTTTGTCTGTATCTGCATGCTACAGGGCCAGGGGAAACCAGCGGAACCAGCATTTGGCTGGTTGGGCAAAGACAAAACAGGTTCTGTTTTTAGGACCTGAACCTGGTTGTTGTTTTCCCAGGTTGGAAAAACAGAACCAGAGGTTGTTCACCAACCTATCACCTGCTCTTTTGTCCAGCCAGGTTGGTTCTGTTGCTTGGAATTATTTGGGATCATCCCTGGTTGTTCCCAGGTTGATTCCCAAGGTCCTTGCTAGCTAGAGCTATTTATTCCTTCTCTGTTTGTACCTGAATATAGTGAAATTGATTCAAGCGAATTCCTTCCTTGCTGGAATTTCGTTTCTACGCGATGCGACGGCGGAATGCTACCCGAGTCAACGCTAGTATGCTAGCACTCCAACGCTAGGCTAACGCTGTCCGAGCCATAACTTCGTAATGGCAGAACTTTTCGCGAGGCAACTTGGCTTATTTTAAAGCTCTTAGAAAATTCTCAGCTTAATCCGATTGACGGTCTGCACGATACGCTGCGCGACGTTCAAGGTACTCTTGCTGTTTTGACTAAGTCCCTCTTGATCCCTCTCTCTACAAACTCGGACCCGAGGATAGGGGCTGGTCTTGTACCAGGCACCCAAGGACCCTTGGAGGTGACCCCGAGGAGAGGTTTTAAGTGTGATAAAGTCTTAATAGCTTGAGTTTATTAGGCCCTTACACCAACAAGCTGGTATCAGAGCTGCGTTATAGTGATCCTCGATATAGGTAGCTATGGCGGGCAACACCTCGGCGGTAGCTGGTGAATCTTCAGCCCAAGATCGTAGCGGCAGCCATTATTCTGGTGTTTCTGCGCCAAGGGGAGCGCGAACAAGCCAGGGCTCGCTGATCAAGGAGGTGCTGAAAAACTTCACCGTCGAGAAGTTCAATGGTGAGGGCTATGATGATTGGGCCTGGAAAATGCAACTTTATTTCCGTCAAATCGGATTGCTGAAACTAATGATTGGGGAGGAGCCTAGACCGAGTGACCCCGCCCTTCAGGAAGATTGGGACGAGCGCGCCTCGGCTGGCTACTACTTGATGTCGCAGAGTTTGGAGCTGAACCAGCGTCACCACGTCATGCACCTGCTGCCGGAGGTTGAGTGCGGTCCGAAGGCGTGGACCGTGTTGAAGGAGCTGCACGCCCCGACCTCCGTTGTTGCAACTTTGATGCTGGAGAGGGAGCTGTCCGCGTTGCGCCTGAGCGAGGGAGAGCCGGTGCAACCTGTCCTGGACAAAGTGCGCGACCTTTACGCGAAGTTGGCGACCGCAGGAATCACCTACCCGGAGCAAACAAAGTGTTTGAAGATGCTCTCGCTGCTGCCGGAATCGTGGCTTCAATTTACGAGCGGATTGAGCCTGCCGCAGAACCAGAGCTTGTGGACGCTCGAGTGGGTGCGGACGAAGATTCTGGAGGACGACTTCCGTCGCCGCCAACTGAGGGGTGGAGACGACGGCAGCAGCGGCTACGGGATGCAAAGGAGCCGACGTGGCAAAGGACGTGGCTTCGGTGGTGCTGGACGCGGTGCAAAGAAAGACGACGACTCCAACGACCAACAAGGAGGTACCGGTTGGGGTCGCGGTGCGAAATCTGGACGTGGGGGCAAGTCGGGTGCTGGTGGCAAAATGAAAGGGAGTTGCTGGTATTGTGAGAAGGAAGGGCACCCCTGGTTTTTGTGCTATAAGAAACCCGATGGATGGACCCCCCAGAATCGTCACCAGGATGGCGGCGCGCGGAGGAACCAGAAAAACGGCGCCAACATGGTCGCTGATTCGTCCGACAACAACCCGAAGGGCAACGGCGGTGCGGAGAAGAAGAAGGAGCGCACCGCGGGCCAATTCTTCCATATGGGAGACAAGGGGGAGCAAGGAGACGCCTCTGCTAAGGCTGGAGCAGAGCTGCATCCCCTGGACTATTGGGTGTTGGACACAGGCGCTGCTTGGACAATGACGCCGCGCAAGGACCTGCTGGACGACGTACGCGCTGCACCGATTAATGAGGTGTGCTCTGCCTCTGGACACATGTTGAAGGTGGCTGGTGCGGGACGAGCTGCATTTAAGGGAGCGGATGGCAAGCCGGTGGTGCTGCACGACGTTCTCCTCGTCCCCGACCTGAAGGCCAACCTCATCTCCCTACGTAAGCTTGGCAAGGCTGGGGTGAACACCAACACGGATGGGGCTCGCACTTATAAGGGGAAGCTGGGCAATCGGGTGCTTTGGGATCTGCACGAGAGCAAGGACGTGTACAGATCTATGTGGCAGCTGCCGGCGCTGGCGTGGCACGGTGGGGGGCAGGCTGGAGAGGGGTCTGCATCCCAGGGGGAGTGCAACGCCGTTGGAGGGGTTGGTGTGAAAGTGTCGGCCAGATCTGGGGAGACAGATTGGGCAACTGCACACCGACGTTTGGGGCATGTGGCAATGCCTTTGCTGAAGCAGCTGGAGAAGGATGGAGCCGTTAAGGGCTTAAAGCTGAACGGACAACCACCCGATGATAACTGTGAAATTTGCCTCCTTTCAAAGTTCACCCGTTTCCCCTTCCACAGTGTGGCTGCCAGGAGCAAAAAGCCGTTGGAGCTGGTCCACATGGACTTGGTGGGGCCGCTGCCGGTGCAAGGGCACAAGGGGGAGCGGTACTTCCTAACCATAGTGGATGACTGGAGCAGGCTAATGTGGGCGTATCCGCTGAAGCAGAAAGATCACGCCGCCTCCATGATTCGGGACGATTGGCTGCCGTTCGTGGAGAAGCAAGCGGAGTGTGTGGTGAAGCGGATTAGGACAGATCGGGGTGGTGAGTTCCTTGGAGCTGAGATGACGGCCTGGCTCAAAAAGCAGGGCATCCAGAGGGAGCTGACCACGGCTTACACCCCACAGTCCAACGGTGTAGCAGAACGGGCGAACCGGACAATTCTGGAGACAGCTAGGGCGCTGCTCATAGAATCTGGGCTGGGCAACTTGATGTGGCCCCATGCTGTTCGGCACGCTACCGTCGCTAGGAACAGGGTACTCACAAAGGTTGGGGATGACTCGTGGGTGCCGTTGGAGAGGTGGCTTGGGAGGAAGCCGCCGGTGGACATGCTGCGGGTGTTCGGTTGCATGGCAGTCGCCCACATCCCCAAGACCTACCGCAGTAAGTTGGGGGCAAGTGCAATCTGGTGTGTGCATTTGGGGCTGGCTGCTGAGAGCAAGGGATGGCTGCTGTGGGAGCCTTCCAAGGGTGTGTTGTTTGACAGCAGGGATGTGAAGTTTGTTGAGGGCATGATGTATGGGAGCTGGGAGAAACAGCCGGAGGCCAGGGTGTCCCAGCAGATGGAGCAGATTACCATGCAGCTGGACCTGACTCCTAGTGTGTGGGAGGAGAGAGAGGAGGCAGCTGCAGAGGGTGGTGATAAAGAGAAGGTGCAGGAGGCACCTGCTGGTGGAGGTGATGGTGTCGAGATTAGCGGTAGCACTAGTGGAGCTGCTGGATCCGAGGGAGGAGAGAAGCAGCAGGGGAAAAACTAAGAAGCCGAAGGGTGTTGTTATGAAGGGATGGGAAACACCCGTCTCCAGACCAGGACGTACCCGTATGGCTACTAAGAAGCTGACTGCAGGAGCTGATGTAGCGGAGCAGCAGCTTGGGACCGAGGAGGCATTGCTGATTCTACCGCATGGCTATGACCCGGATGAGGAGGATCAACCTGCGTACTGTTTTCTTGCCCCTGCACCAGAGGAACCAGCTAGCATGGAGGAGGCATTAGCTGGACCAGATAGGGACAAATGGCTAGCTTCCAGGGATGCTGAGTACCAGAGCCTGCTGGAGAATGGGACTTGGGAACTAGTGGTGCTGCCTGAGGGAAAGAAAGCGGTACAATGCAAGTGGGTGCTAAGGATCAAGACTGACGACAAGGGGCAGGTCACCATCTACAAGAGTAGGTTGGTGGCTAAGGGGTTTATGCAGAAGGAGAAGCGGGACTTCAATGAGATCTTTGCTCCCACTGCCAAAACCCCTACCCTTCGTGTCTTGTTGGCAGATGCAGCCGTTAGTGGGAAGTTCATTATCCAGATGGACATATCAACGGCATTTCTCAACGGGATTTTAGAGGAGGAGGTGTTCATGACGCAGCCACCTGGGTATGAGGATGGTACGGGCAGGGTGTGCAAGCTGAAAAAGTCCATCTACGGCTTGAAGCAGGCGCCACGCTGCTGGTACCAGAAGTTGGCAGCTGTTTTAGAGGAGATGGGATTCAGGACCAGCAGCTGTGATGAGAGCCTCTTTCTCAAGGGGGAGGGGGAGAAGCTGGTGCTGTTTCTGGTCTATGTGGACGACATTCTTCTCTTTAGCAGCAGCATGAAGGAGATCCAGAAGGTGCAGCAGCAGCTGATGGAGAACTTCAAGTGCAAGAACCTTGGGGAGGTAAAGTACTACCTCGGGATGCACGTGGAGAGGGATCTGGATCACAGGTGGTTGAAGCTGCACCAGGAGAAGTTCATCAAGGAGCTTGGGGAGAAGTACGGAATTGAGAATGAGCGCAAGGTTGCAACTCCCCTGCCAGCAGAATTCAAGCTTGTGAAAGCTGCAGAGGATGAAGGGGTTGAAGCCGAGGAGCAGCAGCAATTTCAGTCCTTGGTGGGCAGCCTCTTGTATGCAGCAGTTCACACGAGACCCGACATCTCTTTCTCGGTTGGGCAGCTGGCTAGGGTAGTGCAGAATCCATCAGAGGAGCAGGTGGATGCAGCTGAGCGTGTGGTGAAGTATCTGAACTCTCACCCAAGCATTGGAGTTCAATACTCCGCATCTGCACAGGTGAAGCAGAAAGGGGTTGAGGTGCTGAAAGAGAAGGGGGAGAGGCTTGGAGAAGGCAAGCTTTTTCTCACTTGCTTTACTGATGCTACGTGGGCCTCTGAGAAGGAGGATTCCTCATCTGTGGGAGGATACATCTGCGTAGTTGGGGGAGGACCGGTTAGTTGGAGGTCAAAGAAGCAGACGGAGACAGCACTCTCTTCCGTGGAATCAGAGTACATGGCGATGTTCCATGGGGTGAAGGAGGTGATTTGGCTGAGGAGGCTGTTGGAGGAGATTGGCCAGGAGCAAAAGGTTGCTACGCCGCTGTTTTGTGATAGCAAGGGAGCTCTTGGGATGGCCAGGAACGCTGTGCTTCATGGGCTCAATAAGCACATGCGTATCAAGTGGCACTGGCTGCGTAAGGAGGTGAAGAGGGGGACGGTGAATCCGATCTACATCAAGACTCACCAGCAGCCAGCAGACTTCCTCACCAAGAGGCTTGCGGATGAGCCTCATTGGCGTTGTGTGCGCATGAGTGGAATGAGCATGAACTAGTATGGAATGATGGGGATGCAGCCGGCAGGCTGAGGGGGAGTGTGTTGGGTGCAAATTCACATTGCACGACATCCTGCCGTCTGTTTGTACGAGTATGCGTGTGCGAATGCATTTGCGTGTGAATGGTATGTTTGTCTGTTTGCTTGCTTTCGCAATTTTCGCTTGAAGCATTTGCAGGTACTCGCAAAATGTGCGCTTCGGCATAACATTGTACGCGCTATGAACAGTACAAGCAGAAAGGACGAGCTCGCAAAGGAACCCAAGATGGATGCTTTGCGGTTCAACTTACTTGATTGCGCAGATTCAGTTCTATCCAACTCGAAATTGTACTGTTTTGTTTGGTTGACTATAGTGTAGCAGGGCAGGCACTATAGGGGTACAATTTAGGTGAAGGTTGGATGTTGTTTGTCTGTATCTGCATGCTACAGGGCCAGGGGAAACCAGCGGAACCAGCATTTGGCTGGTTGGGCAAAGACAAAACAGGTTCTGTTTTTAGGACCTGAACCTGGTTGTTGTTTTCCCAGGTTGGAAAAACAGAACCAGAGGTTGTTCACCAACCTATCACCTGCTCTTTTGTCCAGCCAGGTTGGTTCTGTTGCTTGGAATTATTTGGGATCATCCCTGGTTGTTCCCAGGTTGATTCCCAAGGTCCTTGCTAGCTAGAGCTATTTATTCCTTCTCTGTTTGTACCTGAATATAGTGAAATTGATTCAAGCGAATTCCTTCCTTGCTGGAATTTCGTTTCTACGCGATGCGACGGCGGAATGCTACCCGAGTCAACGCTAGTATGCTAGCACTCCAACGCTAGGCTAACGCTGTCCGAGCCATAACTTCGTAATGGCAGAACTTTTCGCGAGGCAACTTGGCTTATTTTAAAGCTCTTAGAGTGAGCTTCGATATAGAAAATTCTCAGCTTAATCCGATCGACGGTCTGCACGATACGCTGCGCGACGTTCAAGGTACTCTTGCTGTTTTGACTAAGTCCCTCTTGATCCCTCTCTCTACAAACTCGGACCCGAGGATAGGGGCTGGTCTTGTACCAGGCACCCAAGGACCCTTGGAGGTGACCCCGAGGAGAGGTTTTAAGTGTGATAAAGTCTTAATAGCTTGAGTTTATTAGGCCCTTACACCAACACTCTCCCTCGCTCAGGCGCAACGCGGACAGTTCCCTCTCCGGCATCAACGTTGCAACAACGGAGGTCGGGGCGTGCAGCTCCTTCAACATGGTCCACGCCTTCGGACCGCACTCAACCTTCGGCAGCAGGTTCATGACGTGGCGACGCTGGTTCAGCTCCAAACTCTTCGACATCAAATAGTAGCCAGCGAAGGAGCGCTCATCCCAATCATCTTGCAGCGCGGGGTCACTCGGTCTAGGCTCCTCTCCAATCATTAGTTTGAGCAAACCGATCTGACAGAAATACAATTGCATTTTCCAGGCCCAATCATCATAGCCCTCACCATTGAACTTCTCGACGGTGAAGTTTTTCAGTACCTCCTTGACCAGCGAGCCCTCATTTGTTCGCGCTCCCCTTGGCGCTGAAACACCAGAATAATGGCTGCCGCTACGATCTTGGGCTGAAGATTCACCAGCTCCCGTTGAGGTGTTTCCAGCCATAGCTACCTATATCGAGGATCACTATAAAGCACCTCTGATACCAGCTTGTTGGTGTAAGGGCCTAATAAACTCAATCTATTAAGACTTTATCACACCTAAAACCTCTCCTCGGGGCCACCTCCAAGGGTCCTTGGGTGCCTGGTACAAGACCAGCCCCTATCCTCGGGTCCAAGTTTGTAGAGGGATCAAGAGGGACTTAGTCAAAACAGCAAGAGTACCTTGAACGTCACGCAGAGTATTGTGCAAACTGTTGATTGGATTAAGCTGGGTATTTCCTATATCGAAGCTCGCTCCAAGAGCTGTAAAATGAACCAAGATGCCTCGCGAAAAGTTATGCCATTACGAAGTTCTGGCCCGGACAGCGTTTGCCTACCATTGGAGTGCTAGTGTACTAGCGTTGACTCGGGTAGCATCCCGCCGTCGCACCGCGTAGAAACGAAATTCCAGCAAGGAAGGAATTCGCTTGAATCAATTTCACTATATTGAGGTACAAACAGAGAAGGAATATATAGCTGTAGCTAGCAAGGACCTTGGGAATCAACCAGGGAACAACCAGGGATGATCCCAAATAATTGCAAGCAGCAGAACTAACCTGGCTGGACAAAACAGCAGGTGGTAGGTTGGTAAACAACCTCTGGTTCTGTTTTTCCAACCTGGGAAAACAACAACCAGGTTCAGGTCCTAAAATCAGAACCTGTTTTGTCTTTGCCAAATCAGCCAAATGCTGGTTCCGCTGGTTTCCCCTGGCCCCGTAGCATGCAGATACAGACAAACAATTCAACCGAACCGCAAAGCTTCCATCTTGGGTTCCTTTGCGAGCTCGTCCTTTCCGCTTGTACTGTTCATAGCGCGTACAATGTTGTGCCGAAGCGCACAATGCGCGAGTACCTGCAAATGCTTCAAGCAAAAATTGCGAAAGCAAACAAACACACGAACATTCCATTCACACCCAAATGCTTTCGCACATGCATACTCGTACAAACAGACGACAGGATGTCGTGCAAAGTGAATTTGCACCGAACATACCTCCTCCTCCATTGCCTCTACCTCCACGTCCACCACCACTCCCACCCACTCTGCCACCTCTACCACTATTGCCTCCGCCCCCCCCCCCACCACCGCCCCCTCCTCCACCTCGACCACCGCCCCCTTCACCTCTACCGCTGCCCCCTCCGCCACCCCCACCACTGCCACAAGCTCCTTTTTTCTTTGCGCTCTTCTTGCCCCCTTTGTTGCCAAAGGAAACAACTGCGACCTCAGATGAAGTGGCAAAAGAGGCCGAGTCGACAGAAGAGGCAAGAAACAAATGGCACACCCCTCGAAGATGTGGGGGAGGACGGTACTAGAAGCAGCAGTAAGAGAGCAGGCAAGGTCCTCAATAGTATTGAGCCTTTACTCAAAGAGGTCAATAGTGAGGGACATGGGGTTGATAGTGAGGAAGAGGTCACGGGCAATGGCAAAGCGGTCAGGGAGGCGGGTGGAAAGGAGGTACATTGTCATCCATATCGCGGGAGGGAGGGGGGGGGGGGGGGAAGAGGGGGAGGTTGGTGGCAAGCAGGTCGGGGTCAGGGGCAGCAGAACGAGCTGAGCATCAAGCGAGCGCAAGTGCAGAATGAGGTTGGCAACACTCAGAAATGAGAGAAGGTCGGGGAGAAGTGTGAGGATCTAGGATCAAGCTCAAAAAATAGAGTTGATTCAGCTGGGTAAAACACGAGGCTATATTTAGTCTCGACACAAGGCGAGTTACTCATGTGTTACGCAAATGTTCTGAGGGTTGCAAAGCGTCCTGAACAGAACCTTCCCGAACTCGGTAGAAAGCAATTTGGTGGAAACCAAATAGGCTTCAGTTCGGTACACGTAACCTGCTCCGGTGCTATAACTGTACAAAAATATAGGAATGCACCTTATCTAGGAAATCAAGCATAACTATGCATGATAAGTTCAGGCAAGCTATCAAGCCAGCATAAGCCGTCATACTCCCCCCCTCAAAGCTGGGTGGCATAAGATACACCCCGCTTGTCAATATAGTCCCTGAGAGCACAGCGTGCGTTGCTCATATCAGCTTGTGCAACCCAGCTGTCCTTAGTGGGGTCATAACCCTTCCAGCGTATCAAGAACTTGAGGGTCTTGCCGCCGCGGCGCCGATAAGTGAGATCGCGCTCCACTTTGTACTCAGGTTCATCCTGTATGAGAACAGGCAGAGGTGGCGGTAGCTGTCGTCTCTGGAACTGTTGGTTGGGGTTCTTGTAGGGATTCAGTAGCTGAACATGGAAAGCATTGTGAAGCTTCTACGTAGTAGGTAAGCGCAAGCAGAATGCGACGGGTGTCACCTGTGCCTCAACGACAAAAGGACCACAGAAGCGAGGCTGGAGCTTAGATGGTAGGTAAGACAGGTTCAAGTTGCGCGTGTTGAGAAGCACCTGATCTCCGACTGTTACTGAGTGATCACGTCACTGGCGATTGGCATACTGCTTCCGGATGTTCTGCATTGTGGTGAGACGTCACTGAGTCTTCTCCCATAGTTGCTGCAAGGTGATGACGAAGTCGAATGCGGCTTGGACATGTGCCGGTGTGGTTGGCTGTTGTGGTGTAAGTGGTTCCCATCCGTAACACAGGAAGAAAGGAGTTTTCCCTGTGGCCGCATGTGTCGCGTTGTTGTAGGCAAACTCTAGAGTCGGTAATTGTATGTCCTAGTGGCTGGCGTCGTCTTTGCAAGCTGTGCGCAGTAACTGTTCAACCACTTGATTTGGTCGCTCTGTCTGCCCGTTAGTTTGAAGGTGGTATACTGAAGACATTGCTAGCTTTGTCCCCAACAGTCCCATGAGCTCCTTCCAAAATTTACTTGTGAACTTGGGATCTCTGTCTGAGATGAGTGTAGCGGGGATGCCGTAGATGGTGATAACACCGTCGAGGAAGAGGCGAGCAGTTGCTTCAGCAGTAGCCGTGGCGTTGGTCGGGATGAAGTGACCCATTTTGGAAAACTTGTTGATCACCACAAGTTCGGGTAGAGGCTGAACTTGTTATGCCCTCATGAGGTCAAAAGAAGTCCCGTAATGAAGTCGATGCTAACGACCTGCCATGGCTGCTTCGGTACGGGTAGAGGCTGAATTAACCCTGCATTTTTCTGCTTGCTGCTCTTTATTCACTGGCATGTGTTGCCGGTGTAAGGGCCTAATAAACTCAAGCTACGAAGACTAAATCAAACTTAAAACCTCTCCTCGAAGTCATCTCCAAGGGTCCTTGCGTGCCTGGAACAAGACCAGCCCCTATCCTCGGGTCCATGTTAGTAGAGAGAGGGATCAAGAGTGACTTCGCCAAAATAGCATGAGCACATTGAACGTCGCGAAGCGTATCTTGCAGACTGTCGATCGGATTAGACTGAGACTTTGCTATATCCAAGCTCGCTCCAAGAGCTATAAATTAGGCCAAGTGCATACGAACACACCATTCACACTCAAATACATTCAGACATCCAAACTTGTACAAACAGACCGCAGAATGTTGTGCAATGAGAAATTGCATCCAACAAACCCTCCCTCAGCCTGCGGGCTGCATCCCCGTCATTCCATGCTTGTTCATGCTCATTCCACTCATGCGCATATAACGCCAATGAGGCTCATCCGCAAGCCTCTTGGTGACGAAGTCTGCTGGCTGCTGGTGGGTCTTGATAGAGAAAGGATTCACCGTCCCCCTCTTCACCTCCTTACATAGCCAATGCCACTTGATACGCATGTGCTTGTTCAGCCCATGAAGCACAGCGTTCCTGGCCATCCCAAGAGCCCCCTTGCCATCACAAAACAGCGGCATAGCAACCTTCTGCTCCTGGCCAATCTCCTCTAACAGCCTCCTCAGCCAAATCACCTCATTCACCCCGTAAAACATTGCCATGTACTCTGACTCTACGGAAGAGAGTGCTGTCTCCGTCTGCTTCTTTGACCTCCAACTAATAGGTCCTCCCCCAACTACGCAGATGTATCCTCCCACACATGAGGAATCCTCCTTCTCAGAGACCCACGTAGCATAGGTAAAGCAAGTGCGAATCAGTGGCCTTCTCCAAGCCACTACCCCTTTTCTTTCAGCACCTCAACCCCTTTCTCCTTCACCTGTGCAGATGCAGAGTATTGAACTCCAATGCTTGGGTGAGAGTTCAGATACTTCACCACACATTCAGCTGCATCCACCTGCTCCTCTGATAGATTCTGCACCACCCTAGCCAGCTGCCCAACCGAAGAGGGATGTCGGGCCTCGTGTAAACTGCTGCATACAAGAGCCTGCCCACCAAGGACTGAAATTGCTGCTGCTCCTTGGCTTCAACCCCTTCATCCTCTGCAGTTTTCACGAGCTTGAATTTTGCTGGCAAGGAATTTGCAACCTTGAGCTCATTCTCAATCCCATACTTATCCCCTTGCTCCTTGATGAACTTCTTCTGGTGCTGCTTCAACCACCTTTAATCTAGACCCCTCTTCACGTGCATCTCGATGTAATACTTCACCCCCCCCAAGGTTCTTGCACTTGAAGTTCTCCATCAGCTGCTGCTGCACATTCTGGATCTCCTTCATGCTGCTGCTAAAGAGAAGAATGTCGTGCATGTAGACCACAAACAGCTCCAGCTTCTCCCCCTCCCCCCTGAGAAAAAGGCTCTCATCACAGCTGCTGGTCCTGAATCCCATCTTCTCTAAAACAGCTGCCAACATCTGGTACCAGCAGCATGGCGCTTGCATTAAGCCGTACATGGACTTTTTGTTGGGTGCAAATTCACATTGCACGACATCATGTCATCTGTTTGTACGAGTATGCGTATGCGAATGCATTTGGGTATGAATGGAATGTTCGTGTGTTTGTTTGCTTTCGCAATTTTTGCTTGAAGCATTTGCAGGTACTCGCGCATTGTGCGCTTCGGCACAACATTGTATGCGCTATGAACAGTACAAGCAGAAAGGACGAGCTCGCAAAGGAACCCAAGATGGAAGCTTTGCGGTTCGGTTGAATTGATTGCGCAGATTCAGTTCTAGTGTGTGGGAGGAGGGAGAAGAGGCAGCTGCAGAGGGTGGTGATCGAAAGAAGGTACAGGAGGCACCTGCTGGTGGAGAAAATGATGTAGAGACTAGCACAAGTGGAGCTGCTGGATCTGAGGGGAGAGACCAGCAGCAGGGGAAAACTAAGAAGCCGAAGGGATGGGAGACACCCGTCTCCAGGCCAGGACGTACCCGTATGGCTACTAAGAAGCTGACGGCAGGAACTGATGTAGCGGAGCAGCAGCTTGGGACCGAGGAGGCATTGCTGATTCTACCGCATGGCTATGACCCGGATGAGGAGGATGAGCCTGCGTACTGTTTTCTTGCCCCTGCACCAGAGGAACCAGCTAGCATGGAGGAGGCATTCATTAGCTGGACCAGATAGGGACAAATGGCTGGCTTCTAGGGATGAAGAGTACCAGAGCCTGCTGGAGAATGGGATTTGGGAACTAGTGGTGCTGCTTGAGGGAAAGAAAGCGGTACAATGCAAGTGGGTGCTAAGGATCAAGACTGACGACAAGGGGCAGGTCACCATCTACAAGAGTAGGTTGGTGGCTAAGGGGTTTATGCAGAAGGAGAACCGGGACTTCAATAAGATCTTTGCTCCCACTGCCTAACCCCCTACCATTCGTGTCTTGTTGGCAGATGCAGCCGTTGGTGGGAAGTTCATTATCCAGATGGACATATCAACGGCATTCCTCAACGGGATTTTAGAGGATGAGGTGTTCATGACGCATCCGCCTGGGTATGATGATTGTACGGGCAGGGTGTGCAAGCTGAAAAGGTCCATCTACGGCTTGAAGCAGGCGCCACGCTGCAGGTACCAGAAGCTGGCAGCTGCTTTAGAGGCGATGGGATTCAGGACCAGCAGCTGTGATGAGAGCCTCTTTCTCAAGGGGGAGGGGGAGAAGCTGGTGTTGTTTCTGGTCTATGTGGACGACATTCTTCTCTTCAGCAGCAGCTCGAAGGAGATCCAGAAAGTGCAAGAACCTTTGGGAGGTAAAATACTACCTCTGGATGCACGTATAGAGGGATCAAGATCACAAGATGTTGAAACTGCACCAGGAGAAGTTCATCAAGGAGCTGCGGGAGAAGTATGGGATTGAGAATGAGCGCAAGGTTGCAACTCCCCTGCCAGCAGAATTCAAGCTTGTAAAGGCTGCAGTGGATGAAGTGGTTGAAGCTGAGGAGCAGCAGCAATTTCAGTTCTTGGTGGGCAGCCTCTTATATGCAGCTGTTCTTACGAGGCCTGACATCTCTTTCTCGGTTGGGCAGCTGGCTAGGGTGGTGCAGAATCCATCAGAGGAGCAGGTGGATCCAGCTGAGCGTGTGGTGAAGTATCTGAACTCCCACCCAAGCATTGGAGTTCAATACTCCGCATCTGCACAGGTGAAGCAGAAAGGGGTTGAGGTGCTGAAAGAGAAGAGGGAGAGGCTTGGAGAAGGCAAACTCTTTCTCACTTGCTTTACCGATGCAACTTGGGCTTCTGAGAGGGAAGATTCTTCATCTGTTGGAGGATACATCTGCGTAGGAGGGGGAGGACCTGTTAGTTGGAGGTCCAAGAAGAAGACGGAGACAGCACTCTCTTCCGTGGAATCAGAGTACATGGCAATGTTCCACAGGGTGAAGGAGGTGATTTGGCTGAGGAGGTTGTTAGAGGAGATTGGTCAGGAGCAGAAAGTTGCTACGCCGCTGTTTTGTGATAGCAAGGGGGCTCTTGGGATGGCCAGGAACGTTGTGCTTCATGGGCTGAACAAGCACATGCGTATCAAGTGGCACTGGCTGTGTAAGGAAGTGAAAACGGGGACGGTGAATTCGATCTACATCAAGACTCACCATCAGCCAGCAGACATTCTCACCAAGAGGCTTGCGGATGAGCCTCATTGGCGTTGTGTGCGCATGGGTGGAATGAGCATGAACTAGCATGGAATGATGGAAATGCAGCCGGCACGCTGAGGGGGAGTGTGTTGGTTGTAAATTCACATTGCACGGCATCCTGCCGTCTGTTTGTACGAGTATGCGTGTGCGAATGCATTTGCGTGTGAATGGTAGGTTCGTGTGTTTGTTTGCTTCGGGATTTTTGCTTGAATCATTTGCAGGTACTCGCACAATGTGCGCTTCGGCACAACATTGTACGCGCTATGAACAGTGCAAGCAGAAAGGTTGAGCTCGCAAAGGAACCTAAGATGGAAGCTTTGCGGTTCGGTTGAATTGATTGTGCAGATTCAGTTCTATCCAACTTGTAATTGTACTGTTTTGTTTGGTTAACTATAGTATAGCAGGGCAGGCACTATAGGGGTACAATTTAGGTGAAGGTTGGATGTTGTTTGTCTGTACTGCGTGCTACAAGGCCAGGGGAAACCAGCGCAACCAGCATTTGGCTGGTTGGGCAAAGACAAAACAGGTTCTGTTTTTAGGACCTAAACCTGGTTGTTGTTTTCACAGGTTGTCAAAACAGAACCAGAGGTTGTTTACCAACCTACCACCTGCTATTTTTTCCAGCCAGGTTGGTTCTGTTGCTTGGAATTATTTGGGATCATCCTTGGTTGTTCCCAGGTTTATTCCCAAGCTCCTTGCTAGCTAGAGCTATTTATTCCTTCTCGGATTGTACCTGGATATAGTCAATTTTTGTCAAGCAAATTCCTCCCTTCCTGGAATTTCGTTTCTACGCGGTGCGACGGCGGAATGCTACCCGAGTCAACACTAGTACGCTAGCACTCCAACGCTAGGCAAACGCTGTCCGAGCCATAACTTTGTAATGGCAGAACTTCTCGAGAGGCAACTTGGTTCATTTTAAAGCTCTTGGAGCGAGCTTCGATATAGTAAATTCTCAGCTTAATCTGATCAACGGTTTGCACGATACGCTGCGCGATGTTCAAGGTACTCTTGCTGTTTTGACGAAGTCCCTCTTCATCCCTCTCTCTACAAACTCGGACCCAATGATAGGGGCTGGTTTTGTACTAGGCATCTAAGGACCCTTGGAGGTGACCCCGAGGAGAGGTTTTAAGTTTGATAAAGTCTTAATAGCTTGAGTTTATTATGCCCTTACACCAACAAACACTAATACGCTAGCTATACGGCGTCAGGCCAACCCTATCCGAGCCATAACTCCGTAATGGCGCAACTTTTCACAAGGAAAAGCTCTTGAAGTGAGCTTCGATGTAGGAATTTCTCAGCTTATCTGATCAACGCTCCGCATGATACAATGCGCAACATTCAAGGTACTCTTGCTAATTTGGCTAAGTTAGTCTTGACTCCTCTCTCTACAAACTCGGCCGAGAGGGTAAAGGCTGGTCTTGTACCAGGCACCCAAGGACCCTTGGAGGTGACCCAAAGAGAGGTTTTTGTTGGGTGCAAATTCACATTGCACGAGATCATGCCGTCTGTTTGTACGAGTATGCGTGTGCGAATGCATTTTGGTGTGAATGAATGTTCGTGTGTTTGTTTGCTTTCGCAATTTTCACTTAAGGTACTCGCGTATTGTGCGCTTCGGCACAACATTGTACGCGCTATGAACAGTACAAGCAGAAAGGACGACGTTCCAAAAGAGCCCAAGATGGAAGCTTTGCGGTTCAGTTGAATTGATTGTGCAGATTCAGTTCTATCCAACTCGAAATTGTACTGTTTTGTTTGGTTGACTATAGTCTAGCAGAGCAGGCACTATAAGGGTACAATTTAGGTAAGGTTGGATATTGTTTGTCTGTATCTGCATACTACAGGGCCAGGGGAAACCAGTGGAACTAGCATTTGGCTGGTTGGGCAAAGACAAAACAGGTTCTGTTTTTAGGACCTGAACCTGGTTGTTGTTTTCCCAGGTTGGAAAAACAGAACCAGAGGTTGTTTACCAACCTACCACCTGCTTTTTTGTCCAGCTAGTTCTGTTGCTTTCAATTATTTGGGATCATCCCTGGTTGTTCCCAGGTTGATTCCCAAGGTCCTTGCTAGCTAGAGCTATTTATTCCTTCTCAGTTTGTACCTGAATATAGTCAATTTGATTCAAGCACATTGTTCCCTTCCTCGAATTTCGTTTCTACACAGTATGACCGCGGAATGCTACCCGAGTCAACGCTAGTACGCGAGCACTCCAACGCTAGGCAAACGCTGTCCGAGCCATAACTTCGTAATGGCAGAACTTTTCGCGAGGCAACTTGGTTCATTTTATAGCTCTTGAAGCGAGCTCCAACATAGGAAATTCTCAGCTTAATCCGATCGATGGTCTACATGATACGCTGCGCGATGTTCAAGGTGCTCCTGTTAATTTGGCTAAGTCATTCTTGACTCCTCTCTCTACAAACTCGGACCTGAGGATAGGGGCTGGTCTTGTACCAAGCACTCAAGGACCCTTGGAGGTGACCCTGAGGAGAGGTTTTAAGTTTGATTAAGTCTTAACAGCTTGAATTTATTAGGCCCTTACACCAACAATTGTATGATTGATTTAGTTAATATAGCCTGGGTTTTTTAGACCCTTACACCAACCACAGCACCACCGGCTTTCCATCCGGTCCCGTAAATGCAGCTCGTCCCGCATCAGCCACCTTCAACGCGTATTTAGAGGCAGAGCACACCCCAGAGATTGGTGCAATATGTTGTAGCAGGTTCTTGCGTGGCATCATTATCCATGTAGTGCCCATGTCGAACACCCAAAAGCACAGGGGGTGTAGCCCTACCTTGGAAAAACTGTTTGTTTGTTCCCCCTTGCCTCTAACATTGAAGAACTGGTTTGCGTTGCGCTCATATTTCTTCTCAGCATCGCCTTTGCTTTTCGGGTTGTCGTCGGACGAATCTGCGACCACGTTTGCGCCGCTTCTGTGGCTGCTTCACGTGCCGCCATCCTGATGGCAATTCTGGGGGATCCCATCCCTTCTTCTCACGATACCACTAGCTCCCTTTCATTTTTCCACAAGCACCAGATCTGCCCCCATGTCCTGATTTCACACCATGACTCCAATTGGTACCTCCTTCCCAATCATTAGATTCAGCAATATGATCTAACGGATACATAGTTGAGAAGAATGAAACGAGAATGAATGAACTATGAATGAAGTGAGTACAAATATGAAACCCTAATTGGGTTGTACCCCCTATGGGATACCTCATTATAGCCTACACAACAGCATAAGCTACAATGTTCTGACACACCCCTATAGGCAAAGTGGGGGAGAACAAGGGGTCACAAGTCCAGTCAAGCAAAGCAAAGCAAAGCTCAGGGTGGATCACAAAGTCACCACACATTCCGAGCACAAGTTCAAAGGCTAGAAGGCCAGTTCACATGCAAGATCACATATATAGATATACAAGAGTCTAAGCAAGCAAGAGCAAGAGTATATATATGTGAAAGTACAAGCAAGGTCAACAAGTGAGCAAGTGAGGCAAGACAGGCACAAGACCCAACTGCGTGCAGAAGCGCTGATGATTACAAGGCGCAAGTGCCTTGGTGAAGACATCAGCAGTGTTGGCCTCAGAGGCCACGTACGCAAGCCGCAACTGTCCATGATGCTGTAGCTCACGAGCAAGAAAGTAGCGGAGAGCAATGTGCTTTGTCCTGTGCTCCAGTCGCTGCTCTCGACACAAGGCCAGCATGGCCTTGTTGTCTACGTACAGGACTGGAGGAGAACGAGGCGGCTCTCCAAGGTCGGTCAGCAGGTAGGTGAGCCAGCGTAGCTTCTGTGCAGCCATGGCCCCGGCGTAGATCTCAGCCTCACAACTGGAGCCGAGAACAGAAGACGAGCGTGTAGCGCGCCACGAAACAGAGCCGGAACCAAGATTGAAGGTGTAACCCTGTAACGACCGCTGCGTAGCCTGGTCGTCAGCCCAAGAAGCGTCCGCGTGCCCAGTGAGGACCACTGGACTGCGCCCTCCAAGCACTAGCCCCATGCCCGACGTACTGCACAAGTAGCGCAACACCCTCTTCGCTGCAGCCATGTGCTCTGGTTGGTGTCTCCCAGGAGCAACATAGCGTGCAAGAATGCTAAGAGGGTATGCAAGGTCAGGTCGTGTGCAGGTCATCAGGTATATGAGGCAGCCGACAAGCTCTGGATACGGGCCACTCGACTCTACGGACTCATCCGAAGGCAGAGCTGAGAGTGAGTGGCGAGTAGGCAGAGGAGTGGCCTGAGGCGAGGAGTACGTGAAGCCGAAGCGCTGAAGGACTTGCTGCACCATCACAGGAACAGCAGTGGCAAAGACCAAGTCGTCGACGTACACGAGGATGTAGAACGGCGGTAGAAACAGCAACGGGCCGGCAGTAGAAGGAGCAAACCCAAGAGCCGCAAGTGTAGTCCTCAGTGTGTTGTGCCACTCACGTGGCGCCTGGAGAGGACCATAGACTGGACGCAGGAGACTCCACTGGGTACCAGGAGGGAAAGACCCAGTGAAGCCAGGTGGGCGGCGCAGCCAGATCTCCTCGTGCAGGCTGCCCTGCAAGAAAGCAGTGCTGAAGTCGAGAGAGTGCAGCTCGTAGTCACGGTGAGCAGCAACGTGCAGTACCCGAAGAGTGGTCATCTTCGGGGTGGGGGAGAAGGTCTGAGAGTAGTCAATTCCCTATTGCTGACTGAAGCCACAAGCCACGTAACGCGCCTTGAAGACAGACGGAGAACCCGGCGGCCGCTTCACCCTGAAGATCCACATGCCACTGACGATGTTCGCCCCAGGAGGGGGGACAGCGTCAACGTAGGTGCCTGTGGACTTCCAGGAAGCCATCTATGCATCCATAGCTGCCTGCCACTGAGAGGAGTAGGGACCCTCTATCGCCTCCGCGTAAGAGCGCGGAGTCGGGATGTCAAGTGCATCCGGGTCTCCCTCAGGCATAAGCAGTACGGACACGAGATGAGGTGAAGCAGCGGCCAGACACTGGAACTCCTCCTGCGTGTCCTCAAGGACGTCCGTGCCAAGGGCACACTCACCCCCGACGGACAGAGGACAGACAGACTCAGACTCAGCAACAAGACTAGCAGCGTAGTCTAGATGACAACGAGCAGCAAAGTTGACAAGCTCAGTAACGAGGGCAGACGCAGCAGGAGACTCAAAAGATGGGTCAGTGACGACAGTAGCAACGAGACGCGTGACAGTAGGACTGGCAGCACAAAGAGAGTCCGACTCCGGGTCGGCAAGAGCAGGAAGAGAGGAAGCAGGAGGAGAAGGCAAAGGGGCACGCAGAGGAGCAGTAGACGGACGCAGAGACATCCGGTGCGTGCCAGGGACAGGAGGAGGACGCTGACATGAACCGCGACCACTAGCGCGCGCAGCACGAACAGGCGACGCAGGACGAGACGCAGGCTCACGACGCTCAGTAAGACCTCGAGTAGGACCAGCGTAGGGAGAAGGAGCAGGCAAAGGGGAGGCAGGCTGTAGCTGTGACTGTGACTGGACAGGCTGTGGACCAGTAGAAGGTGGAAGACCAAGAACTTGCTGCAGGAGTGGAACGAATTACGGTCGAGGCCGCGTGGCGACGCCAGAAACAGCAGGGACAGCACCAGGGCCTTCAGCAGGAGTACCCGCTCCAGCAGCACCTCCAGCAGCTTCAGAACCTACAGCAGCACCAGGAGCACCCCCAGCAGGACCGCCAGTGGTAGTCTCAGCGCCAACACCCTCAGCAGCACCAGCTCTAGTCGAACCTGCAGGCCCAGCAGCTCCAGTACTCCCAGTATGAGCACCTCCGGGACCCGCGACAGCAGCACCCCCAGTAGCCGAAGAACCTCCAGCACCAGCAGCACGGCTCCAGCGCCGGGCAAACGACTCGCGCAGCTCCTGTGGGGAGAGTGTCTCCTGGCGAGACGAAGCACCCGGAGAACTTCCAGGCGGAGTACCTCCAGGCTCAGCACCCCCAGTATCAGCACCCCCACGCGTAGCACCCCCAGGCCCAGCACCACCAGGCTCAGCAACCCTAGGCTCAGTACCCCCAGGCTCAGCACCCCCAAGCGTAGCACCCCCAGACGTAGCACCCCCAGTCTCAGCACCCCCAGGCGTAGCACCCCCAGGCTCAGCACCCCCAGTCTTAGCACCCCTAGGCTCAGCACCCCCAGTCTCAGCACCCCTAGGCTCAGCACCCGCAGCAGCACCAGAGTCACCAGTGACATCGACAGGCTCGACTGCGTCTACCTGGGACACACCTGAAGGGGCAGGACCCTGAGGGGGAAGGGGGTCTACCGGGTGGGGACCTGGTACCAAGAAGAGTGGGGTCGGGGGGAGGGACGGAGTGCGGTAGGGGAAGAGGCGATAGTAGGGGACCGACTCGTCGAACATGACGTCCTGGGAGGACAGAACACGGCGAGAGGTGGGGTGGTAGAACTGCCACCCAGGGGCGTCGGGGGGGAACCCCAGGAAGACGCAAGGAGCAGCGGGAGGGGACAGCTTGTCCGCAGACAAGTCACGGACAAACGCCCGAGATCCCAAGACCCGGAACGCCGACGCATCGCCAACCTTCCCCGTCCACAGTAAGGCTGGGGAGGTCTCTGGCCTGGAAACCTTGGGGTGAAGGTTGATCTGATGCGTCTCGTACCTGACCGCAAACGGCCACAGAAAATGGGGGGCAGCCGCATGCATCATAGACGTACGAGCGACGTCCATGACCATGCCAATGCAGCACTCTGCAATCCCATTTTGCTGCGGTGAGTCCGGAAGCGTGAAGTTCTGACGGATGCCTCGCGCACGAAAGTAGGCTCGCAGGAGGCCAGAGGAGAACTCTCCGCCTCTGTCCGAGTGCAGACACAGAACAGGAAAGTCCGAGCCAAAGCTCTGCCTAAGCTGGAGACGAGCTGCGCGGATCCAGTCGATCAGCACCTCAGTGATATCACCCTTGCTGCGCAAGGGGAAGACTGTGGTGTAACGCGAGTAGTCGTCAACAACGAGCAGGAAGTAGCGCTCGTGACCCTATCCACGGACGCGGGCTGGGCCCCACACGTCCATGTGAAGCGTATGCAACGGGGCCTTTGTCGGAGGAAACTGGGAGGAGTGAGGGGTAGCACGCTGGCGCCCCTCGACACAGGGGACACAGGCAGGGCCAGGGCCCTGAGGAAGGGGAGGGAGGGACCGGGGGATACCAGACACAAGAAGACGGGAGGCCATGCCTCTGAGTCGAAGCAGAGAGAGGTGACCAAGGCGGTGGTGCCAGAGGAGAGTCTCGTGAGACAGGAGACGACACGAACAGGGGGCAGACTCAGGACCAGACCTGGACGCTGCAGCAAACACCTGACCCGACGCAGCTACCCCACCAGACGCAGGAACGGGAGGAGACGAAGTGGTCAGTGTGTATAGGCTTGACCCAGGCTAACGGGTAAACGTAGCCAAGTGTCAGCCTGTGCTAGCCTCTGTGCAGTGCGTCACCCGCTGACGAGCAGGAGTGAACTGGTGGACACCCGCATCCTGTAGGTCAGCACCACTCACCAGGTTTGTAGAGAACGAGGGGAGGTAGAGACCAGACAGGGTGCCAGAGGGAGCCGCCGGACACGGGAGGACTGTGGAGAAGCGAGACAGGACAGGACCCCCAGAGGGGTCAGCCAGGGACACCGCAACCGGCCGACTAAGCGGCGTGAGTGTGGTGCGGCCCCGAAAGAAGGAGCGAGACACCCCAGAGTCAAGGGTGAAGGTGAGGGAGGCCAAAGCCGACGTAGTACCTGAGAGCGCAGACTCACTAGTACCTGAGAGCGCAGACTCACCAGTACCTGAGAGCATAGACGCACTGGCACCTAGAGTAGCAGCCTCACTAGCACCTAGAGCAGCAGTACCAATGCCCGGGCCGGGCGGGAAACACCGGTAACAGTCACCCTCATCACGAATAGTCACAGCATACATGGCAGCAAGGATTGCATCAAAGTCAAGATCAAAGATAGCTACATCAGCCCTAGACAGCTCTCCCAAGCGGGGGATCTAAGTGGCCTCCGGGAACTGCTGCAGCCAAGCGTCCGTCAGGCGGCCAAAGCAGCGCTGGGCGGGGTGGGCACCCCCACACTGCTCACCCGCGCGGTCGCTGGTGCGAAGGACGTAGGTGCAGGGACCAAAACCCCCACCACGCTGACGCTGCGTGTACCACTCACGGAGCTGCTGAGGGGTGGGGACGTCGCGAGGACGCTGCTCCTGCTGCTGCTGCTGGCGCTGACCACCCCCAGTGCTGCTCCGCTGCGAAGCGCCACTCCGACCACCTCCACCACCTCCACCTCCGCCGCCTCCACCTCCGCCACCACCGCCGCCCCCGCCAGTAACGCCGCCGCCTCCGCTGCCTCCGCCTCCACTGTCGCGAATAGCATCTCCACCCCCGCCACCACCTCCACCGCCACCCCCACTCCCTCCGCCGCCTCCACCTCCACCTCCACCGCCCCTGCTAGCTCCACCCGCGCCCTTGCCCCCCTTGCCCTTGCCAGAGCGGCGTCTCCCGCTAGGGGCAGACGCTGGACCGACCGACTCAAGACCAACGAGGTCGGCCGCAGCGGCAGAGGCGACAGAGGGTAAAAGGGGGGAAGGGGAACACCCCTCAAAGATGGGGGGCGAGGGTTACCACGAGAGGCCCCTACAGCGACTATGCTTTTCTCGACCGCTAGGAGGGACTTCTCGAGGAGGTCTACAGTGAGAGTGGTGGGACAGACTGAGAGGAAGTGGTCCCTGACTACACGAAGGGAGTCAGGGAGACGAGTGACTATGAAGTAGAGAGTGATGTACATGGGGGGGGGGTGGTTCTTGGCGTAGAAGTCAGCAGGAAGCGCAGCGCGGTAGCGAGTGTCACTAGTGCGGAGGTGCGTAATGAGGTCAGCGACTGTGGGAAAGGCAGCAAGGTCAGGGAAGAGGAAGGGTAGCATGAGGCGGCTCAGTGCAGCAGTGGAAGGGGAGGAGTATCGCGCAACTACAGCGTCGTACAACGTCTGAGCACTCTTGTATTGACTAAAGTGCGCGCGTTCAGCGGTAGACAGGTGGCGACGCACAGCAAGACGTGCAGCAACGTCGCGTGTGGCCCACTGGGAGCGAACAGTGGGGTCAGCATCAGCAGCAGGGGCGGGGACGGCGCCAGAGGTGAGGTCAAAGAGAGAAAGACCGTCTGCCCTATCGCACTGTAAGAACAGCTGCAGGTCGTCGACCCAGACCTCAAAGTCAATGGCGCGACCCTCAGCGTCAAAAGCTAGGACACTAGGGGTAGCCATGACAGCACTCGACGTTCTCACCAGACAGGGCGGGTCGGGCAGCTCTGCAGCACAGCAACACGGCAACACTGCTGCTCGGCCGGCCCAGCAGCAACAGCAGCTCCGCGGGACCAGCGGCTCGGCTCCACAGGTGACTCGGGCGGCTCGGGCGGCTCGGGCACTCAGCGGCACAGGCGGCTCGGGCGGCTCGGCTCCTCAGCAGCACAGGCGGCTCCTGCGGCTCGGGTGGCGCAGGTGGCACGGGCGGCTCGGGCGGCTCAGGTGTCACAGCGACGTACGGGCGGCGTGAGGCCGGGACGGCAGCGTGCGGCCGGGACGGGTGGCGCACGGGCGGCGTGGGGCCGGGACGTCGGCGCACGGCTGGGACGGGTGGCGCACGGGCAGCGTGGGGCCTGGACAGAGGCGCGCGGCCGGGACGGGTGGTGCACGGGAGGCTTGGGGGAGGGCCGGCGGCGAGGGGCCGGGACGGGCGGCGCACAGGCGGCGAGGGGCCGGGACGGCTGTGCGCGGCCTAGACGGGCGGCGTGGGGCCGGGACGGGCGGCGCTGTGGCTTCGACGGGCCGGGGCAGCGGCGTGCGGCCGAGATGGGCGGCGCACAGGCGGCGTGGGGCATGGACGGGCGGCGCACAGGCGTCTAGGGGCCGGGACGGGCAGCGCGCGGGCGTCGAAGGGCGGCGCGACGGCGGCGTGGGGCCGGGACGGGCGGCGCGCGGGTATCTAGGGGCCGGGACGGGCGGCGCGCAGGCGACTAAGGGCGGCGCGCGGGAGTCTAGGGGCCGTGACGGGCGGCTAAAGGGGCCACTAGGGGCCGAGAGAGAGGGGAACGCGACTCGGACAGGTGCAGAGTGCGCTCCGGGCAGGAAAAAAAGACGGTGGGCCCTAGGAACAGTTTCCACGAGGGAACTTGCTCGATACCATGAGAAGAATGAAACGAGAATGAATGAAGTATGAATGAAGTGAGTACAAATATGAAACCCTAATTGGGTTGTACCCCTTATGGGATACCCCACTATAGCCTACACAATAGCATAAGCTACAATGTTCTGACAATAGTTGATTGCCCAGGCCCATTCACAATAGCCCTCTCCATTAAACTTCTCGACGGTGAAGTTTTTTGTTACCTCCTTGATCAACAAGCCCTGGTTGTTCGTTGAAACACCAGAATTTTGGGTTTAAGATTCACTAGCTCCCACCAAATCCTTTCTAGCCATAGCTACCTGTAGTGAGGGTCGTTATTAAGTAGCTCAAAGAAAGCTTTTTGGTGTAAGGGCCTAAAAAACCTCTCCTCGTGGTCACCTCCAAAGGTCCTTGGGTGTCTGGTACAAGACCAGCCCCCATCCTCGGGTCTGAGTTTGTAGAGAGAGGAATAAGAAAAACGCAATCAATTAACAAGAGTACTTTGAACGTCGCGCAGCATACTGTGCAGACTGTTGATCGGATTAGGGTGATAATTTTCTTTATTGAAACTCGCCGGAAGAGCTTTGAAATGAGCCAAGTTGCCTCGCGAAAAAATCTGTTATTGCAGAGTTATAGCTCGAACAGCGTTTGCCTAGCGTCGTAGAGCTAGCGTACTAGCGTTGACTCGGGCCCCATACCACTGGTTTCCCCTGGCCCAGTAGAATGCAGATACAGATAAACAACATCCAACCTTCACCTTATTGTATCCCTATAGTGCCTGCCCTGCTACATTAAGTTTACCAAATAATAGTACGATTTTGAGTTGGATAAAACTAAATCTGCGCATTCAAATAAACCGAACTGCAAACCTTCCGTCTTGGGTTCCTTTGCGATCTCGTCTTTTTGGCTTGTACTATTCATAGCCCGTACAATATTGTGCCGAAGCGCACATTACGTGGGTATCTGCAAATGAATGAAGCAAAAATTGCACCCAACAGAGTCGGCGTCCTTCGCCGTCGTCGACTTGGTTGACTGATTCTCCTTGCACAACTTGCATTCCCGAGGTGGGCGACAACCAGCCGATCTCCTACGTGTTGGGTGCAAATTCACATTGCACGACATCCTGCCGTCTGTTTGTACGAGTATGCGTGTGCGAATGCATTTGCGTGTGAATGGTATGTTTGTGTCTTTGTTTGCTTTCGCAATTTTCGCTTGAAGCATTCGCAGGTACTCGCAAAATGTGCGCTTCGGCATAACATTGTACGCGCTATGAACAGTACAAGCAGAAAGGACGAGCTCGCAAAGGAACCCAAGATGGAAGCTTTGCGGTTCAACTTACTTGATTGCGCAGATTCAGTTCTATCCAACTCGAAATTGTACTGTTTTGTTTGGTTGACTATAGTGTAGCAGGGCAGGCACTATAGGGGTACAATTTAGGTGAAGGTTGGATGTTGTTTGTCTGTATCTGCATGCTACAGGGCCAGGGGAAACCAGCGGAACCAGCATTTGGCTGGTTGGGCAAAGACAAAACAGGTTCTGTTTTTAGGACCTGAACCTGGTTGTTGTTTTCCCAGGTTGGAAAAACAGAACCAGAGGTTGTTCACCAACCTATCACCTGCTATTTTGTCCAGCCAGGTTGGTTCTGTTGCTTGGAATTATTTGGGATCATCCCTGGTTGTTCCCAGGTTGATTCCCAAGGTCCTTGCTAGCTAGAGCTATTTATTCCTTCTCTGTTTGTACCTGAATATAGTGAAATTGATTCAAGCGAATTCCTTCCTTGCTGGAATTTCTTTTCTACGCGGTGCGATGGCGGAACGCTACCCGAGTCAACGCTAGTACGCTAGCACTCCAACGCTAGGCTAACGCTGTCCGAGCCATAACTTCGTAATGGCAGAACTTTTCGCGAGGCAACTTGGCTTATTTTAAAGCTCTTAGAGTGAGCTTCGATATAGGAAATTCTCAGCTTAATCCGATCGACGGTCTGCACGATACGCTGCGCGACGTTCAAGGTACTCTTGCTGTTTTGACTAAGTCCCTCTTGATCCCTCTCTCTACAAACTCGGACCCGAGGATAGGGGCTGGTCTTGTACCAGGCACCCAAGGACCCTTGGAGGTGACCCCGAGGAGAGGTTTTAAGTGTGATAAAGTCTTAATAGCTTGAGTTTATTAGGCCCTTACACCAACAAGCTGGTATCAGAGCTGCGTTATAGTGATCCTCGATATAGGTAGCTATGGCGGGCAACACCTCGGCGGTAGCTGGTGAAACTTCAGCCCAAGATCGTAGCGGCAGCCATGATTCTGGTGTTTCTGCGCCAAGGGGAGCGCGAACAAGCCAGGGCTCGCTGATCAAGGAGGTGCTGAAAAACTTCACCGTCGAGAAGTTCAATGGTGAGGGCTATGATGATTGGGCCTGGAAAATGCAACTTTATTTCCGTCAAATCGGATTGCTGAAACTAATGATTGGGGAGGAGCCTAGACCGAGTGACCCCGCCCTTCAGGAAGATTGGGACGAGCGCGCCTCGGCTGGCTACTACTTGATGTCGCAGAGTTTGGAGCTGAACCAGCGTCACCACGTCATGCACCTGCTGCCGGAGGCTGAGTGTGGTCCGAAGGCGTGGACGGTGTTGAAGGAGCTGCACGCCCCGACCTCCGTTGTTGCAACATTGATGCTGGAGAGGGAGCTGTCCGCGTTGCGCCTGAGCGAGGGAGAGCCGGTGCAACCTGTCCTGGACAAATTGCGCGACCTCTACGCGAAGTTGGCGACCGCGGGAATCACCTACCCGGAGCAAACAAAGTGCTTGAAGATGCTCTCGCTGCTGCCGGAATCGTGGCTTCAATTTACGAGCGGATTGAGCCTGCCGCAGAACCAGAGCTTGTGGACGCTCGAGTGGGTGCGGACGAAGATTCTGGAGGAGGACTTCCGTCGCCGCCAACTGAGGGGTGGAGACGACGGCAGCAGCGGCTACGGGATGCAAGGGAGCCGACGTGGCAAAGGACGTGGCTTCGGTGGTGCTGGACGCGGTGCAAAGAAAGACGACGACTCCAACGACCAACAAGGAGGTACCGGTTGGGGTCGCGGTGCAAAATCTGGACGTGGGGGCAAGTCGGGTGCTGGTGGCAAAATGAAAGGGAGTTGCTGGTATTGTGAGAAGGAAGGGCACCCCTGGTTTTTGTGCTATAAGAAACCCGATGGATGGACCCCCCAGAATCGTCACCAGGATGGCGGCGCGCGGAGGAACCAGAAAAACGGTGCCAACATGATCGCTGATTCGTCCGACAACAACCCAAAAGGCAACGGCGGTGCGGAGAAGAAGAAGGAGCGCACCGCGGGCCAATTCTTCCATATGGGAGACAAGGGGGAGCAAGGAGACGCCTCTGCTAAGGCTGGAGCAGAGCTGCACCCCCTGGACTATTGGGTGTTGGACACAGGCGCTGCTTGGACAATGACGCCGCGCAAGGACCTGCTGGACGACGTACGCGCTGCACCGATTAATGAGGTGTGCTCTGCCTCTGGACACATGTTGAAGGTGGCTGGTGCGGGACGAGCTGCATTTAAGGGAGCGGATGGCAAGCCGGTGGTGCTGCACGACGTTCTCCTCGTCCCCGACCTGAAGGCCAACCTCATCTCCCTCCGTAAGCTTGGCAAGGCTGGGGTGAACACCAACACGGATGGGGCTCGCACTTATAAGGGGAAGCTGGGCAATCGGGTGCTTTGGGATCTGCACGAGAGCAAGGACGTGTACAGATCCATGTGGCAGCTGCCGGCGCTGGCGTGGCATGGTGAGGGGCAGGCTAGAGAGGGGTCTGCATCCCAGGGGGAGTGCAACGCCGTTGGAGGGGTTGGTGTGAAAGTGTCGGCCAGATCTGGGGAGACGGATTGGGCAACGGCACACCGACGCTTGGGGCATGTGGCAATGCCTTTGCTGAAGCAGCTGGAGAAGGATGGAGCCGTTAAGGGCTTGAAGCTGAACGGACAACCACCCGATGATAACTGTGAAATCTGTTTGCTCTCAAAGTTTACCCGTTTCCCCTTCCATAGTGTGGCTGGCAGGAGCAAGAAGCCGTTGGAGCTGGTCCACATGGACTTGGTGGGGCCGCTGCCGGTTCAGGGACACAAGGGGGAGCGGTACTTCCTGACCATTGTGGATGATTGGAGCAGGCTTATGTGGGCATATCCGCTGAAGCAGAAGGACCATGCCGCCTCTACGATACGGGAAGATTGGCTGCCATTCGTGGAGAAGCAAGCGGAGTGTGTGGTGAAGCGGATTAGGACAGATCGGGGTGGTGAGTTCCTTGGAGCTGAGATGACGGCCTGGCTCAAGAAGCAGGGCATCCAGAGGGAGCTGACCACGGCTTACACCCCACAGTCTAACGGTGTAGCAGAACGGGCGAACCGGACAATTCTGGAGACAGCTAGGGCGCTGCTCATAGAATCTGGGCTAGGCAACTCCATGTGGCCCCATGCTGTTCGGCACGCTACCGTCGCTAGGAACAGGGTACTCACAAAGGTTGGGGATGACTCGTGGGTGCCGTTGGAGAGGTGGCTTGGGAGGAAGCCGCCGGTGGACATGCTGAGGGTGTTCGGTTGCATGGCAGTCGCCCACGTCCCCAAGACCTACCGCAGTAAGTTGGGGGCGAGTGCAATCTGGTGTGTGCATTTGGGGCTGGCTGCTGAGAGCAAGGGATGGCTGCTGTGGGAACCCTCCAAGGGTGTGTTATTTGACAGCAGGGATGTGAAGTTTGTTGAGGGCATGATGTATGGGAGCTGGGAGAAACAGCCGGAGGCCAGGGTGTCCCAGCAGATGGAGCAGATTACCATGCAGCTGGACCTGACTCCTAGTGTGTGGGAGGAGGGAGAGGAGGCAGCTGCAGAGGGTGGTGATAAAGAGAAGGTGCAGGAGGCACCTGCTGGTGGAGGTGATGGTGTGGAGATTAGCGGTAGCACTAGTGGAGCTGCTGGATCCGAGGGAGGAGAGCAGCAGCAGGGGAAAACTAAGAAGCCGAAGGGTGTTATTATGAAGGGATGGGAGACACCCGTCTCCAGGCCAGGACGTACCCGTATGGCTACTAAGAAGCTGACTGCAGGAGCTGATGTAGCGGAGCAGCAGCTTGGAACCGAGGAGGCATTGCTGATTCTACCGCATGGCTATGACCCGGATGAGGAGGATCAACCTGCGTACTGTTTTCTTGCCCCTGCACCAGAGGAACCAGCTAGCATGGAGGAGGCATTAGCTGGACCAGATAGGGACAAATGGCTAGCTTCCAGGGATGCTGAGTACCAGAGCCTGCTGGAGAATGGGACTTGGGAACTAGTGGTGCTGCCTGAGGGAAAGAAAGCGGTACAATGCAAGTGGGTGCTAAGGATCAAGACTGACGACAAGGGGCAGGTCACCATCTACAAGAGTAGGTTGGTGGCTAAGGGGTTTATGCAGAAGGAGAAGCGGGACTTCAATGAGATCTTTGCTCCCACTGCCAAACCCCCTACCCTTCGTGTCTTGTTGGCAGATGCAGCCGTTAGTGGGAAGTTCATTATCCAGATGGACATATCAACGGCATTTCTCAACGGGATTTTAGAGGAGGAGGTGTTCATGACGCAGCCACCTGGGTATGAGGATGGTACGGGCAGGGTGTGCAAGCTGAAAAAGTCCATCTACGGCTTGAAGCAGGCGCCACGCTGCTGGTACCAGAAGTTGGCAGCTGTTTTAGAGGAGATGGGATTCAGGACCAGCAGCTGTGATGAGAGCCTCTTTCTCAAGGGGGAGGGGGAGAAGCTGGTGCTGTTTCTGGTCTATGTGGACGACATTCTTCTCTTTAGCAGCAGCATGAAGGAGGTCCAGAAGGTGCAGCAGCAGCTGATGGAGAACTTCAAGTGCAAGAACCTTGGGGAGGTAAAGTACTACCTCGGGATGCACGTGGAGAGGGATCTGGATCACAGGTGGTTGAAGCTGCACCAGGAGAAGTTCATCAAGGAGCTTGGGGAGAAGTATGGAATTGAGAATGAGCGCAAGGTTGCAACTCCCCTGCCAGCAGAATTCAAGCTTGTGAAAGCTGCAGAGGATGAAGGAGTTGAAGCCGAGGAGCAGCAGCAATTTCAGTCCTTGGTGGGCAGCCTCTTGTATGCAGCAGTTCACACGAGACCCGACATCTCTTTCTCGGTTGGGCAGCTGGCTAGGGTAGTGCAGAATCCATCAGAGGAGCAGGTGGATGCAGCTGAGCGTGTGGTGAAGTATCTGAACTCTCACCCAAGCATTGGAGTTCAATACTCCGCATCTGCACAGGTGAAGCAGAAAGGGGTTGAGGTGCTGAAAGAGAAGGGGGAGAGGCTTGGAGAAGGCAAGCTTTTTCTCACTTGCTTTACTGATGCTACGTGGGCCTCTGAGAAGGAGGATTCCTCATCTGTGGGAGGATACATCTGCGTAGTTGGGGGAGGACCGGTTAGTTGGAGGTCAAAGAAGCAGACGGAGACAGCACTCTCTTCCGTGGAATCAGAGTACATGGCGATGTTCCATGGGGTGAAGGAGGTGATTTGGCTGAGGAGGCTGTTGGAGGAGATTGGCCAGGAGCAAAAGGTTGCTACGCCGCTGTTTTGTGATAGCAAGGGAGCTCTTGGGATGGCCAGGAACGCTGTGCTTCATGGGCTGAACAAGCACATGCGTATCAAGTGGCACTGGCTGCGTAAGGAGGTGAAGAGGGGGACGGTGAATCCGATCTACATCAAGACTCACCAGCAGCCAGCAGACTTCCTCACCAAGAGGCTTGCGGATGAGTCTCATTGGCGTTGTGTGCGCATGAGTGGAATGAGCATGAACTAGTATGGAATGATGGGGATGCAGCCGGCAGGCTGAGGGGGAGTGTGTTGGGTGCAAATTCACATTGCACGACATCCTGCCGTCTGTTTGTACGAGTATGCGTGTGCGAATGCATTTGCGTGTGAATGGTATGTTTGTGTCTTTGTTTGCTTTCGCAATTTTCGCTTGAAGCATTCGCAGGTACTCGCAAAATGTGCGCTTCGGCATAACATTGTACGCGCTATGAACAGTACAAGCAGAAAGGACGAGCTCGCAAAGGAACCCAAGATGGAAGCTTTGCGGTTCAACTTACTTGATTGCGCAGATTCAGTTCTATCCAACTCGAAATTGTACTGTTTTGTTTGGTTGACTATAGTGTAGCAGGGCAGGCACTATAGGGGTACAATTTAGGTGAAGGTTGGATGTTGTTTGTCTGTATCTGCATGCTACAGGGCCAGGGGAAACCAGCGGAACCAGCATTTGGCTGGTTGGGCAAAGACAAAACAGGTTCTGTTTTTAGGACCTGAACCTGGTTGTTGTTTTCCCAGGTTGGAAAAACAGAACCAGAGGTTGTTCACCAACCTATCACCTGCTATTTTGTCCAGCCAGGTTGGTTCTGTTGCTTGGAATTATTTGGGATCATCCCTGGTTGTTCCCAGGTTGATTCCCAAGGTCCTTGCTAGCTAGAGCTATTTATTCCTTCTCTGTTTGTACCTGAATATAGTGAAATTGATTCAAGCGAATTCCTTCCTTGCTGGAATTTCTTTTCTACGCGGTGCGATGGCGGAACGCTACCCGAGTCAACGCTAGTACGCTAGCACTCCAACGCTAGGCTAACGCTGTCCGAGCCATAACTTCGTAATGGCAGAACTTTTCGCGAGGCAACTTGGCTTATTTTAAAGCTCTTAGAGTGAGCTTCGATATAGGAAATTCTCAGCTTAATCCGATCGACGGTCTGCACGATACGCTGCGCGACGTTCAAGGTACTCTTGCTGTTTTGACTAAGTCCCTCTTGATCCCTCTCTCTACAAACTCGGACCCGAGGATAGGGGCTGGTCTTGTACCAGGCACCCAAGGACCCTTGGAGGTGACCCCGAGGAGAGGTTTTAAGTGTGATAAAGTCTTAATAGCTTGAGTTTATTAGGCCCTTACACCAACACTACGGCCTCCCTTGGTGTCGTCGTCGTCGGAGTCCTCGCAGTCGGGACACTCAAATGAAATGTGGTCGGGGTCACCGCAGACCCAACAATTTCGCGTTGACCACAACCTCCTCCACCGCCATCCCGAGCCGACTTCGCCTTTCTGGCGTCCTTAGCCAGCCTTTCATCAGAGCTCTTGCTAACTATTTGGTCCGTCTAACAAAGAGTGGAAAAAAAAATTTTAGTCTAACCATCATATGAGGAATCCTGGTTGATATGATTTTCATATTAAATTTTGAAGGCCGTCTAGAAAAACTTATTACGAAATTAAACCTGTTGACTTTTACTGTGTACGCTAGCGCGATTCGCTTCATGCGCATCTAGTGAGAATGACCTGTCATGAGGAAAACATGACTCATTTTCACTCTGTATGTTGACACAGAATCTGGATGTAAAAAACAGTAAATTTTATGTATGTCATTATATAAGCCCCGGTGCTTATAAATTTACTCGATTATAAGCCCACCCCCTAAAAAACTATGTTTTATTATACTGCCCCATGGGGGCTTATTCAGGGGGCGATGGTATGATGGTCAGACTCAATGTTTGTTTTTTTCAGAATTTGTGAGACGGCCCAAATAATTAGCAAGAGCCCTTGTAACAGGTGCTCACCAATTTCTATCTGTTGCACTAATTCCCTATAATCTTCTGTCTAGAGAATATCTCCCTATGTTAATTATCTAGCCTGCTTGAAACACGTCTTCATTGCAGCAGGGGTGGAGGGAAAAAGTCTGTAATCCAGAAAACAGTTGGTCCCATTCAGCTCGTATTGCCAAACAATCACATCCTTCCCCTTCACAAAAGTTTCACTTTTCCTCAATGCAGAACATTGGGTTTCTCTTTTCCTGAAAGTTTACTTGCTAGCATCCTCCAGAACAGGTTGCTGCCATAGACAGACAAACATATACGTCTGCTGCATTCTTGCCTTCCCTGAAAGCCATCCCTTTCGCCTGACTTTCCCTGGCCGTCTCACACTCGATAAAGGCACGATACTTCACGCGTCTACCTCAAAACGCCCACAAACCCCAACTTATTCATGTTATCCTTATTCCAGCCTCTCATCCTCAGTCTCCCCACTACTGACTCCCCCCAATCCGGATCTTCGACTTGCTCGCGTCTTCCAACAACAGATTCTCCGCCGTCTCACTGTGGTACACACACGACACCTCCGGGGACTCCCTCAGGTCACCCACGAACCTGAACGTGTTCATGTTGCGCTTGCAGTCGCGCACCTCATCCGATGACAGGAAGCCTTTGGACTCCAGCACGTGCCAGTTGCTCTGCCTTGACACACAGCCCGGCTTCACCTCTGCTTGGGACACATACACGTTGAAGCCGCAGGGTAGAAGGGGGGCGGGAGTGGAGGGCAGATAGGCAGGTAGGGTGGGAGGGAAGCGGGCAAGGAAAGAGAGGACAGGGGGGAGAGAGAGCATGAAGAGAATGGGGGAGGCACTGAGGGAAGGTGTTGATGGTGCACCAGCATCGTCCGATGAAACGAGGCCCTTGAACTCGAGGCCCTTGGACAAGAGGCCCTTAGACTCGAGGCTCTTGGACACGAGGCCCTTGGACTCGAGGCCCTTGGACTGGAGCATGTGCCAGCACACACCCCGGCTACACCTCTGCCTGCGACACATACATGTTGAACCTGCAGGGATGGGGGAGTCGAAGAGGACCAGGGGATGGGAATGTGGTACTGCATTGCCCGGCCACGAACATAGCATCTGCTGGCACGCCCCATGTTACCTGGACTCTTATATGCTGCTCATCTGCTGCCATGCTATCACAACCGGCACTCGTGGTTCAAAGAGAGCACTTACGGGTTGAAGAAAACAAGAAGAGGGTTGATCATGCATCGTGCAAGGCAAGGAAAGGCAAGAGGATAACCTAGTAATCACGTGAGTGTAACCATTGAACCCACATGTCCTCACTGGTTGGATTAAATCAACAACCACAGACCAGAAAACGGTGTTAGGTGCAAATATATATTGCACAGCATCCTGCCGTCTGCTTGTACGAGTATGCGTATACGAATGCATTTGGGTGTGGATGTAATGTTCGTGTGTTTGTTTTCTTTCGCAAATTTTGCTTGATGCATTTACAGGTACTCGCGCAATGTGCGCTTCGGCACAACATTGTAAGCGCTATGAACAGTACAAGCAGAATTGATGAGCTCGCAAAGGAACCCAAGATGGAAGCTTTGCGTTTCATCTTACTTGATTGCGAAGATTTAGTGTTATCCAACTCGAAATTGTACTCTTTTGTTTAGTTGTGTTGTTGGTAAGGCCTAATAAACTCAAGCTAATAAGACTTTATCAAACTTAAAACCCCTCCTCACGGTCACCTCCAAGGGTCCTTGGGTGCCTGGTACAAGACCAGCCCCTATCCTCGGGTCCGAGTTTGTAGAGAGAGGGATCAAGAGAGACTTAGTCAAAACAGCAAGAGTACCTTGAACGTCGCGCAGCGTATCGTGCAGACAGTCGATCAGATTAAGCTGAGAATTTCGTATATCGAAGCTCGCTCCAAGAGCTTTAAAAAGAACCAAATTGCCTCGCGAAAAGTTCTGCCATTTCGAAGTTATGGCTCGGGCAGCGTTTGCCTAGTGTTGGAGTGCTAGCGTACTAGCGTTGACTCGGGTAGCATTCCGCCGTCGCACCGCGTAAAAACGAAATCCCAAGAAGGGAGGAATTTGCTTGAATCAAATGAGTATATCCAGGTACAAACAGAGAATGAATAAATAGTTCTAGCTAGCAAGGACCTTGGAAATAAACCTGGGAACAACCAGGGATGATCCCAAATAACTCCAAGCAATAGAACCAACCTGGCTGGACAAAACAGCAAGTGGTAGGTTGGTAAACAACCTCTGGCTCTGTTCTTCCAAACTGGGAAAACAACAACCAGGTTCAGGTCCTAAAAACAGAACCTGTTTTGTCTTTGCCCAACCAGCCAAATGCTGGTTCCGCTGGTTTCCCCTGGCCCTGTAGCATGCAGATACAGACAAACAACATCCAACCTTCACCTAAATTGTACCCCTATAGTGCCTTCCCTGCTACACTATAGTCAAGCTTCCCTGCCTCTGTACACGTGCTGAAGGTGGCTGGTGCGTGATGAGCTGCGTTTAAAGGAGTGGATGGCAAATCGGTGGTGCTGCACCACGTTCTCCTCGTTCCTGATCTCAAGGCCAACCTCGTCTTCCTCTGTAAGCTTGGCAAGGTTTGGCTGAGCATTAGCTCGGATGGGGCACGCACGTACAATGGGCAGCTGGGCAATCGGATGCTTTGGGATCTGCACGACTGCAGAGACGTGTAAAGATCAATGTGGCAGCTGCCGGCATTGGCGTGACACGGTGAAGGGCAGGCTGGAGAGGAGTCAGCATCCGAGGGGGGGGTGCAACGCCGTTGGAGGGGTTGGTGTGAAAGTGTTGGCCAGATCTAGGGAGACGGATTGGGCAACGGCACACCGAGGCTTGGGGCATGTAGCAAGCCTTTGCTGAAGCATGTAGAGAAGGACGGGGTCATCAAGGGTGTGAAGCTGAATCGCTAGCCACCTGATGACAATTGTGAAATATGCTTGCTATCCAAATTCACCCGTTTCCCCTTCCATAGTATGACACACAGGAGCAAGAAGACTTTAGAGTTGGTCCACATGAACTTGGTGGGGCCGCTGCCAGTTCAGGGGCACAAGGGGTAGCGGTACTTTCTGATCATTGGGGATGATTGGAGCAGGCTTATGTGGGCATATCTGCTGAAGCAGAAGGACCATGAGGCCTGTACGATACGGGAAGATTGGCTGCCATTCGTGGAGAAGCAAGGTAGTCGCTCACGTCCCCAAGACGTATCGAAGTAAGTAGGGGGCGATTGCAATCTGGTGTGTGCATTTGGGGCTGGCTGCTGAGAGCAAGGGATGGCTGCTGCGGGAACCATCCAAGGGTGTGTTGTTTGACAGCAGGGATGTGAATTTTGTTGAGGGTATGATGTATGAGAGCAGGGAGAAACAGCCGGAGGCCAGGGTGTCCCAGCAGATAGAGCAGATCACCATGCAGCTGGACCTGACTCCTAGTGCATAGGAGGAGGGAGAGGAGGCAGCTGCAGAGGGTGGTGATGGAGAGAAGATACATGAGGCACCGGCTGGTGGAGAAAATGATGTGGAGACTGGTGATAGCACTAGTGGAGCTGCTGGATCCGAGAAAGGACAGCAGCAGCAAGGGAAAACAAAGAAGCCAAACGGTGTCATTATGAGAGGATAGGAGACACCCGTCTTCAGGCTAGGACATACCCATATCGCTACTAAGGAGCTGACTGCACGATCAGGTGTAGCAGATCAGCAGCTTGGGACCGAGAAGGCATTGCTGATTCTACCACATGGCTATGAACCGGATGAGGAGGATCAACCTGCCTACTGTTTTCTTGCCCCTGCACCAGAGGAACCAGCTAGCATGGATGAGGCATTAGCTGGAGCAGACAGGGAGAAGTGGCTGGTTTCCAGGGATGTTGAGTACCAGAGCTTGTTAGAGAATGGGACATGGGATATGGTGGTGCTGCCTGAGGGGAAGAAAGCCGTACAGTGCAAGTGGGTGCTAAGCATCAAGACCGATCACAAGGGATAGGTCACCATCTACAAGAGTAGGCTGGCCAAGGGGCTTATGCAGAAGGAGATGCGGGACTTCAATGAAATCTTTGTTCCCACTGCCAAACCCCCTACCCTCCGTGTCTAGTTGGCAGATGCAGCCATTAATGGGAAATTCATCATTCAGATGGATATATCAACGGCATTTGCAATGGGATTTTAGAAGAGGAAGTGTACATGACACAGCCGCCTGTGTACGAGGATGGTACGGGCAGGGTGTGCAAGCTAAACAAGTTCATCTACGGCTTAGAGCAGGTGCCATGCTGCTGGTACCAGAAGTTGGCTGCTGATTTAGGGGAGATGGGATTTAGGACCAGAAGTTGTGATGAGAGCCTCATTCTCAAGGGGGAGGGGGAGAAGCTGGTGCTGTTTCTGGTCTACATGAACGACATTCTTCCCTTTAGCAGCAGCATGAAGGAGATCCAGAATGTGCAGCAGTAGCTGATGGATAACTTCAAGTGCAAGAACTTTGGGGGGGTAAAGTACTACATCAGGATGCACGTCAAGAGGGGTCTAGACTAAAGGTGGTTGAAGCTACACTAGAAGAAGTTCATCAAGGAGCTATGGGATAAGTATGGGATTGAGAATGAGCTCAAGGTTGCAACTCCCCTGCCTGCACAATTCAAGCTTATGAAGTCTGCAGAGGATGAAGGGGTTGAACCCGAAGAGCACCAGCAATTTCAGTCCTTGCTGGGCAGCCTCTTGTATGCAGCAGTTCACAAAAGGCCCGACATCTCTTTCTCGGTTCGGCAGCTGGCTAGGGTGGTGCAGAATCTATCAGAAGAGCAGGTGGATGCAGCTGAGCGTGTGGTGACGTATATGAAGTCTCACCCAAGCATTGGAGTTCAATACTCCGGATCTGCACAGGTGAAGCAGAAAAGGGTTGAGGTGCTGAAAGAGAAGGGGGAGCGGCTTGGAGAAGGCAAGCTGTTTCTAAATTGCTTTACAAATGCTACGTGGGCTTATGGGAAGGAGGATTCGTCATATGTGTGGTTGGGGGAGGACCTGTTAGTTGGAGGTCAAAGAAGCAGACAGAGACGGCACTCTTTTCAGTAGAATCAGAGTACATAGCAATGTTCCATGGGGTAAAGGAGGTGATTTGGCTGAAGAGGCTGTTACACGAGATTGGCCGAGCAGAATGTTGCTACGCCGCTGTTTTGTGGATATCAAGTGGGCTCTTGGAATGGCCAGGAACGCTGTGCTTCATGGGCTGAACAAGCATATGCGTATCAAGTAGCACTGGCTGGGTAAGGAGGTGAAGAGGGGGACGGTGAGATACTCACCAGCAGCCAGCAGACTTTCTTACCAAGAGGCCTACGGATGAGACTTATTGGCGTTGTGTGCGCATGAGTGGAATGAGCATGAATTAGAATGGAATGATGGGGATGCAGCCAGCAGGGTGAGGGGGAGTGTGTGGGTGCATATTCACATTTCACCACATCCTGTCGTCTGTTTGTACGAGTTTGCGTGTGCGAGTGCATTTGCGTATGAATGGAATGTTCGTATGTTTGTTTGCTTTCGCAATTTTTGCTTGAAGCATTTGCAAGTACTTAGCACAACATTGTACATGTTATGAACAGTGCAAGCAGAAAGGACGAGCTCGCAAAGGAACACAAGATGGAAGCTTTGCAGTTCGGGTAAATTGAATGCATTTGGGTGCGAAATTGTACTGTTTTGTTTGGTTGACTAAAGTGTAGCAGGCATTATAGGAGTAAAATTTAGGTGAAGGTTAAATATTGTTTGTATGTACCTGCATGCTACATGGCCAGGGGAAACCAGTGGAACCAGTATTTGGCTTGTTGGGCAAAGATAATTCAGGTTCTGTTTTTTAGGACCTGAACCTGGTTGTTATTTTCCCAAGTTGGAAAAAGAGAACCAGAGGTTGCTTACCAACCTACCACCTGCTGTTTTGTCCAGCCAGGTTGGTTCTGTTGCTTGGAATTATTTGGAATTTCGTTTCTACGCCCTGCGACGGCGAAATGCTACACGAGTCAATGCTAGTATGCTAACGCCCCAGTGCTAGGCAAACGCTGTCCGAGCCATAACTCCATAATGGCAGATTTTTTCGAGAGGCAACTTGGCTTATTTGAAAGCTGTTGGAGCGAGCTTCGAAATAGGAAATTGTCAGCTCAATCGTATCAACGGTCTGGGTCACAGGAGGAGAACGTAACGCAGGAGTCCCGGTCACAGTACGAGGTGCAGCTGCAGCTGCAGCAGGAGAGGGCAGAGGAGGAGCCACGGGAGCAGCAGCACAGGTAGGTGCCGTTGCAGTGGACGCCAGGGGAGGCGGAGCAGCAGTAACTGCACGACTTCTCTGATCCTGCACTTGCACGCTTGGTTCATGGTCCTTTACCGTCCCTTCCTGTTCCCCCTTTCGGGTCCCTCTCCATGTCCCCGTGGACACGTCGTTCTCCCCTCAGTCGTTCTGTGTCTTCAGAGCCTCATCGGTCCCATTATCGTACGGACGGGCCGTTTCACCTTGTTTTCCGCTCTTGTGTTCTACTTCCTCCTGTCCTTCCACACCCTCATGAGTCGTCCCTCACTGTGTTTCATGACCCGTTGTCCGACTACCTCCGTGCCTCCCGTGTTATCGTGTCCCGTGTTTTGTCCGCTTTAGATACTTATACTCGTCCGACTGCCCCTCCATTGTCTGTCTTGGCTCTTGTTACCATTGTTGCTTGCTTTACTTCTTCCCACCTCCTTTACTACGCGGCTCACCTGGTGAGTGGCCCTTCTCGTTCTACGTCCTATGGGGGAGCTCCTGTCTTTCGCTTGGAGGTCTTCCAGGACAGGCAGTTCGAGCCTGGTTTCCTTGCAGCCGCTGTTCCGCATCTCTGCGCCATGCTGCTTTCCCCTGAGGAGGATCGAGCCGCCCTTGATATCCCGATCCAACGCACTCACGCCGAGGCAGTATCGGGACCCTAGGCTTCGTACTAGATAGCAGTTGAGAAGGCAGAGATGGGATCTTATAAGTCCACAGGCACCTACGTTGATGCCATCCTACTACGTGGGGCAATCGTTGTCAGTGGCATATGGCTCTACAAATTGAAACGGCCACCTGGATCACCACCAGTGTTCACGGCGCGCTATTTAGCGAGAGGCTTTAATCAGCTCGAGGGGGTACACTTCTTCTTGACTTTTTCTTCCACCCCGACGATGACCACTCTTCGGGTGTTGTTGCATATAGCAGCTCAGCGCAACTACGAGTGGCACTCCTTCGACTTCTCCACAGCATTCCTATTGGGGAGCCTGCACGAGAAGATCTGGCGACGTCGCCTGCGTGGCTTGACTGGCTCTTTCCCTCCTAGGACCCAGTGGCAGCTGTTTCGACCGGTCTAGGCCCTGTTCCAGGCTCCCCACGAGTGGCCCGACACACTACTTACAACTCTTGCAGCTCTTGACTTGTTTCCGTCGTCTGCCGACCTGTCAGTTGGTTTAAGGGCCTAATAAATTCAAGCTATTAGGACTTTATCAAACTTAAAACCTCTCCTCAGGGTCACCTCCAAGGGTCCTTGGGTGCCTGGTACAAGACCAGCCCCTATCCTCGGGTCCGAGTTTGTAGATAGAGGGATCAAGAGGGACTTAGTTAAAACAGCAAGAGTACCTTGAACGTCGCGCAGCGTATCGTGCAGACCATCGATCGGATCAAGCTGAGACTTTCCTACATTGAAGCTCCCTCCAAGAGCTTTAAAATGAACCAAGTTGCATCGCGAAAAGTTCTGCCATTACGAAGTTATGGCTCGGATAGCGTTTGCCTAGCATTGGAGTGCTAGCATACTAGCATTGACTCGGGTAGCATTCCGCCGTCGCACCGCGTAGAAACGAAATTCCAGCAACGAAGCAATTCGCTTGAATCAATTTCACTATATTGAGGTACAAACAGAGAAGGAATAAATAGCTCTAGCTAGCAAGGGCCTTGGGAATCAACCTGGGAACAACCAGGGATGATCCCAAATAATTCCAAGTAGCAGAACCAACCTGGCTGGACAAAACAGCAGGTGGTAGGTTGGTAAACAACCTCTGGTTCTGTTTTTCCAACCTGTGAAAACAACAACCAGGTTCAGGTCCTAAAAACATAACCTGTTTTGTCTTTGCCCAACCAGCCAAATGCTGGTTCCGCTGGTTTCCCCTGGCCCTGTAGCATGCAGATACAGACAAACAACATCCAACCTTCACCTAAATTGTACCCCTATAGTGCTTGCCCTGCTACACTATAGTCAACCAAACAAAACAGTACAATTTCGAGTTGGATAGAACTGAATCTGCACAATCCATTCAACCGAACCACAAAGCTTCCATCTTGGGTTCCTTTGCGAGCTCGTCCTTTCTGCTTGTACTGTTCATAGCGCGTACAATGTTGTGCCGAAGCGCACCATGCGCGACTACCTGCAAATGCTTCAAGCGAAAATTGCAAAAGCAAACAAACACACGAACAAATGCATTCGCACATGCATACTCGTACAAGCAGACGGCAGGATGTCGTGCAATGTAAATTTGCACCCAACACTGTCGATGTTCGTCCGCCGTGGCTCGACCCCGTTCTTTGTTCTGGTGTACGTTGACAACCTGGTTTTTGCCACTCCCGACCGATGCACACTGGCCGCCGTGAAGGAGGAACTGCAGAGGAGACACACTTACACTGACCTTGGTGAGCTGCAGCGCTACCTTGGCCTGCAGATTACGAGAGACAAGGCAACTCGCACCATTAGACTGTTGCAGTTGCATTTCGTCGAGCAAATACTCACGCGGTTTCGCTTCTCGTTCTCCAAGGTACAGCCCACCTCTCTTGCTGTGGATCATGGGCTCACGGCTCAACCTTCGGACGAGCCATTTGAATCAAGTGGTCCATATCCTGAGATGGTGGGTTGTTTCATGAACCTGATGACCTGTACTCGCCCACACCTATTTTACACTCTTAGCGTCCTTGCGCGCTTTGTTGCGCGTGGGATACACAAAACTTCTCACTGGTACGCTGCTAAGAGGGTGGCAAAGTATGTCGCGACTACATGAGGCATGGGACTTCTCCTTAGAGGGAAGCAGCCAGTTACACTTACAGGTTTCTCGAACTCGTCGTGGGCCAACGACGCTGAGTTGCTGCGGTCTACACAGGGTTACTACCTTATTGGCACCAGACGCCCTTGACCTCCCGATCCCTTGTACTCACGCCAAGGCGGTCTGTGGACCCTGGGCTTTTTACTGGATAGCACCAGATAAGGCAGAGATAGCATCTTATAGGTCCACAGGCACCTACGTTGACGCCGTCCCACCACCTGGGACGAACGTCGTTAGTGTCTTGGGCTCCACAAGGTGAAGCGGCCGCGTGGATCACCACCACTGTTTGAGGCGCGGTATGTGGCGAGAGACTTTAGTAAGCGCGAGGGGGTAGACTTCTTCCAGACCCTCACGCGGGTGTTGTTGCATGTCGCAGCTCATTGCGACTACGGGTTATACTCCTTGGCTTCGATGGCTCTTTCCCTGCTGGGACCTAGTGGCAGCTACGTCGAGCGGTCTACGACCTGCGTCAGGTTCCTTGTGAGTGGCACGACACACTTCGCATGACTCTTGCAGCGCTTGTCTTCTTTGTGACGTCTGCTGACCCGTCACTCCTCGTCCGTCATGGCTCGACGCCGTTCTTTGTTTTGGTTTACTTCAACAACCTAGTGTTAGCCACTCCCGGCCGACGCGCACTGGACTCCGGGAAGGAGGAACTGCAAAGGAGACACACTAAGACTGACCTTGGTGAGTTGCAGCGCTGCCTTGGCCTGCAGATCACCACGGATATGGTAGCTCGCACCATTATGCTGACACAGTTGCATATGGTCTAGCAGATCCTCACGCGGTTTCGCTTTCCGTTCTCGAAGGTACAGCCCACCCCTCTTGCTAAGGATCATGGGCTCACGGCTCCACCTACGAACGATCCATCTGAGTCCAGTGGTCCAATCCTGAGCTGGTGGGTTGTCTCGTGTACCTGATGACCTGTTCTCGCCCAGACCTAGCTTACCGTCTTAGCGTCCTTGCGCGCTGTGTTGCGCCTGGGAGACACAGACCTTCCTACTGGTAAGCTGCTAAGAGGGTGGCAAAGTATGCAGCAAGTACATCATGCATGGGACTTGTCCTTGGAGGGAAGCAGCCAGTTATACTTACAGGTTTCTCGAAATCGTTGTGAGCCAACGACGCTGAGTCGCTGCGGTCTACACAGGGTTACTACTTCAGCCTTGGGACGGGAGCTGTTTTGTGGAGGTTGAGTCGGGCGTCGTCCGTCTCTAGTTCCAGCTGTGAGGTAAAGGTTTACGCTGCGGCCATGGCTGCCCAGGAGCTTTGCTGGCTGTCTTTCCTCCTGACCGACCTTGGTGAGCGGCCTTGCTCTCCCCCAGACTTGTTCGCCGACAACATGTCTGTTATCCTGTTGTGCGAAGAGATTCAACTGGCTGCGAAGGCGAATCACATCCATCTTCGTTACTTCCTTCTACGTGAGTAGCAGCAACGTAGCTCGGTACTCGTGCGACATATCTCCTCTGAGGCTAGCACTGCAGATATCTTCACCAAGGCGTTGCCGCGTTGTGACCACCAGCGTTTCTGCATCCAGATGGGCCTTGTGCCTGCCCATCCTCACTTGCTTACAAGTCTTGTACTCTTGCATGCATCTCTTTATACTTTCTATATACCTGCATGTGGACTGGCCTTGTGGCCCTTTGCTTGCTCTCTGAATGTGTGGTGGCTTTGAGCTTCACCCTGAGATTCGCCTTGTTCTTGTAAATTGGTCTTGTGACCCTTCCTTATTCCTACTTACTGGTCCTGTGACCCTTGTTTGCTCTCAGACTATGTGGTGTCATTGAGATCCACCTTGAGATATGTGTTGTTTTTCACAGGACTGCTGACACCTATACTATGGGGATGTGTTAACCTATGTTTGTCATGGTTTATGTGTGTTAGTCTAGGTGTGTGACATTCATCGTTGGGTTAGGGTTAGCACTTCACATATCTTTCTTCCTTTGTCATTTCTTGCGGAGGAGAGTTCCTCGGTCGCGCCTTCACCGACCTCGTTGAAGTCAAAGGCATCCTCCACAACCTAACGTGCCCCTATAATCCGCAGCAGAACCGGATGGCAGAGCAAGAAATGCGCATTGTTGTAGGCACTAGGGCGAATGATGCTCCTGCACTAGGGCGTGAAGCACCACTGGTGGCACCTCGCTCTGTGTTAGGCCGTATAGGTGCGCAACTGCCTCGAATGGGCCTCACTTCTTTCGGGGACGATGCCGCACGAGCCATTGTTTGAGAAGAAACCGGACCTATGCTGGCGCGTGTTGGTGTAAGGGCCTAATAAACTCAAGCTATTAAGACTTTATCACACTTAAAACCTCTCCTCGGGGTCACCTCCAAGGGTCCTTGGGTGCCTGGTACAAGACCAGCCCCTATCCTCGGGTCCGAGTTTGTAGAGAGAGGAATCACTGTTGGGTGCAAATTCACATTGCACGACATCCTGCCGTCTGTTTGTACGAGTATGCGTGTGCGAATGCATTTGCGTGTGAATGGTATGTTTGTGTGTTTGTTTGCTTTCGCAATTTTTCGCTTGAAGCATTTGCAGGTACTCGCAAAATGTGCGCTTCGGCATAACATTGTACGCGCTATGAACAGTACAAGCAGAAAGGACGAGCTCGCAAAGGAACCCAAGATGGAAGCTTTGCGGTTCGGCTTACTTGATTGCGCAGATTCAGTTCTATCCAACTCGAAATTGTACTGTTTTGTTTGGTTGACTATAGTGTAGCAGGGCAGGCACTATAGGGGTACAATTTAGGTGAAGGTTGGATGTTGTTTGTCTGTATCTGCATGCTACAGGGCCAGGGGAAACCAGCGGAACCAGCATTTGGCTGGTTGGGCAAAGACAAAACAGGTTCTGTTTTTAGGACCTGAACCTGGTTGTTGTTTTCCCAGGTTGGAAAAACAGAACCAGAGGTTGTTCACCAACCTATCACCTGCTATTTTGTTCAGCCAGGTTGGTTCTGTTGCTTGGAATTATTTGGGATCATCCCTGGTTGTTCCCAGGTTCATTCCCAAGGTCCTTGCTAGCTAGAGCTATTTATTCCTTCTCTGTTTGTACCTGAATATAGTGAAATTGATTCAAGCGAATTCCTTCCTTGCTGGAATTTCTTTTCTACGCGGTGCGACGGCGGAATGCTACCCGAGTCAACGCTAGTACGCTAGCACTCCAACGCTAGGCTAACGCTGTCCGAGCCATAACTTCGTAATGGCAGAACTTTTCGCGAGGCAACTTGGCTTATTTTAAAGCTCTTAGAGTGAGCTTCGATATAGGAAATTCTCAGCTTAATCCGATCGACGGTCTGCACGATACGCTGCGCGACATTCAAGGTACTCTTGCTGTTTTGACTAAGTCCCTCTTGATCCCTCTCTCTACAAACTCGGACCCGAGGATAGGGGCTGGTCTTGTACCAGGCACCCAAGGACCCTTGGAGGTGACCCCGAGGAGAGGTTTTAAGTGTGATAAAGTCTTAATAGCTTGAGTTTATTAGGCCCTTACACCAACAAGCTGGTATCAGAGCTGCGTTATAGTGATCCTCGATATAGGTAGCTATGGCGGGCAACACCTCGGCGGTAGCTGGTGAAACTTCAGCCCAAGATCGTAGCGGCAGCCATGATTCTGGTGTTTCTGCGCCAAGGGGAGCGCGAACAAGCCAGGGCTCGCTGATCAAGGAGGTGCTGAAAAACTTCACCGTCGAGAAGTTCAATGGTGAGGGCTATGATGATTGGGCCTGGAAAATGCAACTTTATTTCCGTCAAATCGGATTGCTGAAACTAATGATTGGGGAGGAGCCTAGACCGAGTGACCCCGCCCTTCAGGAAGATTGGGACGAGCGCGCCTCGGCTGGCTACTACTTGATGTCGCAGAGTTTGGAGCTGAACCAGCGTCACCACGTCATGCACCTGCTGCCGGAGGCTGAGTGTGGTCCGAAGGCGTGGACGGTGTTGAAGGAGCTGCACGCCCCGACCTCCGTTGTTGCAACATTGATGCTGGAGAGGGAGCTGTCCGCGTTGCGCCTGAGCGAGGGAGAGCCGGTGCAACCTGTCCTGGACAAATTGCGCGACCTCTACGCGAAGTTGGCGACCGCGGGAATCACCTACCCGGAGCAAACAAAGTGCTTGAAGATGCTCTCGCTGCTGCCGGAATCGTGGCTTCAATTTACGAGCGGATTGAGCCTGCCGCAGAACCAGAGCTTGTGGACGCTCGAGTGGGTGCGGACGAAGATTCTGGAGGAGGACTTCCGTCGCCGCCAACTGAGGGGTGGAGACGACGGCAGCAGCGGCTACGGGATGCAAGGGAGCCGACGTGGCAAAGGACGTGGCTTCGGTGGTGCTGGACGCGGTGCAAAGAAAGACGACGACTCCAACGACCAACAAGGAGGTACCGGTTGGGGTCGCGGTGCAAAATCTGGACGTGGGGGCAAGTCGGGTGCTGGTGGCAAAATGAAAGGGAGTTGCTGGTATTGTGAGAAGGAAGGGCACCCCTGGTTTTTGTGCTATAAGAAACCCGATGGATGGACCCCCCAGAATCGTCACCAGGATGGCGGCGCGCGGAGGAACCAGAAAAACGGTGCCAACATGGTCGCTGATTCGTCCGACAACAACCCAAAGGGCAACGGCGGTGCGGAGAAGAAGAAGGAGCGCACCGCGGGCCAATTCTTCCATATGGGAGACAAGGGGGAGCAAGGAGACGCCTCTGCTAAGGCTGGAGCAGAGCTGCACCCCCTGGACTATTGGGTGTTGGACACAGGCGCTGCTTGGACAATGACGCCGCGCAAGGACCTGCTGGACGACGTACGCGCTGCACCGATTAATGAGGTGTGCTCTGCCTCTGGACACATGTTGAAGGTGGCTGGTGCGGGACGAGCTGCATTTAAGGGGGCGGATGGCAAGCCGGTGGTGCTGCACGACGTTCTCCTCGTCCCCGACCTGAAGGCCAACCTCATCTCCCTCCGTAAGCTTGGCAAGGCTGGGGTGAACACCAACACGGATGGGGCTCGCACTTATAAGGGGAAGCTGGGCAATCGGGTGCTTTGGGATCTGCACGAGAGCAAGGACGTGTACAGATCCATGTGGCAGCTACCGGCGCTGGCGTGGCATGGTGAGGGGCAGGCTAGAGAGGGGTCTGCATCCCAGGGGGAGTGCAACGCCGTTGGAGGGGTTGGTGTGAAAGTGTCGGCCAGATCTGGGGAGACGGATTGGGCAACGGCACACCGACGCTTGGGGCATGTGGCAATGCCTTTGCTGAAGCAGCTGGAGAAGGATGGAGCCGTTAAGGGCTTGAAGCTGAACGGACAACCACCCGATGATAACTGTGAAATCTGTTTGCTCTCAAAGTTTACCCGTTTCCCCTTCCATAGTGTGGCTGGCAGGAGCAAGAAGCCGTTGGAGCTGGTCCACATGGACTTGGTGGGGCCGCTGCCGGTTCAGGGACACAAGGGGGAGCGGTACTTCCTAACCATAGTGGATGACTGGAGCAGGCTAATGTGGGCGTATCCGCTGAAGCAGAAAGATCACGCCGCCTCCACGATTCGGGACGATTGGCTGCCGTTCGTGGAGAAGCAAGCGGAGTGTGTGGTGAAGCGGATTAGGACAGATCGGGGTGGTGAGTTCCTTGGAGCTGAGATGACGGCCTGGCTCAAGAAGCAGGGCATCCAGAGGGAGCTGACCACGGCTTACACCCCACAGTCCAACGGTGTAGCAGAACGGGCGAACCGGACAATTCTGGAGACAGCTAGGGCGCTGCTCATAGAATCTGGGCTGGGCAACTTGATGTGGCCCCATGCTGTTCGGCACGCTACCGTCGCTAGGAACAGGGTACTCACAAAGGTTGGGGATGACTCGTGGGTGCCGTTGGAGAGGTGGCTTGGGAGGAAGCCGCCGGTGGACATGCTGAGGGTGTTCGGTTGCATGGCAGTCGCCCACGTTCCCAAGACCTACCGCAGTAAGTTGGGGGCGAGTGCAATCTGGTGTGTACATTTGGGGCTGGCTGCTGAAAGCAAGGGATGGCTGCTGTGGGAGCCTTCCAAGGGTGTGTTGTTTGACAGCAGGGATGTGAAGTTTGTTGAGGGCATGATGTATGGGAGCTGGGAGAAACAGCCGGAGGCCAGGGTGTCCCAGCAGATGAAGCAGATTACCATGCAGCTGGACCTGACTCCTAGTGTGTGGGAGGAGGGAGAGGAGGCAGCTGCAGAGGGTGGTGATAAAGAGAAGGTGCAGGAGGCACCTGCTGGTGGAGGTGATGGTGTGGAGATTAGCGGTAGCACTAGTGGAGCTGCTGGATCCGAGGGAGGAGAGCAGCAGCAGGGGAAAACTAAGAAGCCGAAGGGTGTCGTTATGAAGGGATGGGAGACACCCGTCTCCAGGCCAGGACGTACCCGTATGGCTACTAAGAAGCTGACTGCAGGAGCTGATGTAGCGGAGCAGCAGCTTGGGACCGAGGAGGCATTGCTGATTCTACCGCATGGCTATGACCCGGATGAGGAGGATCAACCTGCGTACTGTTTTCTTGCCCCTGCACCAGAGGAACCAGCTAGCATGGAGGAGGCATTAGCTGGACCAGATAGGGACAAATGGCTAGCTTCCAGGGATGCTGAGTACCAGAGCCTGCTGGAGAATGGGACTTGGGAACTAGTGGTGCTGCCTGAGGGAAAGAAAGCGGTACAATGCAAGTGGGTGCTAAGGATCAAGACTGACGACAAGGGGCAGGTCACCATCTACAAGAGTAGGTTGGTGGCTAAGGGGTTTATGCAGAAGGAGAAGCGGGACTTCAATGAGATCTTTGCTCCCACAGCCAAAACCCCTACCCTTCGTGTCTTGTTGGCAGATGCAGCCGTTGGTGGGAAGTTCATTATCCAGATGGATATATCAACGGCATTCCTCAATGGGATTTTAGAGGAGGAGGTGTTCATGACGCAGCCACCTGGGTATGAGGATGGTACGGGCAGGGTGTGCAAGCTGAAAAAGTCCATCTACGGCTTGAAGCAGGCGCCACGCTGCTGGTACCAGAAGTTGGCAGCTGTTTTAGAGGAGATGGGATTCAGGACCAGCAGCTGTGATGAGAGCCTCTTTCTCAAGGGGGAGGGGGAGAAGCTGGTGCTGTTTCTGGTCTATGTGGACGACATTCTTCTCTTTAGCAGCAGCATGAAGGAGATCCAGAAGGTGCAGCAGCAGCTGATGGAGAACTTCAAGTGCAAGAACCTTGGGGAGGTAAAGTACTACCTCGGGATGCACGTAGAGAGGGATCCAGATCACAGGTGGTTGAAACTGCACCAGGAGAAGTTCATCAAGGAGCTTGGGGAGAAGTACGGAATTGAGAATGAGCGCAAGGTTGCAACTCCCCTGCCAGCAGAATTCAAGCTTGTGAAAGCTGCAGAGGATGAAGGAGTTGAAGCCGAGGAGCAGCAGCAATTTCAGTCCTTGGTGGGCAGCCTCTTGTATGCAGCAGTTCACACGAGACCCGACATCTCTTTCTCGGTTGGGCAGCTGGCTAGGGTAGTGCAGAATCCATCAGAGGAGCAGGTGGATGCAGCTGAGCGTGTGGTGAAGTATCTGAACTCTCACCCAAGCATTGGAGTTCAATACTCCGCATCTGCACAGGTGAAGCAGAAAGGGGTTGAGGTGCTGAAAGAGAAGGGGGAGAGGCTTGGAGAAGGCAAGCTTTTTCTCACTTGCTTTACTGATGCTACGTGGGCCTCTGAGAAGGAGGATTCCTCATCTGTGGGAGGATACATCTGCGTAGTTGGGGGAGGACCGGTTAGTTGGAGGTCAAAGAAGCAAACGGAGACAGCACTCTCTTCCGTGGAATCAGAGTACATGGCGATGTTCCATGGGGTGAAGGAGGTGATTTGGCTGAGGAGGTTGTTAGAGGAGATTGGCCAGGAGCAGAAGGTTGCTACGCCGCTGTTTTGTGATAGCAAGGGGGCTCTTGGGATGGCCAGGAACGTTGTGCTTCATGGGCTGAACAAGCACATGCGTATCAAGTGGCACTGGCTGCGTAAGGAGGTGAAGAGGGGGATGGTGAATCCGATCTACATCAAGACTCACCAGCAGCCAGCGGACTTCCTCACCAAGAGGCTTGCGGATGAGCCTCATTGGCGTTGTGTGCGCATGAGTGGAATGAGCATGAACTAGTATGGAATGATGGGGATGCAGCCGGCAGGCTGAGGGGGAGTGTGTTGGGTGCAAATTCACATTGCACGACATCCTGCCGTCTGTTTGTACGAGTATGCGTGTGCGAATGCATTTGCGTGTGAATGGTATGTTTGTGTGTTTATTTGCTTTCGCAATTTTTCGCTTGAAGCATTTGCAGGTACTCGCAAAATGTGCGCTTCGGCATAACATTGTACGCGCTATGAACAGTACAAGCAGAAAGGACGAGCTCGCAAAGGAACCCAAGATGGAAGCTTTGCGGTTCGGCTTACTTGATTGCGCAGATTCAGTTCTATCCAACTCGAAATTGTACTGTTTTGTTTGGTTGACTATAGTGTAGCAGGGCAGGCACTATAGGGGTACAATTTAGGTGAAGGTTGGATGTTGTTTGTCTGTATCTGCATGCTACAGGGCCAGGGGAAACCAGCGGAACCAGCATTTGGCTGGTTGGGCAAAGACAAAACAGGTTCTGTTTTTAGGACCTGAACCTGGTTGTTGTTTTCCCAGGTTGGAAAAACAGAACCAGAGGTTGTTCACCAACCTATCACCTGCTATTTTGTTCAGCCAGGTTGGTTCTGTTGCTTGGAATTATTTGGGATCATCCCTGGTTGTTCCCAGGTTCATTCCCAAGGTCCTTGCTAGCTAGAGCTATTTATTCCTTCTCTGTTTGTACCTGAATATAGTGAAATTGATTCAAGCGAATTCCTTCCTTGCTGGAATTTCTTTTCTACGCGGTGCGACGGCGGAATGCTACCCGAGTCAACGCTAGTACGCTAGCACTCCAACGCTAGGCTAACGCTGTCCGAGCCATAACTTCGTAATGGCAGAACTTTTCGCGAGGCAACTTGGCTTATTTTAAAGCTCTTAGAGTGAGCTTCGATATAGGAAATTCTCAGCTTAATCCGATCGACGGTCTGCACGATACGCTGCGCGACATTCAAGGTACTCTTGCTGTTTTGACTAAGTCCCTCTTGATCCCTCTCTCTACAAACTCGGACCCGAGGATAGGGGCTGGTCTTGTACCAGGCACCCAAGGACCCTTGGAGGTGACCCCGAGGAGAGGTTTTAAGTGTGATAAAGTCTTAATAGCTTGAGTTTATTAGGCCCTTACACCAACAATCACGAGGGACTTAGTCAAAACAGCAAGAGTACCTTGAACGTCGCGCAGCGTATCGTGCAGACCGTCGATCGGATTAAGCTGAGAATTTCCTATATCGAAGCTCACTCTAAGAGCTTTAAAATAAGCCAAGTTGCCTCGCGAAAAGTTCTGCCATTACGAAGTTATGGCTCGGACAGCGTTAGCCTAGCGTTGGAGTGCTAGCGTACTAGCGTTGACTCGGGTAGCATTCCGCCGTCGCACCGCGTAGACAAGAAATTCCAGCAAGGAAGGAATTCGCTTGAATCAATTTCACTATATTCAGGTACAAACAGAGAAGGAATAAATAGCTCTAGCTAGCAAGGACCTTGGGAATCAACCTGGGAACAACCAGGGATGATCCCAAATAATTCCAAGCAACAGAACCAACATGGCTGGACAAAATAGCAGGTGATAGGTTGGTGAACAACCTCTGGTTCTGTTTTTCCAACCTGGGAAAACAACAACCAGGTTCAGGTCCTAAAAACAGAACCTGTTTTGTCTTTGCCCAACCAGCCAAATGCTGGTTCCGCTGGTTTCCCCTGGCCCTGTAGCATGCAGATACAGACAAACAACATCCAACCTTCACCTAAATTGTACCCCTATAGTGCCTGCCCTGCTACACTATAGTCAACCAAACAAAACAGTACAATTTCGAGTTGGATAGAACTGAATCTGCGCAATCAAGTAAGTTGAACCGCAAAGCTTCCATCTTGGGTTCCTTTGCGAGCTCGTCCTTTCTGCTTGTACTGTTCATAGCGCGTACAATGTTATGCCGAAGCGCACATTTTGCGAGTACCTGCAAATGCTTCAAGCGAAAATTGCGAAAGCAAACAAACACACAAACATACCATTCACACGCAAATGCATTCGCACACGCATACTCGTACAAACAGACGGCAGGATGTCGTGCAATGTGAATTTGCACCCAACACACTCCCCCTCAGCCTGCCGGCTGCATCCCCATCATTCCATACTAGTTCATGCTCATTCCACTCATGCGCACACAACGCCAATGAGGCTCATCCGCAAGCCTTTTGGTGAGGAAGTCTGCTGGCTGCTGGTGAGTCTTGATGTAGATCGGATTCACCGTCCCCCTCTTCACCTCCTTACGCAGCCAGTGCCACTTGATACGCATGTGTTTATTCAGCCCATGAAGCACAGCGTTCCTGGCCATCCCAAGAGCTCCCTTGCTATCACAAAACAGCGGCGTAGCAACCTTTTGCTCCTGGCCAATCTCCTCCAACAGCCTCCTCAGCCAAATCACCTCCTTCACCCCATGGAACATCGCCATGTACTCTGATTCCACGGAAGAGAGTGTTGTCTCCGTCTGCTTCTTTGACCTCCAACTAACCGGTCCTCCCCCAACTACGCAGATGTATCCTCCCACAGATGAGGAATCCTCCTTCTCAGAGGCCCACGTAGCATCAGTAAAGCAAGTAAGAAAAAGCTTGCCTTCTCCAAGCCTCTCCCCCTTCTCTTTCAGCACCTCAACCCCTTTCTGCTTCACCTGTGCAGATGCGGAGGATTGAACTCCAATGCTTGGGTGAGAGTTCAGATACTTCACCACACGCTCAGCTGCATCCACCTGCTCCTCTGATGGATTCTGCACTACCCTAGCCAGCTGCCCAACCGAGAAAGAGATGTCGGGTCTCGTGTGAACTGCTGCATACAAGAGGCTGCCCACCAAGGACTGAAATTGCTGCTGCTCCTCGGCTTCAACCCCTTCATCCTCTGCAGCTTTCACAAGCTTGAATTCTGCTGGCAGGGGAGTTGCAACCTTGCGCTCATTCTCAATTCCGTACTTCTCCCCAAGCTCCTTGATGAACTTCTCCTGGTGCAGTTTCAACCACCTGTGATCTGGATCCCTCTCTACGTGCATCCCGAGGTAGTACTTTACCTCCCCAAGGTTCTTGCACTTGAAGTTCTCCATCAGCTGCTGCTGCACCTTCTGGATCTCCTTCATGCTGTTGCTAAAGAGAAGAATGTCGTCCACATAGACCAGAAACAGCACCAGCTTCTCCCCCTCCCCCTTGAGAAAGAGGCTCTCATCACAGCTGCTGGTCCTGAATCCCATCTCCTCTAAAACAGCTGCCAACTTCTGGTACCAGCAGCGTGGCGCCTGCTTCAAGCCGTAGATGGACTTTTTCAGCTTGCACACCCTGCCCGTACCATCCTCATACCCAGGTGGCTGCGTCATGAACACCTCCTCCTCTAAAATCCCGTTGAGAAATGCCGTTGATATGTCCATCTGGATAATGAACTTCCCACTAACGGCTGCATCTGCCAACAAGACACGAAGGGTAGGGGGTTTGGCAGTGGGAGCAAAGATCTCATTGAAGTCCCGCTTCTCCTTCTGCATAAACCCCTTAGCCACCAACCTACTCTTGTAGATGGTGACCTGCCCCTTGTCGTCAGTCTTGATCCTTAGCACCCACTTGCATTGTACCGCTTTCTTTCCCTCAGGCAGCACCACTAGTTCCCAAGTCCCATTCTCCAGCAGGCTCTGGTACTCAGCATCCCTGGAAGCTAGCCATTTGTCCCTATCTGGTCCAGCTAATGCCTCCTCCATGCTAGCTGGTTCCTCTGGTGCAGGGGCAAGAAAACAGTACGCAGGTTGATCCTCCTCATCCGGGTCATAGCCATGCGGTAGAATCAGCAATGCCTCCTCGGTCCCAAGCTGCTGCTCCGCTACATCAGCTCCTGCAGTCAGCTTCTTAGTAGCCATACGGGTACGTCCTGGCCTGGAGACGGGTGTCTCCCATCCCTTCATAATAACACCCTTCGGCTTCTTAGTTTTCCCCTGCTGCTGCTCTCCTCCCTCGGATCCAGCAGCTCCACTAGTGCTACCGCTAATCTCCACACCATCACCTCCACCAGCAGGTGCCTCCTGCACCTTCTCTTTATCACCACCCTCTGCAGCTGACTCCTCTCCCTCCTCCCACACACTAGGAGTCAGGTCCAGCTGCATGGTGATCTGCTCCATCTGCTGGGACACCCTGGCCTCCGGCTGTTTCTCCCAGCTCCCATACATCATGCCCTCAACAAACTTCACATCCCTGCTGTCAAACAACACACCCTTGGAAGGCTCCCACAGCAGCCATCCCTTGCTCTCAGCAGCCAGCCCCAAATGCACACACCAGATTGCACTCGCCCCCAACTTACTGCGGTAGGTCTTGGGAACGTGGGCGACTGCCATGCAACCGAACACCCTCAGCATGTCCACCGGCGGCTTCCTCCCAAGCCACCTCTCCAACGGCACCCACGAGTCATCCCCAACCTTTGTGAGTACCCTGTTCCTAGCGACGGTAGCGTGCCGAACAGCATGGGGCCACATCAAGTTGCCCAGCCCAGATTCTATGAGCAGCGCCCTAGCTGTCTCCAGAATTGTCCGGTTCGCCCGTTCTGCTACACCGTTGGACTGTGGGGTGTAAGCCGTGGTCAGCTCCCTCTGGATGCCCTGCTTCTTGAGCCAGGCCGTCATCTCAGCTCCAAGGAACTCACCACCCCGATCTGTCCTAATCCGCTTCACGACACATTCCGCTTGCTTCTCCACTAACGGCAGCCAATCGTCCCGAATCGTGGAGGCGGCGTGATCTTTCTGCTTCAGCGGATACGCCCACATTAGCCTGCTCCAGTCATCCACTATGGTTAGGAAGTACCGCTCCCCCTTGTGCCCTTGCACCGGCAGCGGCCCCACCAAGTCCATGTGGACCAGCTCCAACGGCTTTTTGCTCCTGCCAGCCACACTATGGAAGGGGAAACGGGTGAACTTTGAAAGGAGGCAAATTTCACAGTTATCATCGGGTGGTTGTCCGTTCAGCTTTAAGCCCTTAACGGCTCCATCCTTCTCCAGCTGCTTCAGCAAAGGCATTGCCACATGCCCCAAACGTCGGTGTGCAGTTGCCCAATCTGTCTCCCCAGATCTGGCCGACACTTTCACACCAACCCCTCCAACGGCGTTGCACTCCCCCTGGGATGCAGACCCCTCTCCAGCCTGCCCCCCACCGTGCCACGCCAGCGCCGGCAGCTGCCACATAGATCTGTACACGTCCTTGCTCTCGTGCAGATCCCAAAGCACCCGATTGCCCAGCTTCCCCTTATAAGTGCGAGCCCCATCCGTGTTGGTGTTCACCCCAGCCTTGCCAAGCTTACGGAGGGAGATGAGGTTGGCCTTCAGGTCGGGGACGAGGAGAACGTCGTGCAGCACCACCGGCTTGCCATCCGCTCCCTTAAATGCAGCTCGTCCCGCACCAGCCACCTTCAACATGTGTCCAGAGGCAGAGCACACCTCATTAATCGGTGCAGCGCGTACGTCGTCCAGCAGGTCCTTGCGCGGCGTCATTGTCCAAGCAGCGCCTGTGTCCAACACCCAATAGTCCAGGGGGTGCAGCTCTGCTCCAGCCTTAGCAGAGGCGTCTCCTTGCTCCCCCTTGTCTCCCATATGGAAGAATTGGCCCGCGGTGCGCTCCTTCTTCTTCTCCGCACCGCCGTTGCCCTTCGGGTTGTTGTCGGACGAATCAGCGACCATGTTGGCGCCGTTTTTCTGGTTCCTCCGCGCGCCGCCATCCTGGTGACGATTCTGGGGGGTCCATCCATCGGGTTTCTTATAGCACAAAAACCAGGGGTGCCCTTCCTTCTCACAATACCAGCAACTCCCTTTCATTTTGCCACCAGCACCCGACTTGCCCCCACGTCCAGATTTCGCACCGCGACCCCAACCGGTACCTCCTTGTTGGTCGTTGGAGTCGTCGTCTTTCTTTGCACCGCGTCCAGCACCACCGAAGCCACGTCCTCTGCCACGTCGGCTCCCTTGCATCCCGTAGCCGCTGCTGCCGTCGTCTCCACCCCTCAGTTGACGGCGACGGAAGTCCTCCTCTAGAATCTTTGTCCGCACCCATTCGAGTGTCCACGAGCTCTGGTTCTGCGGCAGGCTCAATCCGCTCGTGAATGAAGCCACGATTCCGGCAGCAGCGAGAGCATCTTCAGGCACTTGGTCTGCTCTGGGTAGGTGATTCCCGCGATCGCCAACTTCGCGTAGAGGTCGCGCAATTTGTCCAGGACAGGTTGCACTGGCTCTCCCTCGCTCAGGCGCAACGCGGACAGCTCCCTCTCCAGCATCAATGTTGCAACAACGGAGGTCGGGGCCTGCAGCTCCTTCAACACCGTCCACGCCTTCGGACCACACTCAGCCTCCGGCAGCAGGTGCATGACGTGGTGACGCTGGTTCAGCTCCAAACTCTGCGACATCAAGTAGTAGCCAGCCGAGGCGCGCTCGTCCCAATCTTCCTGAAGGGCGGGGTCACTCGGTCTAGGCTCCTCCCCAATCATTAGTTTCAGCAATCCGATTTGACGGAAATAAAGTTGCATTTTCCAGGCCCAATCATCATAGCCCTCACCATTGAACTTCTCGACGGTGAAGTTTTTCAGCACCTCCTTGATCAGCGAGCCCTGGCTTGTTCGCGCTCCCCTTGGCGCAGAAACACCAGAATCATGGCTGCCGCTACGATCTTGGGCTGAAGATTCACCAGCTACCGCCGAGGTGTTGCCCGCCATAGCTACCTATATCGAGGATCACTATAACGCAGCTCTGATACCAGCTTGTTGGTGTAAGGGCCTAATAAACTCAAGCTATTAAGACTTTATCACACTTAAAACCTCTCCTCGGGGTCACCTCCAAGGGTCCTTGGGTGCCTGGTACAAGACCAGCCCCTATCCTCGGGTCCGAGTTTGTAGAGAGAGGAATCACGAGGGACTTAGTCAAAACAGCAAGAGTACCTTGAACGTCGCGCAGCGTATCGTGCAGACCGTCGATCGGATTAAGCTGAGAATTTCCTATATCGAAGCTCACTCTAAGAGCTTTAAAATAAGCCAAGTTGCCTCGCGAAAAGTTCTGCCATTACGAAGTTATGGCTCGGACAGCGTTAGCCTAGCGTTGGAGTGCTAGCGTACTAGCGTTGACTCGGGTAGCATTCCGCCGTCGCACCGCGTAGACAAGAAATTCCAGCAAGGAAGGAATTCGCTTGAATCAATTTCACTATATTCAGGTACAAACAGAGAAGGAATAAATAGCTCTAGCTAGCAAGGACCTTGGGAATCAACCTGGGAACAACCAGGGATGATCCCAAATAATTCCAAGCAACAGAACCAACATGGCTGGACAAAATAGCAGGTGATAGGTTGGTGAACAACCTCTGGTTCTGTTTTTCCAACCTGGGAAAACAACAACCAGGTTCAGGTCCTAAAAACAGAACCTGTTTTGTCTTTGCCCAACCAGCCAAATGCTGGTTCCGCTGGTTTCCCCTGGCCCTGTAGCATGCAGATACAGACAAACAACATCCAACCTTCACCTAAATTGTACCCCTATAGTGCCTGCCCTGCTACACTATAGTCAACCAAACAAAACAGTACAATTTCGAGTTGGATAGAACTGAATCTGCGCAATCAAGTAAGTTGAACCGCAAAGCTTCCATCTTGGGTTCCTTTGCGAGCTCGTCCTTTCTGCTTGTACTGTTCATAGCGCGTACAATGTTATGCCGAAGCGCACATTTTGCGAGTACCTGCAAATGCTTCAAGCGAAAATTGCGAAAGCAAACAAACACACAAACATACCATTCACACGCAAATGCATTCGCACACGCATACTCGTACAAACAGACGGCAGGATGTCGTGCAATGTGAATTTGCACCTAACAGCGCGTGTGTCGGGCTGCATGGTGCAGTTTCTGGTCCCCGAGCAGCAACGCTGGCGCCGAAGGCTCGGTGAGGTCTTCACCTTGGAATCTCGCTGGCAAGCAAGGGCTGGGAGGTGCTCGACCTGACCGATAATAAGGTTGAAGCAGTCTTCTACAGTACCTTGTCGATGGAAATGTGGAATGCAGAGTGCGGAACGGCGTCTACAAGGACGCCATCCACCTTGCCGACCGATTCCTCCTCGGTGAACTCTCTACTGCTCACAGAGGACAGCGAGCTTGATGAGGAATACGCATATGATGTACCGCCACCCACCCCTCCCCTTGTTCCCGCTTTATCCCTGTCGACACCTACGCCACCATCCCCTCCCGTCTTCGACCTTCCTGTGAAGGGATCCTCGTCGGCCGCCGGCGATGAGGGGTGACATGGTGCGTCGCCTGCTTTGCCGACCGGTTGCATTGCCGGTGGCCGATGTGACGTAGAGAAGGTCGATGACGGGCAGCGGCAGAAACATGGGAACAGACGAAAGGGAAGCTGTCGGCAACAAAGCCGACTTCAAATAAGTTGTCGGAAGAGGCGCCGACCTTACGGGAGCTGCCGGTAGAGGAGCCGCCGACAGGGGAGCAGCTCGACCACGGCTTGTCGAGCGACGTTGTGGAAGTCGTCGTTGCCGCCGGCGGGAATCAAGGAGAGCTGTCGACAAGGGAGCAGTCTGACGACCGTGACATGGTGGAGGTCATAATCAAAGAAGTGAAGCCGCGACGTTCTACCCGCTCCAACCTCAGCAAGCCTGTAGAAGTGGAGTTACCACGGTTCTCTACAGCCGACTTCCTACAACATGCTGCTCAATGATGCGCAGGCCGACATCGACCTGCCCGAGCTCGTTCCCGACGTGCATGCCGACCCAGAGCACCGCAGTTACATTGCCAACATGACGGTGAAAGAGGCATTGGCGAGCTAGAAGGGCAAGGCGGTGAAGGCCGCCAGGGACGAGAAGATCCGCAGCCTCATCGCCAATGGCATGTGGGAGCTGATTGAGCGTCCGTGCGGTGTCAACATTATGAAGAACCGTTGGGTGCTGATGACGAAGTGCCACATCCATGGCACAGTCGCCCGCGAGAAGACTCACGTCGTTGTGAAAGGCTTCACGTAGGTGTACAGCGCCGACTATGGCGAGACGTACACGCCAGGGGGGAGATACGTCATGCTGCGCGTTTTCCTCAGCATCATAGCCATCCTCGACTTGCATCTGATACAGCTTGACATGAAGAATGCCTTTCTCCAGAGCAAGCTGGACCGCATGCTCTACATGGACAAACTGGCCTACTACATTGATGACACCAGTCGATTCTGCAAGCTGCTGAAGAGTCTATACGGCCTCAAGCGGGGTCCGCTGTTGTGGTACTCGACGCTCGACGCAGCGATATGTTCTCGTCCATAACACAGGAAGATATGAGATTTTTATGTAGCCGCATGAGATGCATTGTTGTAAGCGAACTCCAGAGTGGCTGATATTGTCTTTGCATACTGTACGCAGTAACTGTTCAACTCGCCTTCTGCTCTCATTTTTCACTCCCGGCTTCTACTCACCTGCTCGTTTCCTAGAACTGAGCTTCCATAGCTATAGAGCTCAGCATTTTGACATGTAAACCTCAGGCTTATGTTAAATGCAATTTCTCAAGATTGAAGCCGTTTGGTCTGCGTCCGGCTGAAGACCCGTTCACCTAATGACAATGATGCCATGGCCATGGAGGAGAGCTTTAACTCGGCCGATGTGTACCAATTTCTCACCTGATACTAGATTTGAAGCACTCTATCGATGCACGGATTTAAGCTTTTTCCAACGGTGCTCTTTTAGTGTTCATAATGGGAACCTAAACACTTGTTTCTTGAGTTCCAAGCTGTCGTCAATGCTACACATTACATCAAGCTAGGCTTCTACACACGGTCATTATCAGGGTTATGAGCTACTCGATGGATTCCATTGCAATATACTTGCTTTACCATCAATTCGCGTCAACATCAAAATCTCTAGTTCCCAAGGTCTCTTAGTGTTCAAGGAAACCAACTACTAAGGCTGGATGTTAATCTCTAAGGAGCCAACAGTCAAATCCGGCCTGGACCTACAACGTTTTGCTTTCAAGCGCAAGAGACATAAATCGACAACTGCTTTGATATAAGTGCTCAGTTCAGCTTGCTTATCAGCCAGTGTCGGGCTGTCAATCTACTTTCATCATCGCACCATGGCGAAGAGTTGCAACAACAAGACTGGCAAGAAGACAGTTGACAATGATCAGGAAAATGAGGTGGCTGACGTACCTGACGTACCTGCGAATGATGCTGCTGACAAAGGGCGATCGCCTTCTGAATCCGCATCTGCTGTAATGAATGGTCTATTTGAGGATTTACTGAATTTGCAAAGCAGTGCTGACCAGGGAGACGGATCAGGCAAAGAAGCTGCCGAAGGAGAGTAGGGGATTGCTGATAAGGACCAGAAAGCTGCTGTTGAGGAGACTAATGCAGACGACAATATGTAAGACGAGGAGGAGGCTCTATCGGTTCTGGCTCATCACGACGAGGACAACACATATTTGAGTGACGACTCTGATGACCACTTGGAACCGGATTCACGCAGCAGTGTCATTGCTTTGAAACGGTTCTCACTAACCTTGCTGGTATCAATTCTCAGGAAACCAGAAGCTACACGTGCTGCTGTAACGGTTGCTGCGATGCTGGAGGACTGGAAGGAGCAGTTATCTCAAGATGTGCTGCAGACGACGACTTACCAAGAACTCACGACGACATATTTTTCTGGCACGCACTATGGTCGTTTGCAAGTCACCTTCAACCATGTCAGAGATGAGAACTTTGTCTGGAGTCAAATCATCTGTCATGAGTGCGTGAACGGCGACATCATTGACCTCACCTGCCAACACCTGGAAGATGCATGCTTTCTTCAAGAACGTGTATTGAACCCGACGGCGAAGGAGGTTGTGATCAAAGGTATACCGACCGAGATCACTGTAGTGCTGATCTGTCGCCTGTTGGTGGTGTCAAAGCTGGTCAAACGTGACAAAAGCACTTTTATCTGCGGATTTGGAATATATCGTACTGTTGACCCGGTCACTGGGTTGGATACTAGCCATATTCGCGGATTGATCCTTCCATATGCTGCTAATGAGTACCGTTGGAGGTACTTTGTGGAGGATCCGCCAACAGTGAAGCGATACCTGCTGCACTTCCCGTTGCTAACCTACGATTTTTCGCAGCGGTCAACACATGTCTCGTTATCATGACCATTACATCACCCCGAGGCAGGAATTGTTTACCAATTGGAACCTGATGGTAAAAAACGTTCATGAGATGAATGGTATAAGCAGGGAGGCTCCTCATCTACTACCATTGTAGCCTTTACCGCCGGCCTCCCATTTCTTACCTTATACTGGCGGGTGTTTGCTCATCTCTCCCCGCATCTGCATCCCTAAAAGCCTCAGCCCTCCTGAAACGTATCATGAGGGACCCCGAGGTTGTACTCACCTCCACCAGAGGAGCGCAAGAAGAGTGGATGTGTGTGCAAACTGTATGCAAGAAGGCTCAAGGGAGACGTTTCGAGCAGGCACAAGGGAGGGTTGCGGAAGGGCGGTGCAGCAACGCGCGCGAGCAAACACTCTCAGAAGTTGGCCGCCTTCAAGAAGGAGTTCATCGTCAAGCCGTCAAAGAAGTGATCAGCGGCTCAGTTGTTAACAAAAGGATGGGACCAGATGATGAAACGACAAGGTGGATTGTGGGAGCAGAATGTGTAGTTGGTGCCATGCTCTCTTTCGCTGTATCAAGATGTATGGTCGCAATGAGGATTAACTGCCTGTGGATGCTGTGGGGCTCAATGAAGTGGTTAAATGGATAAGTGCAACAACCTCACATTTCTTGAGCTCAACATTAATGGACTCGATAGCAGCGGCAAGCAGGACCATTGCATGAAGTGGCAACAAGAAGAAGCAAACGTGGTGACCCGTATAGTAGCTGACCACAATTTCTGGACACAGGTTTGTCAGAATCCCAACCACTAGACCATTCGGATAAAAAGGCTTGTTAAGTAGCGGGCCAGTGCGCCCATAACCCCCCAGGCCAACGTGCCTGTAACCCTTCCCTAGGATCAATCAGGGATCTCCAGTGGACCTCTGACACCCCCCCGCACTGAGATGCCCGAGGTGCACACACTGGGATTCGTGTTGGTGTAAGGGCCTAATAAACTCAAGCTATTAAGACTTTATCAAACTTAAAACCTCTCCTCGGGGTCACCTCGAAGGGTCCTTGGGTGCCTGGTACAAAACCAGCCCCTATCCTCGGGTCCGAGTTTGTAGAGAGAGGGATCAAGAGGGACTTAGTGAAAACAGCAAGAGTACCTTGAACGTCGCGCAGCGTATCGTGCAGATCGTTGATCGGATTAAGCTGAGAATTTTACTATATCGAAGCTCGCTCCAAGAGCATTAAAATGAACCAAGTTGCCTCGCAAAAAGTTCTGCCATTACGAAGTTATGGCTCGGACCGCGTTTGCCTATTGTTGGAATGCTAGCGTACTAGCATTGACTCTGTTGGGTGCAAATTCACATTGCACGACATCCTGCCGTCTGTTTGTACGAGTATGCGTGTGCGAATGCATTTGCGTGTGAATGGTATGTTTGTGTGTTTGTTTGCTTTCGCAATTTTCGCTTGAAGCATTTGCAGGTACTCGCACAATGTGCGCTTCGGCATAACATTGTACGCGCCATGAACAGTACAAGCAGAAAGGACGAGCTCGCAAAGGAACCCAAGATGGAAGCTTTGCGGTTCAACTTACTTGATTGCGCAGATTCAGTTCTATCCAACTCGAAATTGTACTGTTTTGTTTGGTTGACTATAGTGTAGCAGGGCAGGCACTATAGGGGTACAATTTAGGTGAAGGTTGGATGTTGTTTGTCTGTATCTGCATGCTACAGGGCCAGGGGAAACCAGCGGAACCAGCATTTGGCTGGTTGGGCAAAGACAAAACAGGTTCTGTTTTTAGGACCTGAACCTGGTTGTTGTTTTTCCCAGGTTGGAAAAACAGAACCAGAGGTTGTTCACCAACCTATCACCTGCTATTTTGTCCAGCCAGGTTGGTTCTGTTGCTTGGAATTATTTGGGATCATCCCTGGTCGTTCCCAGGTTGACTCCCAAGGTCCTTGCTAGCTAGAGCTATTTATTCCTTCTCTGTTTGTACCTGGACATAGTGAAATTGATTCAAGCGAATTCCTTCCTTGCTGGAATTTCTTGTCTACGCGGTGCGACGGCGGAATGCTACCCGAGTCAACGCTAGTACGCTAGCACTCCAACGCTAGGCTAACGCTGTCCGAGCCATAACTTCGTAATGGCAGAACTTTTCGCGAGGCAACTTGGCTTATTTTAAAGCTCTTAGAGTGAGCTTCGATATAGGAAATTCTCAGCTTAATCCGGTCGACGGTCTGCACGATACGCTGCGCGACGCTCAAGGTACTCTTGCTGTTTTGACTAAGTCCCTCTTGATCCCTCTCTCTACAAACTCGGACCCGAGGATAGGGGCTGGTCTTGTACCAGGCACCCAAGGACCCTTGGAGGTGACCCCGAGGAGAGGTTTTAAGTGTGATAAAGTCTTAATAGCTTGAGTTTATTAGGCCCTTACACCAACAAGCTGGTATCAGAGCTGCGTTATAGTGATCCTCGATATAGGTAGCTATGGCGGGCAACACCTCGGCGGTAGCTGGTGAATCTTCAGCCCAAGATCGTAGCGGCAGCCATGATTCTGGTGTTTCTGCGCCAAGGGGAGCGCGAACAAGCCAGGGCTCGCTGATCAAGGAGGTGCTGAAAAACTTCACCGTCGAGAAGTTCAATGGTG